>OZ024864.1:4811922-4996922 GCA_964017155.1 Oasisia sp. SBJ-2009 | reverse complement strand
CTGGTGATCGGTCCAACAGTTTGCTCCACGCATGGCTCGGGTACTGTGGATGTCCATCTTATCCCGACACCTCGTGATGATGAAGTCGATCATATGCCAGTGTCTGGAACGAGGATGCATCCAGGTGGTCTTGCGTTTATCCTTCTGCTTGAACATGGTGTTCGTCACTATCAGTTCGAACTCAGAGAACAGAGCCAGTAGAAGCTCGCCATTGGAGTTGCCATTCCCAATCCCATGTTTCCCCATGACCAAGAGCCACTTGTCATTGTCTCTTCCTATCCTCGCATTGAAGTCTCCTATCAGCAGTAGCTTATCTGTTCGATGGATGCCACTGAGCACACTTGCCAGCTGGTTATATATATATATATATATATATATATATATATATATATATATATATATATATATATATACATACATATATATATATATATATATATATATATATATATATATATATATATATATATATATATATATATATATATATATATATATATATATATATATATATACATATTCTTTCGTTCGGGTCGTTGTTTCACTCATTCGTGGCTCTGCTTCGTGTACGAAGATTCACGAAGGAGGAATTCCTCGTCGTGTGTAGGATGATGACTGGTGAAACCAATCAGATTTCGGCGAATCATTCCACAGCGGCTGCACATCACGGTCTATTCAGTGGTGGTTTCAGATGGGTTTTGCCTTTTCCTTTTGTCTTCCATGTTGGCCCTTCGAGTGGTTTCAAAGCACGTGGTGCCCTAGTACACTGTGGGTGCCCAGTTCAGATGATTGGCAAGTTGTGTTGTCCACTGACGGTGATCAATGTTGCACCTGGCGAGGGACCTTTATAAAGTGCTTTGAACCTTTTCCAAAGTTCCCCTCTGTCCCGATGACCAGTGGACAGTTTTCCACATAGCAGGACCTTTGGTAGCCGATGCTTTTCCATCCTGGAGACATGTCCTGCCCAGCGAAACTGATACTTTACAGAGACGAGTTTATAGCCTTTTATTCGTATTCTCTTTATCTATTGTTTATTTGTTATTGTGCTGACGCCTAGCGTATATGTAGACCACTAATATGTTCCCAGCGGTATGTTTAGAACTAACGTGAGAACTAACCTGATAACCCGCGTGTCTCAAACGATCCAATATACACCAATGTTTACCAGCCTCATATTTCAGCTAGTGATGATTTGACGTATTTTATTTTGGGAACAAAAAACCGGTTATTTGTATTTATAGGTTTATAGGTGGAACACATTTTTGGGTTATTTGTTTGTTTATTTGTTTGTTTGTTCGTTTGTTTGTTTGTTTGTTTGTTTGTTTATATCACGTAGTGTATTTTGTGGATGTCACCATCTGATTTTGTGATGATTTGTGTTCGGTGCCACTAACAATTAACTGTTTGTTTAGGTTCATGGTAAGTTTTATCCACGGCCAACATTATATTCCACCCCTTTGATAGTATGTCAAATTAAAACATAAAATTAATTTTATGATTCGTCGTTTTGACACTAATACCAGCAAGAATACAGCAACATATTGTAATCTTTCACAAGGCATAAAGTAGTTTATCGGTATGCAAATATCTCACTTTTATGTCTACGAATCGATTTAAACATATTCAAATACATGTCAAAATCCGTCATACAATCAGATATGTTAAGGGTCACCATTGCAGTTAGGTAGCTCGACGCACTGTACTGGAATTTACACATGTACTTTCATCTATTCTAGCCAATCCAACGCCTTAGCTTACAGCTTGGCATGTAAATTCGTTGGACTGCAACCCAAGATTTGGCAGTTGGGATGTCACCAACAGCCGCTAGGGGTCGTTACACACTGCTCAGAAAAATGGGACAAAACGCGCCTTGAACAGGATAACGGTAAGGGTGAATACATTACTTGAGTAGCAGAACACTATTCATAGGGTATAATAATTGATATTGAGGAAAATGATTCATGTTGCATATACTTTGTGTCTAACCTGGACTGGCTGGTGAGAGTGGTGCGACAAACGACAGGTGGAGAGAATATTTTGTGTGTTTGGCGTTCACTGAAGCGTGACAACAACGGCGGCGTAACGAGAGCGACGGACCGTGCACAGTCCTCCTGTCTACGCCATCAAAGTAAACCACACAACATCTAGACTAGACGACCTTTCAAAGTATAGCATCGCGCTGTCCCAAAGACCGGCAATTTTGATTCCCGTACCTTTTGAAAAATATTACGAACCTAGTATAGAAAATATGTGGACTGAACACTTTGGTGAAATGTAGTCTCCCTTTACCTAACAGTAAAAGCATGACATCAACTGTGGGTAACACGGCTGTCGGATGTCAAATAAGGACTGAACTACTACTTGGTAGTAATGTTTAAAAAATACACACTATGAAGGAAGAGACGTGGATTTATATGTGTTATATCTTAAAATGTGTTCAGCCGTATAACAAAATCAAAAGACAGCCGGTTGTAAAGAATCTACGCACGCACCTACCTATGTATGTAATATGAGCTCAGATAATGGGTGAATGACTTGAGCAAAAGTAAAAACAATAGTCTATTACGTTCGTGTTTACGTGTAACTATCCAATTTGTCAGACTGCGAAACTAGATCTTGTCTGCAGGCAAGACAAGACAATAGCGCAGGTGACAAATTTTGCGAGTTTTAAGTAAAACAAAAACAAAGCAATGAGATTAATAAGTAATGCAATACACGTGATATTAGATATAGTGTCATTCGCGTCGTTCACTGTGTGAAATTCAGAAGATGTTGTGGACTTGTTTTTATTTCGAAACGCGACCTTTTCCTCAACGAAACTAACGAGAAACAAAGAGGATTATCTATGGTTAGGATTGCAATTGTACCGTAATCATAAGAACCAAACTAGCAAAGTATTATTGTGTGAATACGTTTCACCAAACTAACTAAAGTATATTCAATAATGAGTATATCCTTCTCGTACACCACATCGTCTGGTGATTGGCATGTGCTGTCTTAGCGAACGTACGACACAAATATAGTATATTGTTTATATTGTTCTTCAGCGTAACAATCCGGATGACGTCCGACCGGTCCAGATATAAGTCCCGGATTTGGTTTGAGTGAGTGAGTGAGTGAGTGACTGAGTGACTGAGTGACTGAGTAACTGAGTAACTGTAGAACCAAAAAACACAATTAATCACGAACAAATAACCCGTCACGGATATAATTCGTCACGGACATAACACACGATGGGCATAACAGACCACTCCTCATGTACATTGTACACCCCCTGTGGACGTTGCCTCCCACGGATATGAGCAACCATGAACAAGACCATCACGGACATCACCAATGAGGATTTGATCCATTTGGACGAAACCCCTCAGTGACATATCAATACGTTGTTGTATGTGTTGTTGCTGTTAATTTCCAGGAATCGAGTTGTAAGAAGAGTTAACTAAGCTAACTTAAAACACTGTGGAAGAACGACGGAACTAAAGTTTACGAGGAAATGTGCGCAAATTTACTAATTTATTTGATCGCCACGTGGATTTACAATTCATCGTAATGAATAGGTTTTTTCTTTGTGAAATATGAACTAGCCGGCGCCAGCCAACTCGAACAAAATGTTCAGTGCAATTTATTATCCTGAAATTAACACCGTTTTTAGTACTTTGTATTTTTTACATAATTGCCACATGACGCAATAGCAGCAACACACGTAAAACAAAACATGAAGTTATAATTCGCACTATATTATGAAAATACATACTTAAATACATATCTTAATCTGTCCCAAGACATCGAAACACTAATTCAAGAAGTATTATATATATATATATATATATATATATATATATATATATATATATATATATATATATATGTGTGTGTGTGTGTGTGTGTGTGTGTGTGTGTGTGTGTGTGTGTGTGTGTGTGTGTGTGTGTGTGTGTGTGTGTGTGTGTGCTGATTAGGTTTACTTACTTTACTTAGGTTTACATAATACACAACATCTAGATTGTATCTGGATTTTTTTATGAATTATGTGGATTGTGTTATTATGTGTATATATGCTTGGCTGAATACAGAGCGTTTTTACGAACACATATGTGCTTTGTCACTTACAGCACACGAGTCACGATTCCTTATAAACAAGGAGCATTGTCCAACATAAATACGACATTATGATGCAAGTGAAATGCCTTTTATGTGGGCATTGCTCCGTGTGTGTGTGTGTGTGTGTGTGTGTGCTTGCGTGCGTGCGTGCGTGCGTGCGTGTGTGTGATGGTGTGTGTGGCATATGTAGCCAATATATTCAATATTATACAACTGAAGACGTACAATCAAAATATAATATACATTTTATAAAAGAAACAAAACCAATTATTGTGGAATGGGAGACTCCTACTAAGACCAATCTAACTGCAAATACTAACGTCAATGTTAATATTTTAGCAAATGTACTAGTTTGTACTTACACTTCTGCAAAGTGACACGATAGATTTACTCAGTTGCTCAATTGTAATGGTTCCTATTGATTTACGTGTTTTTCTTTGCACCATATTCGCTTAGATGCCACAGTATTCACAAAAGAAAACACCAACTTTCCCAAAGAACCATACTCAAACACGTACCAGCTATGCCTGACATTACCATCACAGCAAAGGGAGTCGCCAAATTACTAAACGAATTAAAAACAAACAAATCAACAGGACCCGATGACGTACCAGCAAGAATATTACAACTTGCTGCCAATGAATTAGCCCCAGCCCTTACAGTAATCTTCCAAAAATCAATCACCACAGGTGAACTTCCCATCTCATGGCTGCAAGCCAACATCACCCCAATCTTTAAGAAGGGAGATCGAACTCTTCCATCAAATTACCGTCCCATCTCCCTAACTTCAATATGCTGCAAACTCCTTGAACACATTATCTACTCCAACATAATGGACCACCTTGACCTGCACTCAATTTTATCTGACAAACAACATGGCTTCCGCAGTAAACACTCGACTGAAACCCAGTTAATACTCACAACACATGACCTATCCAAATCTCTAAATAATAAATCACAAATAGACATGATCATAATGGATTTCTCAAAAGCATTCGACACTGTCCCTCATAACCGGCTCCTAAACAAATTAAAAAGATATGGCATCAACAACAAAATACATGCCTGGATTTCAAAATTCCTTACATGCCGTGATCAGAGAGTGGTGGTCAGTGGTGCACATTCCCCCTGGACCCATGTTGAGTCTGGAGTACCACAAGGCACGGTACTAGGCCCTCTTCTCTTCCTAATATACATCAACGATTTACCTAACAATATCCACTGCACAGTCCGTCTGTTTGCAGATGACTGTGTCCTGTACAGAGAAATTAACAACCAATTAGATTCACAAGAACTACAGAAAGACCTAGATGAACTAACTAAATGGGAACATGACTGGCAAATGAACTTTAACCCTGACAAATGCTTTGTGATGAGACTAACTCATGCAAGAAATATAAAACAATTTGATTACACCCTAGGAAAAACAACACTACAAGAAACAGACAGCCACTCATACCTAGGAATATGCATCACCAAAGACTTAAACTGGAACAAACATATACATCAGATAACAGCCTCAGCAAACCGCACCCTAGCATTCATCAGACGCAACCTCCAGTCATGCCCCATAAACATCAAAACAACAGCCTACAAAACCCTAGTCAGACCACTCTTAGAATACTCATCCTCAGTATGGGACCTCCACACCCAGACCCTTATAAACCAAATAGAAATGGTTCAAAGACGCGCAGCCCGTTTCTGTCTCAACGACTATACATCTAGAGAAGCGGGCTGTGTGTCAGAAATGCTAAGCAAATTACAACTACATCAATTAAAAACCAGACGAACAAACAGACGCCTCACCATACTCCACAAAGCCATCTATGGACACCTATCCTTGCCTGTCAATAACCTCCTCCAGCCCGTACAACGCCTATCAAGACATTTAAACAATAAAGCTTTCAACACCATTCATGCCAGCAAGAACTGCTATAAATATTCATATTTCCCTAGAACAATAAGAGACTGGAATTCCCTGCCAGATGCAATAGTTAACATTTCTAAACCACAACATTTCAAACAAGCCTTAATACACGACTAAAAACCCAACAGCATGCGCACCCAACCCTGACCGTTTGACTCCACCAGGAGTGTTGGCCAGTATACATACAAGACAAGACAAGACAAGACAAGAATGACAGTTAAGTGTAAACGGGCAAGTATGAATAAAGAGCATCGATTTAGAACCACACCGCTTGAACATTTAGACTACACAAAAGACTGAGCCCGTCGATTAAACCGATCAAACATTCATAGGCGTTAGCGTCGTTGTCTGCTAATCATGCATGGTCTGACTGGCTTCCCCAAGCTCCGCAAAGTATATTTGATGTTTTCTTTGATACTAGCGTAAGTACTTTTTCGTAACGAGCAGATCGATTTCTGAGCAGATTGTTCTTATTACATTGTCACTAAAAGCGTAATATATTTATGCAGAATTTAGCCATGATTTAGTCGATTTATCATATAGACGATAACAATTGTTTAGGTGATAATAAACCATACACGAATGTGGGTGTAATGTAATGTAGCCCTTACAAATGTATAATATACATATTCCCGTTGTAAAAATTACGACCACCTGTTGCCTTCTTGACTTTTAAAGACTTGAAAACACATCTCAGTACGCAGTGTAGGTACCTGTGAGTGTGTGTGTGTGTGTGTGTGTGTGTGTGTGTGTGTGTGTGTGTGTGTGTGTGTGTGTGTGTGTGTGTATGTATTTATAGGAAATGCAAGTGCATGCATGCATACATGTTTGTAAGTATTTATGTAATGTATGTATGTATGTATGTATGTATGTATGTATGTATGTATGTATGTATGTATGTATGTATGTATGTGTGTATGTATGTATGTATGTATGTATGTATGTATGTATGTATGTATGTATGTATGTATGTATGTATGTATGCATGTATGCATGTATGCATGTATGCATGTATGCATGTATGCATGTATGCATGTATGCATGTATGCATGTATGCATGTATGCAGGTATGGTGTCATGAAAAAGATTTAGCCTAACGGTAATAATATTTAATATATTTTAACATGTGCATCATATCGATGCTGGAGTAGCATTATAAGATGATCAAATGTCAATTGTGTTATGTTTAGACGTAGTACGTAGTTGGCCGGCCATTTATTCTAAAGATAATAATATGTAATAAGGTTTGTCTTAGATCAGAATAAATTCCATAATATTATTTTTATATGAGAAATGTATTAATGTATAAGACAAATGTCAGAAACGTATATGCTTTAGAACAGTTTCTTTCTTTTCGAATCCTGTGTTGCGGCGTTAAAACCTTGGGCAAGTTTGTTCACTCTACGTTGCGATCGCCAAAGCGCTAGACGAACGAAGTGCAGCTATCAGTGATATAAACAACATCCTGAAAACACATTTCACCTAAAAGACTACCTACCGAGGCGACAAATGCTATATGCCGAGATGTAGCGATTTGAAACGCCCTAGATTACCCTTTCCGCAAGTACGCAATGTGCCATTTAAAAGTTTACTGTTCCGCCGAGGCGACCAAAACGCCGCCGACGAGTCGAAAATATTTCGCCGACGCATCCAAGGATTTCGCCGACGCGTCCAAAATATTTCGCCGACCAGTCCAAGGATTTCGCCGACGCGTCCAAAGACTTCACCGCCTACGTGGTAACGCTGCCGACGCGACCAGTTACCATTATGGTTACTCATTAACTTTAAATAGTCCACCTATAGCTAGTTTTGTAATTATTCAGTTCAGGTCGCGATAAGTGAGATAGCTTCAGGGCTATCAATTTGGATTGATATATGTTGACGTAGATCTGCTTGCTGCTTGACACGTGTTGAAACGGAAGTGATCCAAAGAGACTAAGGTGGAACTAGAGTCAATCTAGAGGTGACCTGCACTACAGTAATCAACAGTCAATTGTTGAAATTTAGGTTGATCAGTAGCCTAACTACAATAGTTCAAACAAGATTGTTTAACAGACAATCCTAATAAAAGCAGATGTTCACAGGAGTTTCACGTTACATTAACCATATAGCTTCACTTTCACTAATTGCTCATGATCTATTTTTCCAAGAGTAGAACCTTGAATTGTTTTCTGGCGGGATTATTTGTAATGTTTACGCAATTGCGCTGGCCCAGATGAACTTAAGCAAACTGAGAAGTGTGTGATGTGACTGCAGACGATCTTGAGTTCTGTCTTACCAAATTGTTAAGCCTGTTTTTCTGTCGCTAGTTGATGTTGGTGAACGACGTAAACACTCCTTCAGTAAGTGTTGATGTATTACAGACATTGGAACAAAATTGTAAAAAGTGACGTTTTGAAAACCGTGGTAATGTTGAATCACAGGTGTCTAAAATGAGGTTCGTACAAGCATGCATTGTACGATAATGTGTTGTAGAAAGAAAATTGGACATTGACAGATGAGGATAGTTAATCTGCATTCAATTCGGCCTATGCATTTATGCAAAAAGCTTCCAGCTGACGAGACAAGACACAGACATGTTTGTGCGGCATAATAACCTCACTGACGCTGACGGATCACACATGAAATACGACAGCGGTTGTTACCCTTTTCGCTGCAACCCAGACTTCGGTCTACTACTGCTACTGCTACTGCTACTGCTACTGCTACTGCTACTGCTACTGCTACTGCTACTGCTACTACTACTACTACTACTAATACTACTACTACTACTAGCTAGCAGCAGCAGCAGCAGCAGCAGCAGCAGCAGCAGTAGCAGTACTAGTAGTAGTAGCAGTAGCAGTAGCAGTAGCAGTAGCAGTAGTAGTATTACTATCAATACCACTACAACTACCACTACTACTACTACTAATAATAATGATTTTATTTGTAAAGCGCCCTGTATCCAGAACATAACTCCGCTCAGAGGCCCATAAACAATATTGGCAAAATATTGTGTGTATATATATATATATATATATATATATATATATATATATATATATATATATATATATATATATATATATATATATATATATATATATATGTAATGTATGTATATAATAAAATAAGCATACACGGTAAATTCGTAATGTCTAACCTAGACTTATCAACAATATATTAATAGATAAAATAAGTAATAATAAAACTAATAACTTAATCAATTAATACTAAAGTAAGATACTAAAATGTAAAGAAAAACTGTAATGATGGCACATAATCGAGATAATATTAATTATAATAATGATACATGTACTTGTATGTGTGCAGTAAAATATAAAATAGTATCAATCGACAACCAAAAGAATAGTGATGATGAATATTATGTTATGACATGGAGGCGAGTAGAATCACAACCGAGCTGGAAAACGACGAAGTGTCACCGCACGTAGAAGTAGACGCGCGCCGGACTGACAATCGAGGGGCGGTGGTTCAGTCCCACCTACTGCCGTTTCCAAAATTATATTAGGTAATTTCGTTCACCCCACATTTGACTGTAAAGACACTAACAGCCGGTGGTCCGTTCTATCTTATATCTATGCCAGGGGAAGTAAAAGGGGGTAAATGTGAAGCGTGTAGTGGACTCACAGATTCTCGTTGGACTTTAAACAAAGGGCCACGTCCAGTATCTGAGACAAGAAGAGAAGGGTCACTACCCCGGAGATGTGGTCTACATAATGTGGCCTGTTTGCAAATGTATATCGTCAACATACCTTTTCGTCAGTTTGTGTAGACGAAAACTGGATCGTCTTGAGTCGAGTATTTGTGATGTGTCTAGATACGTCTGCGCTCTCGCGAAGACTGCGGGAATCAAATACACCAACATCTATTGAAGCGATTACGTAACGCAACCACCGTGACCGTCAACGAGACTTTCTATTGGTTCGACGAAAACAGGTATTAGCGCATGCGTAAGTTCAGTATGCATTCACTATACATGCATATGTTCTGATTTCATAGAAACATTTTGTCGTTTTGTTTCTAGAAGAAATGAATACAATGTGAAATAAATTCGCTGTGTGAAACTAGTGATACTTTCACAGTGGTAGAGAGCGGCAAAATGCTTCTGATGGGATGATATATGCAAATAGGTCGACTTTAACATGCAATTTAAATTGGATATGAAACTTGGATATAGGAGCATACCTTATGAAGACTAATACGTCGCTCTTATAGGAACGTTACTGGCAGGTGTTCAAAGACTATATTTAATGTAGCTTAGAAAATATTAATTAATTATTTTTACAGTTGAGTAAGATGTTCTAATTGTGCAAAAGGTTTCAACTACCACTACCACTACCACTAACACTACCACTAACACTACCACTACCACTACCACTAACACTACCACTAACACTACCACTACCACTAACACTACCACTAACACTACCACTAACACTACCACTAACACTACCACTACCACTACCAGTACCAGTACCAGTACCACTACCACTACCACTACCACTACCACTACCACTACCACTACCAATACCAATACCACTACCACTACCCCTACCACTACCAC
Organism: Oasisia sp. SBJ-2009; assembly: GCA_964017155.1. Taxonomy (NCBI): domain Eukaryota; kingdom Metazoa; phylum Annelida; class Polychaeta; order Sabellida; family Siboglinidae; genus Oasisia; species Oasisia sp. SBJ-2009. Next base: position 4,986,326 of record OZ024864.1, on the reverse strand, counting down.
TACCACTACCCCTACCCCTACCCTTACCACTAACACTAACACTAACACTAACACTAACACTAACACTAACAATAACAATAACAATAACAATAACTATAACACTAGTAGTAGTAGTAGTGGTAGTGGTAGTGGTAGTGGTAGTGGTAGTGGTAGTGGTAGTGGTAGTGGTAGCGGTAGAGGTAGCGGTAGCGGTAGCGGCAGCGGCAGCGGCAGCGGCAGCGGCAGCGGCAGCGGCAGCGGCAGCGGCAGCGGCAGCGGCAGCGGCAGCGGCAGCGGCAGCGGCAGCGGCAGCGGCAGCGGCAGCGGCAGCGGCAGCGGCAGCGGCAGCGGCAGCGGCAGCGGCAGCGGCAGCGGCAGCGGCAGCGGCAGCGGCAGCGGCAGCGGCAGCGGCAGCGGCAGCGGCAGCAGCAGCAGCAGCAGCAGCAGCAGCAGCAGCAGCAGCAGCAGCAGCAGTAGCAGTAGCAGTAGCAGTAGCAGTAGCAGTAGCAGTAGCAGTAGCAGTAGCAGTAGCAGTAGCAGTAGCAGTAGCAGTAGCAGTAGCAGTGGCAACAGCAGCAGCAACATTAGTGTCAGGGGGGTTCATTAAGAACGTTTCAACCTAATTCATAATTTTAATGTATTTATTTGTTGCTTATTTTAATAATTCTATTTTTTCATAGCTTATCACGTGTTAATGTTTCAAAGGCATACGCTGACTTCCAATTTCAGGGACCAAAGTTTGGGTTGCAGCGAAAATGTTACCAACCGCTGTCGTGTTTCGTGTGTGAGCCGTCAGCGCCAGTGGGGTTATTACGCCGCACAAAGATGTCTGTCTTGTCTCGTCTGTTGGCTGGTTTTTGCATGAATGCATAGGCTGAAGTAAATGCAAATTAACTATCCTTATCTGTCAATGTCCAATCCAAACAAGGAGACAGTCCACTGTGAGGCAGTGGCTATGGCTGAATACCCACAGACTGGTGGTGACGACACAATTAGTTGAATTAATGACTATTTATTCACCTTTGACCTCAATATCAACAGTTCCAACTAGGACAGAATGGTTTACAGGTGAACCTGTGGCTGTGTTGTCTTCTGTAGCTGTGTCCACTGCTTGACCGTCTTGACCAGCCAACAACCGTGTTGACAGGGTTGTGTGGGCTGGCTGTGGCGGGAAGTTCCACAGATGACATGAGCCGTGTTTTCATCCCTGTAACATACAGGACATACACTATACTGATAACTGTCTTACTAACACAAGGCAACATCTGTGTTTTTGTTAGTAAGCTGCTGTCAATTACTTTCCACGTCATTGGTTGGTTTTCTGTGAATTTTACTCGGTTATCAAGTTTATAAATGTTTTGACAGAATCATACACAAATGATATTCATAATTAGGCACTGGTATGATAATAATAATTGGTATTGGTTACATGGAAAATGTATTACACTAACGTAATGTGAAAATAACTGAACACTCGTATGATGTATTCATACTATCACATGACATAAGTATCATCCTAACAGACGTGTCCATTCATCTTTTGACATATATGTTATTGACAGCAAACCCTAGCACACACATGCACACATGTGCACACTAACATACTCACACACTCACACACTCACACACTCACACACTCACACACTCACACACTCACCCCCCCACACACACACACCCACACACTCACACACTCAAACACTCAGACACTCACACACTCACACACACACACACACACACACACACACACACACACACACACACACACACACACACACACACACACACACACACACACACACACTCACACACTCACACACTCACACACTCACACACTCACACACTCACACACTCACACACTCACACACTCACACACTCACACACTCACACACTCACACACTCACACACTCACAACTCTACGATGTGTAGCAACAGATCTATAATGACTGGGTTGCCGATCAAAGTACGGCCAAAAAGGATAAATGAAGTAGCGTGAGCAAAGAACAAAGAAAACGGATACAAGCCGAAGGAATGCAGTATGTCAATACAAAGGGTGTGAGAGTGAAGGCCTTACAAAGTGGCGGAAATGCAGGCAAGTCGCTAACCTTAAAGCCTACACTACGTTACGCTTCAGTGACCCTGGCCTAGGCTAGGGCACGTAGATGTCAGTGATTTTGGCCGCTATTGATTTCAGTTGCTTCGTTTCTGTCAAAATCTCACAGGTTATTATAATGCCTCTTAGTGTATGTAGTTACAAAACTGGGGTACGCACGCCATCATATCCTTGGAGAGAGCTGCGGATAGTATGTTTTTACGCAACTGGTCTTCTGTTGAAATATTTATTTGACGTCAAGTTATTTTAGTTAGAGCTGTAATTAAAATAAATAATAATTATTTTTATACAACACTTCAGCTGCATTCCCGTGGGTGTTCATGTTCTCCCTTCATGTTTTCATCAGCATCACTCAACGTATGTTACAGTACTTTTAATAATTGAATATGAACTATTAAAACAAATGGGAGGTATTTCAGTTAATAATATGTGCTATAAAAAAGGGTTTTTTCATGTGCCGAAGAAAGGCCTTCCCAGAAGCCCCGATAGTGATAATACTGGGGGTGTTCGGTGAAAGAAAGCTCAGGATGCTCATCTACTCGCACTCATTACAGCGACTGAAACGTTGAGAAGGTGCCTCAAAACCCAACGCTATGAGCACAAATATCAATGCTATAACAAGGTTAAGTATGGTAATGAAAAGAATGTAGTGTGTCGTGAAGGTTGTGTGTGTGTGTGTGTGTGTGTGTGTGTGTGTGTGTGTGTGTGTGTGTGTGTGTGTGTATGCGTGTGCGTGCGCGTGTTTGTGCGTGTACGTGTGCGTGTGCGTGTTCGTGTGCGTGTGCGTGTGCGTGTGTGCATGCGTGTGTGCATGCGTGTGTGTGTGTGTGAGAAGAAAAAGTATTAAAGAAACAGACAGGAACAATGCACAGTAACACGCGATATGTTTGAGACGACGTGAGAAACAAGGCGGATGGGCACTTCTGTGTTTCACACTAGGCAGGACAAGGACATTAGCGGCCTAAAATTCCTCTGAATTATTTATCACGAGGATATATCCTTTTCTTGCAGGTCAACAATCCCGAGCAATACTTGCATGTTCAAAGTTGCTTGCACCCAAAGGAAGTTAAGTGTGATAACAGATTCCGGTTCGTTTACGACTACTTTGGAACCAATTTAAGCGATGGCTTCGGTGCGGCAAGATAGACCAGATGTCAGATTTGGATGTATGATATTAAATGCTCAAATAAAATGTCAGTGATACGTACGTATAACAACAGTTGGCTGATATAGCTAGCAGTGTTACATACTCAACAAATCATAATGCACTGGCTAAATTGTTGACCACGAGAACATAACAAATGATTACACTTAACACTTGCTCTTAATTTCTTAAGATGTCATTAGATATATGTTGTATTTTTAGGTTAATGTAGTGTCATAAAACTAGACTATGCCAAACCCATAATTGCTTTTCAAATAATGTTTATGTTTGGTCAAAAAATAGACTATCAATCAATAAATCACTAAAATGTCAATATAACATAGCATGGTATTTCAGCAGCAGCAGCAGCAGCTGCCGCTACTGCTGCTGGCTGATGCAGCAGCAGTAGCTGCATCAACAACACCAATGCAACCATTATCATTGCTATAGATGTTCAACCTCGACGGATGTTGTCACTTTTCCGAGTCGGTGTCCCTCGCTACGATAAATACAGATTCGTATCTGTAAAAGGCATTCGACGAATGCAAAAACCGTGTCGAAGTGTCAGCCGTGAATATCGACTGAATGCTATAAAAACTGACAACGATGCTAATGGAAAACTGGCGTCTGCTACATTCACAAAAGCACATTGCGACGACAATGACTGCTGTGTAATCGGTGTTACTGTCTCTCTCTCTCTCTCTCTCTCTCTCTCTCTCTCTCTCTCTCTCTCTCTCTCTCTCTCTCTCTCTCTATCTCTCTCTCTCTATCTCTATCTCTATCTCTCTCTATCTCTCTCTCTCTATCTCTCTCTCTCTCTCTCTCTGTCCCTCTCTCACACACACACAACACACACACACACACACACACACACACACACACACACACACACACACACACACACACACACACACACACACACACACACACACACACACACACACACACACACACTGTTACGCTGTGTTTTTTCGCACTCGAGTTTGTTTTCTGTCATTATAATTTAATAATAGTATTAATAATACTGCATTTGTTTGCGTGATTCACAGCGTAGGTGAGGTCCACATTGAAATGTAGTAAACTGTACCGTCATTTCGCTTAAATTAATGCTAGGACCTATATTAATTATATTCTTTAATATTAATTTGAACAAGACTGAAATATGTCATTCAAAATAAACAGAAAACAATAAAATTTCGACTTGAATGCTCCGCCAAGCCTTGCTTTGGACAACAAAGGTGTTAACGGTGAGATATGATTTTCAGTGCTACAGTGACATGATATCTAGAGCAAACATTATTGCATACAGTTGACATTCCGTGTTTGGTTCATATATATAAATATATATATATATATATATATATATATATATATATATATATATATATATATATATATATATATATATCTACAGAGTCGTGGATCCTCGATGTTTCTTTTAAATAGGCCGCAGGTTGTAAAAATAGGCGACAACTTATCATCATCAGTTACGTTATCTACTGGCACGCCTGAGGGCTGTGTTCTGTCACCAATGTTATATTCTCTTTTTACACATGATTGTTTATCTTGTCACGTAGGTACTAAAATACTGAAATTTGCCGATGACATTTATCGCGGGTATTGTTGTGCAGGATTTTATATAATAATTTTGGTTAAGGTTTTTCGTTGCGTTTTCGATTCCTCAGTCGCTTTTGTTCATCGGCATCGAACGCGGATCGACGTCCACAAGTGTTTGTCGACAGTCTAGAAAACCTGAGTATACTTTGTTTACGGTGCTTTGTAAGATCTGTTGTAGCTGTTGCCCGTTGTTGTCTGCTAGGGTCAAAATGGCGGCGGGACCGCTACAGAAAGCAGTCATTGTAGGCGATAGTCATATCTATTGGTTAAACCGGTTTTTGGAGTCAGCCGGTCCTTCGTGGGTTTGGCCCGGGGTTTCCGCAGATTTTGCCGTCGACGGCCACGGTTTCGAGGTGGAATACGTTGGTCGTCGAGGGGCCACCGTTCGCTCGTTGCGATCAGAGGAGCACTGGGAACGCTTCGCACTGCTGCGTCCCCAGCTCGTTCTTCTGCACGCCGGGTCGAATGACGTGTCGTCAGGGGGGTCCCCGCACCAGATAGCATGGGAACTTTTAGACTTCGCCACCGACCTCGTTCGTAGCCTCCGGGGTCGGCCATGTGATCATCGGCCAGCTTATCCGGCGAAAAAATTGGCGAGAACTATCAGCCGTGGAGGGAGGGCCGAATGCCAACAGTGCCACCAGGTTTCCTTCTGGAAACATAAGGGGTTTATGAATTCGCAAGAGCCGATATTCCGTAATGATGGGGTTCATTTCAACGATCTGAGTAGTTATAAATTATTCAGAAGTTACCGCGGAGCTATCCTCCGGGTAGTCTCGCTTAACCGACTGTCGGTCGGCTGCGGAACTACGCCGAGAAGACAGTCTGGTGACATTTGCCGGCTTTTGTTTGGTATCCGCGTGATCTATAAAATGCTGCCACCTCACGGACACTGCCGTAATATTTTTTTTTTATAAACAACTGCAAATTTGTATTTCTATTTATTTTGGGTTAATATAAGTTTAATTTTTAATAGTTTTTATAATACAGCATTATTTGATCAAAAGGTTTCCTTATTTAATTTGTATGCTATCCGTGTCGGGCTAGACAATGCTGCCACCTCACGGATACTGGTTAATCCTGCCGTAATTCTTATTTTATAAACAACGGTAAATTTGAATTTTTACTTACTGTTGTGTTAATATAAGTTCAATGGTGAATACTTTTCAAATGATATTATTATCTTGTAAAACTATATCGTTATTTAAATTTTTATTTCATAGTTGGCCTGAGAGCCAATCAGCGTCTCTACCCTATTCTGGGGTAAGGCTGCCCGGATGTAGAAACTTAAGCATATATACTGTCCCAGGCGTAGTTGAGGGGGCTTAAAAGTGCTGCCACCTCACGGAGTCTGGGTAACCGAGGCTATCCTCCGGGCGGCTAAATGACGTAAGACCACCAAAATGTGCACGTCCGCCATTACACGTCCGCCATTACTCTGAATAAACGTGTTTCAACCCACGCACGGTGCTATTTATCTGGGAGGGGTGCAACTTTTGAAGACGCATATTATAATTGTTATCGAGATGGTGTCAATTTCCCTAGACAGTTAATCTAGCTATATGTCAGTCTTGATGTATGACTAATTTTTGTGAACTTTTGACGTTTTCGGCCAATCTATTTGACGTAAGACCACCAAAATGTGCACGTCCGCCATTACCCGACCGCAGAGTACCTTAAAAAAGCAGCATTATGCACGTTGTCTGGATTTCTGTGAGCACATATGTAGTGTGGAGTGATTATAAATGACGTTTTTGTGCAGCGTGACATCAGAGCTGTCAAATTACGACAGCTGTCATTCGGTGCATTTCTGCGTATTAATACATTTGTCATTTTGCTTGGTGATGTAATCAGGGGCAATCCGTGGGTGGCTCAAGCAGAAATGGAGGGGTGTAAGGTTTGAATGAACTTTGTGGGAGCCTGAGGTATTAAAAGTTCACGAATTGTCCACTGAACCTCTGTCTGTGGAGGGTAAACATGCTGTGAAATTGTCAATAAGAGAGCTGATCAAGATTAATAGGAAATGAAGGAAACGTTATAATGGTCGCCTATGGAAAATGCAAATGTGGTCTTAGGCCTAATTGAAAAACGGCCGTTTTGACATAAGAGGCACGAAAACGTAGTTTGAGCGATGCGTGAGGTTATTGTTTTGCTTCATTTGAAGTTGCTATTGACTGTAATACAATGGAGTCATTATTTACTGATAATGCTCCATCTAGGAGAGTTATTAAAAGCAATTAGCAAGCTAGTTACCGCGTGATATGCAAGGAAAATACACTGATAATATTGGTTATGTGGAAGTTACACGCTGCATTTTACACACCATGCGTAATATCCTATATTGAAGACAGCATGAGTTTGTGCTTCAAATGTCCCTGTTCAAGAGCGTGAATAATTTGTTTCGTATTTAAAAAAATGCGCCACATTAACGACATATTTCCAGTACGATGAGTTTAGCTGCAATTACATTACTTATACTGTGTATGCGACATCTACAAATGCGTGTTTCTTAATAACAAATACTAAAATGAACCTCCGATAGCTTCCTATTTGTTAATCCTAATTATGTGATGCTTGCTTGTGTCGTATTTAGAACACAAAATAAGCATCAACGGGCGAGCAAAGGACATTTGATTACACCCCCACCCCTTAAACGCAGCCTCTATTTTAGTCAATTGTTGGTCGCCGAATGAAGCGGATTGTCCACGCGCGTCTAAAAATGTACTATCTTTCACCTGCTCATTTTAGCGACATACATACCCTAACTGAAACACCGAACACAATTGAGAATATATTTAAATATACCCCAGATGTGACTGAGAATAAGAAAGCAGCGCATTTTATCCAAGTATGCCCCGACTGCCGTAATCCGATTAGGTTCATTGATGCTCATACAAACTAAAATTGGGCACCTAACAGAAGTGTCAGTATGTTGAAATTGTCTACAAGAACTAACACACCATCCCTGTCGACAGTCTTGCACTTTTCAGCTGTAACATAACCGAATTATACAGATATTTGCTTATGACATGTCAGCTTAAACTAATCACATACATAAGTGATATATAGTCTGATAAGAAACTATATAAATAACTGGTAATTTGTATGTTCTATCCGAATTGTCAACATCTAAGATGCTCTTTAATGCACTAAAAGCAATGTGGTTATGTTTTAGTAACAACATTATTACCACAATGGATGCGTTTACAGCGATCAAGTTGCGGCAGAGGGTGGCGCAACTGTCTATTCAACATTTGCCACGTGTCTATGGTGTCACTGGCCAACATTTTTTTCTGACAGTAACTAATCTACCAGCTGAATCTGATGTGTTCAATAGTGTATGTACACCAGCGAAATAATTTGTGGCATAATAAACGACGTGTGATGGTTATGGAAGTGTCTCTGTCTAATATAATGGGTTGCGCCCGAGTAAAGTGCGGCTTATTGCAAGGGGGGTAGGGTGATAATTTGTTTGACGCAAGAGATACGTTCTACTGTGTATCACGAATATGCTTCCATCATGTAACGTGTATATTCCTGAATGTATGTCCCACATTTCAGCGTTCTACATACAATTTAATTGAAATTACCATCGAAAGACGCTGCCTGGCTTTTCAATACTGCGACAATTTATGAGAAACTGGCCTGTGATTCTGAGCCCTCCTGGGGACGTATATATACGACGCACAGTTCATAATTGCATCATACAATTAAGCAAAGTTGGTGAGCATTATGATATACAGAAATTCGTGAAATTTAGCACTTTGCGTGTCCGAAAAAATGCTGTTCAAAAATATGATTTTTGCATTTTTATGGTGAAATTTACAACATTTACAAAGAAATTGTCAAAAAATATATATCTTCAATATTCTCTATATGTTACTGTCAGATGGTTAAGAGGCTGTGGTGGACTGTTTGTTGTGTACAGTGCCATTAGTTTCAGGCAAACGTCTGATCTATTATCGGTTTCTGAATAAACGTGTTTCAACCCACGCACGGTGCTATTTATCTGGGAGGGGTGCAACTTTTGAAGACGCATATTATAATTGTTATCGAGATGGTGTCAATTTCCCTAGACAGTTAATCTAGCTATATGTCAGTCTTGATGTATGACTAATTTTTGTGAACTTTTGACGTTTTCGGCCAATCTATTTGACGTAAGACCACCAAAATGTGCACGTCCGCCATTACCCGACCGCAGAGTACCTTAAAAAAGCAGCATTATGCACGTTGTCTGGATTTCTGTGAGCACATATGTAGTGTGGAGTGATTATAAATGACGTTTTTGTGCAGCGTGACATCAGAGCTGTCAAATTACGACAGCTGTCATTCGGTGCATTTCTGCGTATTAATACATTTGTCATTTTGCTTGGTGATGTAATCAGGGGCAATCCGTGGGTGGCTCAAGCAGAAATGGAGGGGTGTAAGGTTTGAATGAACTTTGTGGGAGCCTGAGGTATTAAAAGTTCACGAATTGTCCACTGAACCTCTGTCTGTGGAGGGTAAACATGCTGTGAAATTGTCAATAAGAGAGCTGATCAAGATTAATAGGAAATGAAGGAAACGTTATAATGGTCGCCTATGGAAAATGCAAATGTGGTCTTAGGCCTAATTGAAAAACGGCCGTTTTGACATAAGAGGCACGAAAACGTAGTTTGAGCGATGCGTGAGGTTATTGTTTTGCTTCATTTGAAGTTGCTATTGACTGTAATACAATGGAGTCATTATTTACTGATAATGCTCCATCTAGGAGAGTTATTAAAAGCAATTAGCAAGCTAGTTACCGCGTGATATGCAAGGAAAATACACTGATAATATTGGTTATGTGGAAGTTACACGCTGCATTTTACACACCATGCGTAATATCCTATATTGAAGACAGCATGAGTTTGTGCTTCAAATGTCCCTGTTCAAGAGCGTGAATAATTTGTTTCGTATTTAAAAAAATGCGCCACATTAACGACATATTTCCAGTACGATGAGTTTAGCTGCAATTACATTACTTATACTGTGTATGCGACATCTACAAATGCGTGTTTCTTAATAACAAATACTAAAATGAACCTCCGATAGCTTCCTATTTGTTAATCCTAATTATGTGATGCTTGCTTGTGTCGTATTTAGAACACAAAATAAGCATCAACGGGCGAGCAAAGGACATTTGATTACACCCCCACCCCTTAAACGCAGCCTCTATTTTAGTCAATTGTTGGTCGCCGAATGAAGCGGATTGTCCACGCGCGTCTAAAAATGTACTATCTTTCACCTGCTCATTTTAGCGACATACATACCCTAACTGAAACACCGAACACAATTGAGAATATATTTAAATATACCCCAGATGTGACTGAGAATAAGAAAGCAGCGCATTTTATCCAAGTATGCCCCGACTGCCGTAATCCGATTAGGTTCATTGATGCTCATACAAACTAAAATTGGGCACCTAACAGAAGTGTCAGTATGTTGAAATTGTCTACAAGAACTAACACACCATCCCTGTCGACAGTCTTGCACTTTTCAGCTGTAACATAACCGAATTATACAGATATTTGCTTATGACATGTCAGCTTAAACTAATCACATACATAAGTGATATATAGTCTGATAAGAAACTATATAAATAACTGGTAATTTGTATGTTCTATCCGAATTGTCAACATCTAAGATGCTCTTTAATGCACTAAAAGCAATGTGGTTATGTTTTAGTAACAACATTATTACCACAATGGATGCGTTTACAGCGATCAAGTTGCGGCAGAGGGTGGCGCAACTGTCTATTCAACATTTGCCACGTGTCTATGGTGTCACTGGCCAACATTTTTTTCTGACAGTAACTAATCTACCAGCTGAATCTGATGTGTTCAATAGTGTATGTACACCAGCGAAATAATTTGTGGCATAATAAACGACGTGTGATGGTTATGGAAGTGTCTCTGTCTAATATAATGGGTTGCGCCCGAGTAAAGTGCGGCTTATTGCAAGGGGGGTAGGGTGATAATTTGTTTGACGCAAGAGATACGTTCTACTGTGTATCACGAATATGCTTCCATCATGTAACGTGTATATTCCTGAATGTATGTCCCACATTTCAGCGTTCTACATACAATTTAATTGAAATTACCATCGAAAGACGCTGCCTGGCTTTTCAATACTGCGACAATTTATGAGAAACTGGCCTGTGATTCTGAGCCCTCCTGGGGACGTATATATACGACGCACAGTTCATAATTGCATCATACAATTAAGCAAAGTTGGTGAGCATTATGATATACAGAAATTCGTGAAATTTAGCACTTTGCGTGTCCGAAAAAATGCTGTTCAAAAATATGATTTTTGCATTTTTATGGTGAAATTTACAACATTTACAAAGAAATTGTCAAAAAATATATATCTTCAATATTCTCTATATGTTACTGTCAGATGGTTAAGAGGCTGTGGTGGACTGTTTGTTGTGTACAGTGCCATTAGTTTCAGGCAAACGTCTGATCTATTATCGGTTTCTGAATAAACGTGTTTCAACCCACGCACGGTGCTATTTATCTGGGAGGGGTGCAACTTTTGAAGACGCATATTATAATTGTTATCGAGATGGTGTCAATTTCCCTAGACAGTTAATCTAGCTATATGTCAGTCTTGATGTATGACTAATTTTTGTGAACTTTTGACGTTTTCGGCCAATCTATTTGACGTAAGACCACCAAAATGTGCACGTCCGCCATTACCCGACCGCAGAGTACCTTAAAAAAGCAGCATTATGCACGTTGTCTGGATTTCTGTGAGCACATATGTAGTGTGGAGTGATTATAAATGACGTTTTTGTGCAGCGTGACATCAGAGCTGTCAAATTACGACAGCTGTCATTCGGTGCATTTCTGCGTATTAATACATTTGTCATTTTGCTTGGTGATGTAATCAGGGGCAATCCGTGGGTGGCTCAAGCAGAAATGGAGGGGTGTAAGGTTTGAATGAACTTTGTGGGAGCCTGAGGTATTAAAAGTTCACGAATTGTCCACTGAACCTCTGTCTGTGGAGGGTAAACATGCTGTGAAATTGTCAATAAGAGAGCTGATCAAGATTAATAGGAAATGAAGGAAACGTTATAATGGTCGCCTATGGAAAATGCAAATGTGGTCTTAGGCCTAATTGAAAAACGGCCGTTTTGACATAAGAGGCACGAAAACGTAGTTTGAGCGATGCGTGAGGTTATTGTTTTGCTTCATTTGAAGTTGCTATTGACTGTAATACAATGGAGTCATTATTTACTGATAATGCTCCATCTAGGAGAGTTATTAAAAGCAATTAGCAAGCTAGTTACCGCGTGATATGCAAGGAAAATACACTGATAATATTGGTTATGTGGAAGTTACACGCTGCATTTTACACACCATGCGTAATATCCTATATTGAAGACAGCATGAGTTTGTGCTTCAAATGTCCCTGTTCAAGAGCGTGAATAATTTGTTTCGTATTTAAAAAAATGCGCCACATTAACGACATATTTCCAGTACGATGAGTTTAGCTGCAATTACATTACTTATACTGTGTATGCGACATCTACAAATGCGTGTTTCTTAATAACAAATACTAAAATGAACCTCCGATAGCTTCCTATTTGTTAATCCTAATTATGTGATGCTTGCTTGTGTCGTATTTAGAACACAAAATAAGCATCAACGGGCGAGCAAAGGACATTTGATTACACCCCCACCCCTTAAACGCAGCCTCTATTTTAGTCAATTGTTGGTCGCCGAATGAAGCGGATTGTCCACGCGCGTCTAAAAATGTACTATCTTTCACCTGCTCATTTTAGCGACATACATACCCTAACTGAAACACCGAACACAATTGAGAATATATTTAAATATACCCCAGATGTGACTGAGAATAAGAAAGCAGCGCATTTTATCCAAGTATGCCCCGACTGCCGTAATCCGATTAGGTTCATTGATGCTCATACAAACTAAAATTGGGCACCTAACAGAAGTGTCAGTATGTTGAAATTGTCTACAAGAACTAACACACCATCCCTGTCGACAGTCTTGCACTTTTCAGCTGTAACATAACCGAATTATACAGATATTTGCTTATGACATGTCAGCTTAAACTAATCACATACATAAGTGATATATAGTCTGATAAGAAACTATATAAATAACTGGTAATTTGTATGTTCTATCCGAATTGTCAACATCTAAGATGCTCTTTAATGCACTAAAAGCAATGTGGTTATGTTTTAGTAACAACATTATTACCACAATGGATGCGTTTACAGCGATCAAGTTGCGGCAGAGGGTGGCGCAACTGTCTATTCAACATTTGCCACGTGTCTATGGTGTCACTGGCCAACATTTTTTTCTGACAGTAACTAATCTACCAGCTGAATCTGATGTGTTCAATAGTGTATGTACACCAGCGAAATAATTTGTGGCATAATAAACGACGTGTGATGGTTATGGAAGTGTCTCTGTCTAATATAATGGGTTGCGCCCGAGTAAAGTGCGGCTTATTGCAAGGGGGGTAGGGTGATAATTTGTTTGACGCAAGAGATACGTTCTACTGTGTATCACGAATATGCTTCCATCATGTAACGTGTATATTCCTGAATGTATGTCCCACATTTCAGCGTTCTACATACAATTTAATTGAAATTACCATCGAAAGACGCTGCCTGGCTTTTCAATACTGCGACAATTTATGAGAAACTGGCCTGTGATTCTGAGCCCTCCTGGGGACGTATATATACGACGCACAGTTCATAATTGCATCATACAATTAAGCAAAGTTGGTGAGCATTATGATATACAGAAATTCGTGAAATTTAGCACTTTGCGTGTCCGAAAAAATGCTGTTCAAAAATATGATTTTTGCATTTTTATGGTGAAATTTACAACATTTACAAAGAAATTGTCAAAAAATATATATCTTCAATATTCTCTATATGTTACTGTCAGATGGTTAAGAGGCTGTGGTGGACTGTTTGTTGTGTACAGTGCCATTAGTTTCAGGCAAACGTCTGATCTATTATCGGTTTCTGAATAAACGTGTTTCAACCCACGCACGGTGCTATTTATCTGGGAGGGGTGCAACTTTTGAAGACGCATATTATAATTGTTATCGAGATGGTGTCAATTTCCCTAGACAGTTAATCTAGCTATATGTCAGTCTTGATGTATGACTAATTTTTGTGAACTTTTGACGTTTTCGGCCAATCTATTTGACGTAAGACCACCAAAATGTGCACGTCCGCCATTACCCGACCGCAGAGTACCTTAAAAAAGCAGCATTATGCACGTTGTCTGGATTTCTGTGAGCACATATGTAGTGTGGAGTGATTATAAATGACGTTTTTGTGCAGCGTGACATCAGAGCTGTCAAATTACGACAGCTGTCATTCGGTGCATTTCTGCGTATTAATACATTTGTCATTTTGCTTGGTGATGTAATCAGGGGCAATCCGTGGGTGGCTCAAGCAGAAATGGAGGGGTGTAAGGTTTGAATGAACTTTGTGGGAGCCTGAGGTATTAAAAGTTCACGAATTGTCCACTGAACCTCTGTCTGTGGAGGGTAAACATGCTGTGAAATTGTCAATAAGAGAGCTGATCAAGATTAATAGGAAATGAAGGAAACGTTATAATGGTCGCCTATGGAAAATGCAAATGTGGTCTTAGGCCTAATTGAAAAACGGCCGTTTTGACATAAGAGGCACGAAAACGTAGTTTGAGCGATGCGTGAGGTTATTGTTTTGCTTCATTTGAAGTTGCTATTGACTGTAATACAATGGAGTCATTATTTACTGATAATGCTCCATCTAGGAGAGTTATTAAAAGCAATTAGCAAGCTAGTTACCGCGTGATATGCAAGGAAAATACACTGATAATATTGGTTATGTGGAAGTTACACGCTGCATTTTACACACCATGCGTAATATCCTATATTGAAGACAGCATGAGTTTGTGCTTCAAATGTCCCTGTTCAAGAGCGTGAATAATTTGTTTCGTATTTAAAAAAATGCGCCACATTAACGACATATTTCCAGTACGATGAGTTTAGCTGCAATTACATTACTTATACTGTGTATGCGACATCTACAAATGCGTGTTTCTTAATAACAAATACTAAAATGAACCTCCGATAGCTTCCTATTTGTTAATCCTAATTATGTGATGCTTGCTTGTGTCGTATTTAGAACACAAAATAAGCATCAACGGGCGAGCAAAGGACATTTGATTACACCCCCACCCCTTAAACGCAGCCTCTATTTTAGTCAATTGTTGGTCGCCGAATGAAGCGGATTGTCCACGCGCGTCTAAAAATGTACTATCTTTCACCTGCTCATTTTAGCGACATACATACCCTAACTGAAACACCGAACACAATTGAGAATATATTTAAATATACCCCAGATGTGACTGAGAATAAGAAAGCAGCGCATTTTATCCAAGTATGCCCCGACTGCCGTAATCCGATTAGGTTCATTGATGCTCATACAAACTAAAATTGGGCACCTAACAGAAGTGTCAGTATGTTGAAATTGTCTACAAGAACTAACACACCATCCCTGTCGACAGTCTTGCACTTTTCAGCTGTAACATAACCGAATTATACAGATATTTGCTTATGACATGTCAGCTTAAACTAATCACATACATAAGTGATATATAGTCTGATAAGAAACTATATAAATAACTGGTAATTTGTATGTTCTATCCGAATTGTCAACATCTAAGATGCTCTTTAATGCACTAAAAGCAATGTGGTTATGTTTTAGTAACAACATTATTACCACAATGGATGCGTTTACAGCGATCAAGTTGCGGCAGAGGGTGGCGCAACTGTCTATTCAACATTTGCCACGTGTCTATGGTGTCACTGGCCAACATTTTTTTC
This sequence comes from Oasisia sp. SBJ-2009, assembly GCA_964017155.1. Taxonomy (NCBI): domain Eukaryota; kingdom Metazoa; phylum Annelida; class Polychaeta; order Sabellida; family Siboglinidae; genus Oasisia; species Oasisia sp. SBJ-2009. The sequence goes on along the minus strand of OZ024864.1, from coordinate 4,970,589 downwards.
TGACAGTAACTAATCTACCAGCTGAATCTGATGTGTTCAATAGTGTATGTACACCAGCGAAATAATTTGTGGCATAATAAACGACGTGTGATGGTTATGGAAGTGTCTCTGTCTAATATAATGGGTTGCGCCCGAGTAAAGTGCGGCTTATTGCAAGGGGGGTAGGGTGATAATTTGTTTGACGCAAGAGATACGTTCTACTGTGTATCACGAATATGCTTCCATCATGTAACGTGTATATTCCTGAATGTATGTCCCACATTTCAGCGTTCTACATACAATTTAATTGAAATTACCATCGAAAGACGCTGCCTGGCTTTTCAATACTGCGACAATTTATGAGAAACTGGCCTGTGATTCTGAGCCCTCCTGGGGACGTATATATACGACGCACAGTTCATAATTGCATCATACAATTAAGCAAAGTTGGTGAGCATTATGATATACAGAAATTCGTGAAATTTAGCACTTTGCGTGTCCGAAAAAATGCTGTTCAAAAATATGATTTTTGCATTTTTATGGTGAAATTTACAACATTTACAAAGAAATTGTCAAAAAATATATATCTTCAATATTCTCTATATGTTACTGTCAGATGGTTAAGAGGCTGTGGTGGACTGTTTGTTGTGTACAGTGCCATTAGTTTCAGGCAAACGTCTGATCTATTATCGGTTTCTGAATAAACGTGTTTCAACCCACGCACGGTGCTATTTATCTGGGAGGGGTGCAACTTTTGAAGACGCATATTATAATTGTTATCGAGATGGTGTCAATTTCCCTAGACAGTTAATCTAGCTATATGTCAGTCTTGATGTATGACTAATTTTTGTGAACTTTTGACGTTTTCGGCCAATCTATTTGACGTAAGACCACCAAAATGTGCACGTCCGCCATTACCCGACCGCAGAGTACCTTAAAAAAGCAGCATTATGCACGTTGTCTGGATTTCTGTGAGCACATATGTAGTGTGGAGTGATTATAAATGACGTTTTTGTGCAGCGTGACATCAGAGCTGTCAAATTACGACAGCTGTCATTCGGTGCATTTCTGCGTATTAATACATTTGTCATTTTGCTTGGTGATGTAATCAGGGGCAATCCGTGGGTGGCTCAAGCAGAAATGGAGGGGTGTAAGGTTTGAATGAACTTTGTGGGAGCCTGAGGTATTAAAAGTTCACGAATTGTCCACTGAACCTCTGTCTGTGGAGGGTAAACATGCTGTGAAATTGTCAATAAGAGAGCTGATCAAGATTAATAGGAAATGAAGGAAACGTTATAATGGTCGCCTATGGAAAATGCAAATGTGGTCTTAGGCCTAATTGAAAAACGGCCGTTTTGACATAAGAGGCACGAAAACGTAGTTTGAGCGATGCGTGAGGTTATTGTTTTGCTTCATTTGAAGTTGCTATTGACTGTAATACAATGGAGTCATTATTTACTGATAATGCTCCATCTAGGAGAGTTATTAAAAGCAATTAGCAAGCTAGTTACCGCGTGATATGCAAGGAAAATACACTGATAATATTGGTTATGTGGAAGTTACACGCTGCATTTTACACACCATGCGTAATATCCTATATTGAAGACAGCATGAGTTTGTGCTTCAAATGTCCCTGTTCAAGAGCGTGAATAATTTGTTTCGTATTTAAAAAAATGCGCCACATTAACGACATATTTCCAGTACGATGAGTTTAGCTGCAATTACATTACTTATACTGTGTATGCGACATCTACAAATGCGTGTTTCTTAATAACAAATACTAAAATGAACCTCCGATAGCTTCCTATTTGTTAATCCTAATTATGTGATGCTTGCTTGTGTCGTATTTAGAACACAAAATAAGCATCAACGGGCGAGCAAAGGACATTTGATTACACCCCCACCCCTTAAACGCAGCCTCTATTTTAGTCAATTGTTGGTCGCCGAATGAAGCGGATTGTCCACGCGCGTCTAAAAATGTACTATCTTTCACCTGCTCATTTTAGCGACATACATACCCTAACTGAAACACCGAACACAATTGAGAATATATTTAAATATACCCCAGATGTGACTGAGAATAAGAAAGCAGCGCATTTTATCCAAGTATGCCCCGACTGCCGTAATCCGATTAGGTTCATTGATGCTCATACAAACTAAAATTGGGCACCTAACAGAAGTGTCAGTATGTTGAAATTGTCTACAAGAACTAACACACCATCCCTGTCGACAGTCTTGCACTTTTCAGCTGTAACATAACCGAATTATACAGATATTTGCTTATGACATGTCAGCTTAAACTAATCACATACATAAGTGATATATAGTCTGATAAGAAACTATATAAATAACTGGTAATTTGTATGTTCTATCCGAATTGTCAACATCTAAGATGCTCTTTAATGCACTAAAAGCAATGTGGTTATGTTTTAGTAACAACATTATTACCACAATGGATGCGTTTACAGCGATCAAGTTGCGGCAGAGGGTGGCGCAACTGTCTATTCAACATTTGCCACGTGTCTATGGTGTCACTGGCCAACATTTTTTTCTGACAGTAACTAATCTACCAGCTGAATCTGATGTGTTCAATAGTGTATGTACACCAGCGAAATAATTTGTGGCATAATAAACGACGTGTGATGGTTATGGAAGTGTCTCTGTCTAATATAATGGGTTGCGCCCGAGTAAAGTGCGGCTTATTGCAAGGGGGGTAGGGTGATAATTTGTTTGACGCAAGAGATACGTTCTACTGTGTATCACGAATATGCTTCCATCATGTAACGTGTATATTCCTGAATGTATGTCCCACATTTCAGCGTTCTACATACAATTTAATTGAAATTACCATCGAAAGACGCTGCCTGGCTTTTCAATACTGCGACAATTTATGAGAAACTGGCCTGTGATTCTGAGCCCTCCTGGGGACGTATATATACGACGCACAGTTCATAATTGCATCATACAATTAAGCAAAGTTGGTGAGCATTATGATATACAGAAATTCGTGAAATTTAGCACTTTGCGTGTCCGAAAAAATGCTGTTCAAAAATATGATTTTTGCATTTTTATGGTGAAATTTACAACATTTACAAAGAAATTGTCAAAAAATATATATCTTCAATATTCTCTATATGTTACTGTCAGATGGTTAAGAGGCTGTGGTGGACTGTTTGTTGTGTACAGTGCCATTAGTTTCAGGCAAACGTCTGATCTATTATCGGTTTCTGAATAAACGTGTTTCAACCCACGCACGGTGCTATTTATCTGGGAGGGGTGCAACTTTTGAAGACGCATATTATAATTGTTATCGAGATGGTGTCAATTTCCCTAGACAGTTAATCTAGCTATATGTCAGTCTTGATGTATGACTAATTTTTGTGAACTTTTGACGTTTTCGGCCAATCTATTTGACGTAAGACCACCAAAATGTGCACGTCCGCCATTACCCGACCGCAGAGTACCTTAAAAAAGCAGCATTATGCACGTTGTCTGGATTTCTGTGAGCACATATGTAGTGTGGAGTGATTATAAATGACGTTTTTGTGCAGCGTGACATCAGAGCTGTCAAATTACGACAGCTGTCATTCGGTGCATTTCTGCGTATTAATACATTTGTCATTTTGCTTGGTGATGTAATCAGGGGCAATCCGTGGGTGGCTCAAGCAGAAATGGAGGGGTGTAAGGTTTGAATGAACTTTGTGGGAGCCTGAGGTATTAAAAGTTCACGAATTGTCCACTGAACCTCTGTCTGTGGAGGGTAAACATGCTGTGAAATTGTCAATAAGAGAGCTGATCAAGATTAATAGGAAATGAAGGAAACGTTATAATGGTCGCCTATGGAAAATGCAAATGTGGTCTTAGGCCTAATTGAAAAACGGCCGTTTTGACATAAGAGGCACGAAAACGTAGTTTGAGCGATGCGTGAGGTTATTGTTTTGCTTCATTTGAAGTTGCTATTGACTGTAATACAATGGAGTCATTATTTACTGATAATGCTCCATCTAGGAGAGTTATTAAAAGCAATTAGCAAGCTAGTTACCGCGTGATATGCAAGGAAAATACACTGATAATATTGGTTATGTGGAAGTTACACGCTGCATTTTACACACCATGCGTAATATCCTATATTGAAGACAGCATGAGTTTGTGCTTCAAATGTCCCTGTTCAAGAGCGTGAATAATTTGTTTCGTATTTAAAAAAATGCGCCACATTAACGACATATTTCCAGTACGATGAGTTTAGCTGCAATTACATTACTTATACTGTGTATGCGACATCTACAAATGCGTGTTTCTTAATAACAAATACTAAAATGAACCTCCGATAGCTTCCTATTTGTTAATCCTAATTATGTGATGCTTGCTTGTGTCGTATTTAGAACACAAAATAAGCATCAACGGGCGAGCAAAGGACATTTGATTACACCCCCACCCCTTAAACGCAGCCTCTATTTTAGTCAATTGTTGGTCGCCGAATGAAGCGGATTGTCCACGCGCGTCTAAAAATGTACTATCTTTCACCTGCTCATTTTAGCGACATACATACCCTAACTGAAACACCGAACACAATTGAGAATATATTTAAATATACCCCAGATGTGACTGAGAATAAGAAAGCAGCGCATTTTATCCAAGTATGCCCCGACTGCCGTAATCCGATTAGGTTCATTGATGCTCATACAAACTAAAATTGGGCACCTAACAGAAGTGTCAGTATGTTGAAATTGTCTACAAGAACTAACACACCATCCCTGTCGACAGTCTTGCACTTTTCAGCTGTAACATAACCGAATTATACAGATATTTGCTTATGACATGTCAGCTTAAACTAATCACATACATAAGTGATATATAGTCTGATAAGAAACTATATAAATAACTGGTAATTTGTATGTTCTATCCGAATTGTCAACATCTAAGATGCTCTTTAATGCACTAAAAGCAATGTGGTTATGTTTTAGTAACAACATTATTACCACAATGGATGCGTTTACAGCGATCAAGTTGCGGCAGAGGGTGGCGCAACTGTCTATTCAACATTTGCCACGTGTCTATGGTGTCACTGGCCAACATTTTTTTCTGACAGTAACTAATCTACCAGCTGAATCTGATGTGTTCAATAGTGTATGTACACCAGCGAAATAATTTGTGGCATAATAAACGACGTGTGATGGTTATGGAAGTGTCTCTGTCTAATATAATGGGTTGCGCCCGAGTAAAGTGCGGCTTATTGCAAGGGGGGTAGGGTGATAATTTGTTTGACGCAAGAGATACGTTCTACTGTGTATCACGAATATGCTTCCATCATGTAACGTGTATATTCCTGAATGTATGTCCCACATTTCAGCGTTCTACATACAATTTAATTGAAATTACCATCGAAAGACGCTGCCTGGCTTTTCAATACTGCGACAATTTATGAGAAACTGGCCTGTGATTCTGAGCCCTCCTGGGGACGTATATATACGACGCACAGTTCATAATTGCATCATACAATTAAGCAAAGTTGGTGAGCATTATGATATACAGAAATTCGTGAAATTTAGCACTTTGCGTGTCCGAAAAAATGCTGTTCAAAAATATGATTTTTGCATTTTTATGGTGAAATTTACAACATTTACAAAGAAATTGTCAAAAAATATATATCTTCAATATTCTCTATATGTTACTGTCAGATGGTTAAGAGGCTGTGGTGGACTGTTTGTTGTGTACAGTGCCATTAGTTTCAGGCAAACGTCTGATCTATTATCGGTTTCTGAATAAACGTGTTTCAACCCACGCACGGTGCTATTTATCTGGGAGGGGTGCAACTTTTGAAGACGCATATTATAATTGTTATCGAGATGGTGTCAATTTCCCTAGACAGTTAATCTAGCTATATGTCAGTCTTGATGTATGACTAATTTTTGTGAACTTTTGACGTTTTCGGCCAATCTATTTGACGTAAGACCACCAAAATGTGCACGTCCGCCATTACCCGACCGCAGAGTACCTTAAAAAAGCAGCATTATGCACGTTGTCTGGATTTCTGTGAGCACATATGTAGTGTGGAGTGATTATAAATGACGTTTTTGTGCAGCGTGACATCAGAGCTGTCAAATTACGACAGCTGTCATTCGGTGCATTTCTGCGTATTAATACATTTGTCATTTTGCTTGGTGATGTAATCAGGGGCAATCCGTGGGTGGCTCAAGCAGAAATGGAGGGGTGTAAGGTTTGAATGAACTTTGTGGGAGCCTGAGGTATTAAAAGTTCACGAATTGTCCACTGAACCTCTGTCTGTGGAGGGTAAACATGCTGTGAAATTGTCAATAAGAGAGCTGATCAAGATTAATAGGAAATGAAGGAAACGTTATAATGGTCGCCTATGGAAAATGCAAATGTGGTCTTAGGCCTAATTGAAAAACGGCCGTTTTGACATAAGAGGCACGAAAACGTAGTTTGAGCGATGCGTGAGGTTATTGTTTTGCTTCATTTGAAGTTGCTATTGACTGTAATACAATGGAGTCATTATTTACTGATAATGCTCCATCTAGGAGAGTTATTAAAAGCAATTAGCAAGCTAGTTACCGCGTGATATGCAAGGAAAATACACTGATAATATTGGTTATGTGGAAGTTACACGCTGCATTTTACACACCATGCGTAATATCCTATATTGAAGACAGCATGAGTTTGTGCTTCAAATGTCCCTGTTCAAGAGCGTGAATAATTTGTTTCGTATTTAAAAAAATGCGCCACATTAACGACATATTTCCAGTACGATGAGTTTAGCTGCAATTACATTACTTATACTGTGTATGCGACATCTACAAATGCGTGTTTCTTAATAACAAATACTAAAATGAACCTCCGATAGCTTCCTATTTGTTAATCCTAATTATGTGATGCTTGCTTGTGTCGTATTTAGAACACAAAATAAGCATCAACGGGCGAGCAAAGGACATTTGATTACACCCCCACCCCTTAAACGCAGCCTCTATTTTAGTCAATTGTTGGTCGCCGAATGAAGCGGATTGTCCACGCGCGTCTAAAAATGTACTATCTTTCACCTGCTCATTTTAGCGACATACATACCCTAACTGAAACACCGAACACAATTGAGAATATATTTAAATATACCCCAGATGTGACTGAGAATAAGAAAGCAGCGCATTTTATCCAAGTATGCCCCGACTGCCGTAATCCGATTAGGTTCATTGATGCTCATACAAACTAAAATTGGGCACCTAACAGAAGTGTCAGTATGTTGAAATTGTCTACAAGAACTAACACACCATCCCTGTCGACAGTCTTGCACTTTTCAGCTGTAACATAACCGAATTATACAGATATTTGCTTATGACATGTCAGCTTAAACTAATCACATACATAAGTGATATATAGTCTGATAAGAAACTATATAAATAACTGGTAATTTGTATGTTCTATCCGAATTGTCAACATCTAAGATGCTCTTTAATGCACTAAAAGCAATGTGGTTATGTTTTAGTAACAACATTATTACCACAATGGATGCGTTTACAGCGATCAAGTTGCGGCAGAGGGTGGCGCAACTGTCTATTCAACATTTGCCACGTGTCTATGGTGTCACTGGCCAACATTTTTTTCTGACAGTAACTAATCTACCAGCTGAATCTGATGTGTTCAATAGTGTATGTACACCAGCGAAATAATTTGTGGCATAATAAACGACGTGTGATGGTTATGGAAGTGTCTCTGTCTAATATAATGGGTTGCGCCCGAGTAAAGTGCGGCTTATTGCAAGGGGGGTAGGGTGATAATTTGTTTGACGCAAGAGATACGTTCTACTGTGTATCACGAATATGCTTCCATCATGTAACGTGTATATTCCTGAATGTATGTCCCACATTTCAGCGTTCTACATACAATTTAATTGAAATTACCATCGAAAGACGCTGCCTGGCTTTTCAATACTGCGACAATTTATGAGAAACTGGCCTGTGATTCTGAGCCCTCCTGGGGACGTATATATACGACGCACAGTTCATAATTGCATCATACAATTAAGCAAAGTTGGTGAGCATTATGATATACAGAAATTCGTGAAATTTAGCACTTTGCGTGTCCGAAAAAATGCTGTTCAAAAATATGATTTTTGCATTTTTATGGTGAAATTTACAACATTTACAAAGAAATTGTCAAAAAATATATATCTTCAATATTCTCTATATGTTACTGTCAGATGGTTAAGAGGCTGTGGTGGACTGTTTGTTGTGTACAGTGCCATTAGTTTCAGGCAAACGTCTGATCTATTATCGGTTTCTGAATAAACGTGTTTCAACCCACGCACGGTGCTATTTATCTGGGAGGGGTGCAACTTTTGAAGACGCATATTATAATTGTTATCGAGATGGTGTCAATTTCCCTAGACAGTTAATCTAGCTATATGTCAGTCTTGATGTATGACTAATTTTTGTGAACTTTTGACGTTTTCGGCCAATCTATTTGACGTAAGACCACCAAAATGTGCACGTCCGCCATTACCCGACCGCAGAGTACCTTAAAAAAGCAGCATTATGCACGTTGTCTGGATTTCTGTGAGCACATATGTAGTGTGGAGTGATTATAAATGACGTTTTTGTGCAGCGTGACATCAGAGCTGTCAAATTACGACAGCTGTCATTCGGTGCATTTCTGCGTATTAATACATTTGTCATTTTGCTTGGTGATGTAATCAGGGGCAATCCGTGGGTGGCTCAAGCAGAAATGGAGGGGTGTAAGGTTTGAATGAACTTTGTGGGAGCCTGAGGTATTAAAAGTTCACGAATTGTCCACTGAACCTCTGTCTGTGGAGGGTAAACATGCTGTGAAATTGTCAATAAGAGAGCTGATCAAGATTAATAGGAAATGAAGGAAACGTTATAATGGTCGCCTATGGAAAATGCAAATGTGGTCTTAGGCCTAATTGAAAAACGGCCGTTTTGACATAAGAGGCACGAAAACGTAGTTTGAGCGATGCGTGAGGTTATTGTTTTGCTTCATTTGAAGTTGCTATTGACTGTAATACAATGGAGTCATTATTTACTGATAATGCTCCATCTAGGAGAGTTATTAAAAGCAATTAGCAAGCTAGTTACCGCGTGATATGCAAGGAAAATACACTGATAATATTGGTTATGTGGAAGTTACACGCTGCATTTTACACACCATGCGTAATATCCTATATTGAAGACAGCATGAGTTTGTGCTTCAAATGTCCCTGTTCAAGAGCGTGAATAATTTGTTTCGTATTTAAAAAAATGCGCCACATTAACGACATATTTCCAGTACGATGAGTTTAGCTGCAATTACATTACTTATACTGTGTATGCGACATCTACAAATGCGTGTTTCTTAATAACAAATACTAAAATGAACCTCCGATAGCTTCCTATTTGTTAATCCTAATTATGTGATGCTTGCTTGTGTCGTATTTAGAACACAAAATAAGCATCAACGGGCGAGCAAAGGACATTTGATTACACCCCCACCCCTTAAACGCAGCCTCTATTTTAGTCAATTGTTGGTCGCCGAATGAAGCGGATTGTCCACGCGCGTCTAAAAATGTACTATCTTTCACCTGCTCATTTTAGCGACATACATACCCTAACTGAAACACCGAACACAATTGAGAATATATTTAAATATACCCCAGATGTGACTGAGAATAAGAAAGCAGCGCATTTTATCCAAGTATGCCCCGACTGCCGTAATCCGATTAGGTTCATTGATGCTCATACAAACTAAAATTGGGCACCTAACAGAAGTGTCAGTATGTTGAAATTGTCTACAAGAACTAACACACCATCCCTGTCGACAGTCTTGCACTTTTCAGCTGTAACATAACCGAATTATACAGATATTTGCTTATGACATGTCAGCTTAAACTAATCACATACATAAGTGATATATAGTCTGATAAGAAACTATATAAATAACTGGTAATTTGTATGTTCTATCCGAATTGTCAACATCTAAGATGCTCTTTAATGCACTAAAAGCAATGTGGTTATGTTTTAGTAACAACATTATTACCACAATGGATGCGTTTACAGCGATCAAGTTGCGGCAGAGGGTGGCGCAACTGTCTATTCAACATTTGCCACGTGTCTATGGTGTCACTGGCCAACATTTTTTTCTGACAGTAACTAATCTACCAGCTGAATCTGATGTGTTCAATAGTGTATGTACACCAGCGAAATAATTTGTGGCATAATAAACGACGTGTGATGGTTATGGAAGTGTCTCTGTCTAATATAATGGGTTGCGCCCGAGTAAAGTGCGGCTTATTGCAAGGGGGGTAGGGTGATAATTTGTTTGACGCAAGAGATACGTTCTACTGTGTATCACGAATATGCTTCCATCATGTAACGTGTATATTCCTGAATGTATGTCCCACATTTCAGCGTTCTACATACAATTTAATTGAAATTACCATCGAAAGACGCTGCCTGGCTTTTCAATACTGCGACAATTTATGAGAAACTGGCCTGTGATTCTGAGCCCTCCTGGGGACGTATATATACGACGCACAGTTCATAATTGCATCATACAATTAAGCAAAGTTGGTGAGCATTATGATATACAGAAATTCGTGAAATTTAGCACTTTGCGTGTCCGAAAAAATGCTGTTCAAAAATATGATTTTTGCATTTTTATGGTGAAATTTACAACATTTACAAAGAAATTGTCAAAAAATATATATCTTCAATATTCTCTATATGTTACTGTCAGATGGTTAAGAGGCTGTGGTGGACTGTTTGTTGTGTACAGTGCCATTAGTTTCAGGCAAACGTCTGATCTATTATCGGTTTCTGAATAAACGTGTTTCAACCCACGCACGGTGCTATTTATCTGGGAGGGGTGCAACTTTTGAAGACGCATATTATAATTGTTATCGAGATGGTGTCAATTTCCCTAGACAGTTAATCTAGCTATATGTCAGTCTTGATGTATGACTAATTTTTGTGAACTTTTGACGTTTTCGGCCAATCTATTTGACGTAAGACCACCAAAATGTGCACGTCCGCCATTACCCGACCGCAGAGTACCTTAAAAAAGCAGCATTATGCACGTTGTCTGGATTTCTGTGAGCACATATGTAGTGTGGAGTGATTATAAATGACGTTTTTGTGCAGCGTGACATCAGAGCTGTCAAATTACGACAGCTGTCATTCGGTGCATTTCTGCGTATTAATACATTTGTCATTTTGCTTGGTGATGTAATCAGGGGCAATCCGTGGGTGGCTCAAGCAGAAATGGAGGGGTGTAAGGTTTGAATGAACTTTGTGGGAGCCTGAGGTATTAAAAGTTCACGAATTGTCCACTGAACCTCTGTCTGTGGAGGGTAAACATGCTGTGAAATTGTCAATAAGAGAGCTGATCAAGATTAATAGGAAATGAAGGAAACGTTATAATGGTCGCCTATGGAAAATGCAAATGTGGTCTTAGGCCAAATGGCTCTAAGTCTAGGCGGGCGATAAAGAGGCAGTTTCGGCGGGCAGGCAACTTCGGGATGTTTCACCAACTTGTTTAAATCAGTACGTTATTTCAATTACTGATCAGTGTGGCTGGAACTCATATTCTGCTTCGTCGTGTTCCAGTGCTCGCCTACTTCTACCTACTGGATTGGCAGTCAGACAGGACAGGGTGCACTGCAGGGATGAAAGTTGTTTACTCTATACAGTATGGCGAGTGTCTCGGGCGCTGGTCGTTTTTACTTGCCTGTTGGTTTAGTGCCAGCAATGTTTGGTTTGTATGTATGGTCATTTGTCAATAAATACATGAAACCATGACATGTTCACGTGACGATAAATGTCACTGTTACAGATGCAGGCTGACTGATAGGCTAACGGGTGCTGTCAAAAGGGGGGTACTTGTGATAAAGGTAATTGCATTCCACTTATATTAGGGTGGCAGTTTGTCGGCTACATTGTTGTTACGTTAGCATTAAATCCAGTCAGCCTGGGGGTCGTCCCCGCCACAGGGAGCAGTGCCAATGGCTCAGTGGTGATTATTCTAATTAATTACTCTCGTTTTTAGAGGGGGACAGTTTACAGGCTTCATGACAGGAATATGATGTTCACACTAGTTTGTTGTCTGTTTGTCCAGCTTCGTGTCTCTTCATGCGTTTTTTGCTATTGCAGCTCAAGTTAGGCAGACAAATGGGCAATTGTTTAAGTTGCAGATATACTTCCTGTCAGGTTGACGACTTAACTGGGGTTTCTGGTGCTTTGGCTCAGACGGTACCAGTGTGGCAGAACTCTGCCTAGCTTTTCGGTGACATCTCCGGGCAGTGGGATGATTTGTCTACTTGCGGTTTCTGGTGCTTTGGCGCAGACGGTAGCAGTATGACAGCTAGCATTATGATGCAGCAGGTAGCTTTGGTAATAATATTTGCATTGCAGCCTGGCTACGCACTGGATTGCATGTTTTTTTACTCCATTACATGGCCACGTCCAGCTACATCAGCTGGCCTACCTGGTGTTTATGATGCGTTGGCTTGGACGGTACCAGTGTCGCGGTCCAGAACGTTGATGCAGTCCAGAACGTCGAAGGTTAGCAGTTCATGTCAAAGGTTAGCGGTTCATGTCAAAGGTTAGCGGTTCATGGCGAAGGGTAGCGCGACGGTACGCAACGTCGAGCGGTCCAGAACGTCGTGCCAGAATGTCGAGACTGAGTTCATGACCCCCGCGGCGACAGTGTTACATAATAAATCATTTCTGCGCGCTCCAGCGACGATCTACTTTTCGACCCCCTACGTTGCACACTACAGGCACGTTACATCCAATACATTAAGCTAGTAGACAGTTACATATATCCTAAACTGCCAGAGATATATATCACGAAGACGCGGGGATTTGTATTCAATGCTGCACGTACTATAGACTGCATTGAAAACCATGGCTGTAACGAAGCCATAACATGCACAACGCTCTGAGACAAGGACATTAAGAAAACACTGTTTATAAATAATTACAAGTAATGATGATTGTGAGGTTTTGTTATGTTTATTAATAATAATTTCAAGAAAGGAAGCGCATCAATATAATCAGGTATAATGTAAAAGAATTTCAATTTATCAGAAATATGAATGAGGAAAAAATGTCATCGAACTAAGTCAACAAACCTGGGAAAGTGTGCTAAAAATTGATGATGTTAATCAAGCATATGACTCTTTTCTACACATATTTATGGATATATTTAACAAACATTGTCCAGTAACAAAAGTTCCCCCAAAAAACTTTAATTAAAACATTAATTGTAATGAGATCTGCAGAAGCAGAAAAAAAATTCAAAACATACAAACATTTATTATCATCTATAATATAGTATTAAGAATTACAGAAAAAACTATTATAGCTCGATGTTAGAAAAACAAAAAGCAAATGTTAAAGAGACCTGGAAAATACTAAATGAAGTAATTAACAAACGCAAAAATAAGCCAACATGTCCAGAATACTTTGTAAAAAACAACAAGATAATTTCAAAGAAAGAAGATATTGCTAATGAATTTAATAACTTCTTTACAAATGTTGGCCCCCAACTTAGCAAAAAACATCCCCTTACCTAAAAACGATACAACTATTTATGATTACTTAAAAGAAATCATTAAGCATACTATGTTTCTAAGTAAAATGAATGCTTTATATAACTTATTTTTCTTTGCACAAGCACGTTTTAAACCTTTGGTAAACCAGGTTTTTTATTTTCTAAGTTTTTTTGGGGAACTTTTGTTACTGGACAGTGTTTGTTAAATATATCCATAACTATGTGTAGAAAAGAGTCATATGCTTGATTAACATCATCAATTTTTAGCACACTTTCCCAGGTTTGTTGACTTAGTTCGATGCCATTTTATCCTCATTCATATTTCTGATAAATTGAAATTCTTTTACATTATACCTGATTATATTGATGCGCTTCCTTTCTTGAAATTATTATTAATAAACATAACAAAACCTCACAATCATCATTACTTGTCATTATTTATAAACAGTGTTTTCTTAATGTCCTTGTCTCAGTCTCAGAGCCTTGTGCATGTTATGGCTTCGTTACAGCCATGGTTTTCAATGCAGTCTATAGTACGTGCAGCATTGAATACAAATCCCCGCGTCTTCGTGACACATAACTCTGGCAGTTTAAGATATACGTAACTGTCTACTAACGTGCCTGTAGTGTGCAACGTAGAGGGTCAAAAAGTAGATCGTCGCTGCAGCGCGCAGAAATGATTTATTATGTAATACTGTCGCCGCGGTGGTCATGACCTCAGTCTCGACATTCTGGCACGGGGTCAAAGTTGATCGGCCACCTGAGGTCACGCCAGTTCGGCGCGCATGTGCATACGGGGAACGACGTTCTGGACCGCTCGACGTTGCATACCGTTGCGCTAACCTTTGCCGTGAACCGCTAACCTTTGACATGAACCGCTAACCTTTGACATGAACTGCTAACCTTCGACGTTCTGGACTGCATCAACGTTCTGGACCGCGACACCGTGAACCGCTAACATTTGACATGAACCGCTAACCTTTGACATGAACTGCTAACCTTCGACGTTCTGGACTGCATCGACGTTCTGGACCGCGACAACGGCCATATCACTTAAAAACCCGCCAAAATCCGTATCAGATACGGGTAATCCGTATCATGTGGCAAGTCTGGCCTATGGCGGAACCAGCAGTTTGTGTAATTTGATCCCATGTGAGTGATGACAAATTTCTTTGCCAAAAGGTGAGATTGGAAACCCCTGTATCCTATGCACAATGTCATTGTGTGAATCAGGCAAATTAAGCAGTTATGAATCCAAAATCTATCCTCCAAATGTCCAGTGACTGGAGCATGCCAAGCTTGAGGACCTCCGTGTCTGGGATCATGTCTTGCCAGGCGATGCGAAGCAATCTGCGCAGGCATTTGATATGGAATCTATTTAGCTTCCTTGAGTAGACTGTCCATACTTCGCACGCATAGAGGAGAGTGGTGTTGAACTCATGCTTTATACAAATACAAGGACACACCTGAAGTAGCAACTAGTCATTTTTACAGGGTTCGAATTTAGCGGGGACTCGGGGGCCCGCTAGCCCCCACTTTTACTGTCGGGTCCCCAGAGGTCAAAGTCTGTGGGCCCGTCTGGCCCCCAGATCAAACACATTGGACTACAGATAATTATTGATAAATAATGGCCTGACAGCTTCTTATCCCAGAGCCAAGGCCAAGCGCAGAACATGTCATTATATTCACTATATCAGTAAATGCTGTTGACTGCTGCCTGGGGTTGGGATGGGGATGTGGGTGGGTGGGGGGGGGGGGGGGGGACAGAAGGTTGCTACCAATCATCAGGGTTACAATTGATTGACAAGGGGTTGCCAAGGTGGACAAACCTGTCAACTAGAACAGGGGAAAGGAATTAATGACCTAGGACTGTGTTACTAGAAGTAGACAGGTTTTAGACATAATCTACTGTTAAGTCCTACGATGTCAGAAAACTGTCATTCGATAATGCTGTGGTATGCGCATCGAGTCTTGGTTTAAACAGATTATGGCCAATACTGTTTTAAAGTACCTGAATGGCGATAAAAATGAACAAGATGAACGAAGAAGATAATAAAACACAGTCAAAACACCCTGGAGAGTCTAGCCTGAACACCCGAAGTCACTTAAGCTGTTGTGGGTGTGGGGGGGGGGGGAGGGCAGGAAGAGGCAACCTCGTGTTGCCATCTACAAACCCAGGCAGCCCAGAGGAAGATCTACTCTGATTCAGAGGAAAATTAACAACCCTCCATTGATCTCTTTCAATTATCATTAGTATTTACTAATTAAGCTGATACAAAGGTTATAGCAATGATGTTTGTGGCATGTGAATTGCGTTGAATAAAGTTATACTTACAATGCAACTTAAACGTGCATTTGTTGCATGGCCCCCACTTTTTGTGTCGGGCCCCTAGATTTTAGGCTAAAGTCTAACCCTGTAGGGGAGACCGGGGCTAGTTGTAACACGGGTAAGTTGTAACAGAGGGCTTGCAGACAAAACTGCTAATCCAAATTATTCTGCAAGACGACAGCATGTCTATCAACATATTTCAGCATATCATGTCTAATATCACGTGAATCCATCAACACGCCATAAAGTTACGCCATTTTAAAAGAAAAGAGGTACTATCGTGCCGGGGTAAGGTGTAACACTTTATGATATCTCATATAACTTATTATGCCTCAAATATGTAATAAGCCAGGCATTTAATCGTGTACCAATTATATGCGGGAGATTGTGGGAACCCTTTAGCATGACAAAAGTTTCGATCGGTTAAGAAACTTACCAGCAATCCTGAAATGTGTTATTTTTGTTACAACTTGCCCCGTATCGGGGTAAGTTGTAACACTTTAGGACACCTCATCATACCGTAAATGTGAAATATCCAACAATTAATTATCCCCAGTTAACTGCGGGATATATGTGAGGACTTTTTGGCATAACATTTTTTCGATCGGTTACGAAACCCTCCCGTTATCCTGAAATATTTTGTTTTTGTTACAACTAGCCCCGGTCTCCCCTATACAGTAAAATCAAGCATGTAAATATATAAACGTTAGCTAAAAATATAAATATGATATATATTGTAATAAATAAATATACTAAAACAATATGACAATATTATAATAGGATAAATTAATTAATTAATAAATATGATAAAACAACATTGCATTGATTATGCAGAGTCCTCCTCCAAACGTGCGGCCCCGGTCGCTATCGTGCAGCGCCACTTTACTGACTATATTTATCCACGAGCCTATTAATTTTACATACACTGAGTATAATTTTGTATATAAATTGATATACAGTGTACCAACACAAATGTGCACACACAACATGCTTACCTGTGCTCATGCAGGTGTAGTTAGCGTAGCCTCGAAATATCCACTGCGTCGACTGCGTACGAAACAGTCTGCATGACTATATCAGTCCAAGCCACTGCTAAAAAAATGGCTGTTCTGCACGAAATACTGCTGTTTTAATGCATAATATAAATGATCTTGGCAAAGCACTCTCTAATAAAGCCAATCTGTTGACAGCACAACATCTAGCACAGCGAGGGTTTTTTGTGTGTGCTCATTAGCCTGTGCAAGTAGAACGCTGCTGCAGTGTCCTAACAATGCATGTTCTAGGTTTTGACTCTTGGCCTACTATATAATTATATATATATAATTATATATATATAATTATATATATATATATATATATATATATATATATATATATATATATATATATAAAGTCCATCACTGCTGCTGAAGGATTTTGGTAAATATATAATTGCTTTGTTTGATTTCAAGCAGACCGACTCAGCCAGTAACATGGGTCCTGGACCCTCCAGTTGTTATTACCCATATTCGGGGTTGCGTTTTGACGTCATGAATAAATTTAAGCACATGGTGGTTTGTTTGTAGAGCAGAAAGCGGCTGCTGCAGCAGGCGCTCACATGTAAACAGGGCGGTGTATCGTTGTCCACAAGTTCATGTAGATGGCCTGTCAGTGTGGATACTTCCCATATGCCGGAATATTGGGGCAGATAAACCTAAGGGGCATTGCGTGAAGTCGTTTGCGTCAACTAGGCAGCTATCCATCGTATGCATTGCATGGATGTCCAAAGTCAAAGAGCAGGATTTGTTGCATCATTTCTGCACATGTTTGTAAATTGGTGTTGGTATGTACAGTATATTTACACCACAACACATCCACACATAGTGATTTTAGTTTATTGTTTGCTATGATAATGCAGCCATAATAGTGTTTTGATAATGTAACTATAGGCTTTTATTATTCTGATAAATATATTCCCTTTGCAAAACAAAACTATTGATTTTTTATACAATATTTTATAGGATATTTGCATTTAGTTTTCCATCGAATTACATAGAATAGTCTATAGGATTTTTACTATAGAAAACCATAGGATATTGCCTATAGAAAATAATATTCTATTTTATACAATATTTTATAGGATATTTGCATTTAGTTTTCCATCGAATTACATAGAATAGTCTATAGGATTTTTACTATAGAAAACCATAGGATATTGCCTATAGAAAATAATATTCTATAGAAAACCATAGGATATTTCGTAGTTTTCTATGGAATACTTCCAACAGGGAATATCCTACAGTACATTTCTTATAGAATTGTTAAAAAAAAGTCTTTAAAATATTATATTGACTATCTATTGACGTTTAATTCTTCACATTGTCATGAACTAGAATACGTATCGGACATGTTGATTCATATAAACCACGCATGATTAAAATCACAGAATGATCTAACACTTATCATGACTTTGTGACTTTCGCTCTCAGTACAAAAACAGGGCTTTGTGATAATAATACTATATATTATTTATAAAGCACAATAGCCAGCATGTTCAAAGTGTTGTATAATATCATATCAAATTACTCATTATGTGTTAGAAAATAATAATAATAAATATAGCCGTCAAAATTATGTTCAGATAAATAAGTATACACATTAAATTAGGTCATATTAAAACTGTTAATTTATTAAACGTAGTAAATAAGTAAAGTCGATGACTAAAAAAAACCTAAAACTAATTATTACACTATTTACATGTGAAACACATACTAAACATTCGCACAAATAAATAAAGACCGACAAAAACAATACATAATTCAAGATAAAATATTTAGATCAATGTCTAGAAATGTTAATTATGGGATATTTAAAATGTCAGCAGTAACATGTACGAAACACCACAGTCTGCACATGTGCTGCGAGATACGGGGCGTACGAATCGTGACTTCTGACTGTCAATAACAGATCTCATCAAGGTTAGTAGGAAATGAAAGAAACGTTATAATGGTCGCTATGGAAAATGCTAATGTGGTCTGACTCCAAATGAACTGTGGACTGTGAGGACATGAACATGTATGAGAACAAGATGTAAGCGGTGCCACATGTGTCTGCACAGTCCCTATATATAAAGAACCTGCACAGGGGAAGGGGTTGGGTTGTTCACCCCTTGTGGCGAGGGGAAGTGAAACGGTGGGGGGTTTGATCAAACAGCTTGACAGCTTTCACCCAGAGGAACATGTGTAGTAGGCCATGGGTCAAAACCTAGAACATCGGGTCAATTGTTAGAACACTACGTCAGTGCACTAAACAGTCACAGTGAATAGATGCTCTACTTGCACCTGCTAAACAGCAGACGAGGCACTCTCGCTGTGCTAGATGTTGCATGTGCTGTCAACATATGTTGATTGCGTTAGAAAGTGCGCTATCGACAGATTTGGTGGAACTACAATGACAGTCTGTTGTGCGGAACAGGCATTTATAGCAGTGACTGGACAGACACCGTCCCACTGACTCGCACATACACAGTGCATGCGTTGAGGCTACGTTAACGACACCTGCACAAGCACAGGTAAGCATGTCGATCGTGTGTGCATAGGTGTGTTGGTATATCAATTTGTATAAAAATGATATACAATGTATGTACAACATACAGACTCACAGATGAATAAAGTCAGTAAATGAAGAGGACTACGTGGGGTGAGTAAGAAGAAATTATGACAATGTCTGGAGTGCATCATTCCTACGCCTCCACTAACACCATAAGTTACTGTTCTTCCCAGTCCGAACGTCACCGATTTGGGAATACTACGGGTAATGCAGAGTAAATCCATATATTGCACACAATCATATACCAGCATTCATAATAACATTATTATCTTCTGTATTGACTATATTGTTACCAATGATGTAACTATTTTATACATGTTGTGATATCATTATCCATATACTTCCATAGCCAATAAATTACTTTACAACATTTAAATAAGATCGCCAAATTTGCTTTGTCATTTTAATTAGTAAATATCGGCATGGTGTATGGTATGACCTTATAATAGCCATTAATGTAAGATAAGTGTAACTAGACATCTGAATAGATAGGAATAAGAGAAACAAATAAATGAGCTGGTGTATTCACATAAATGTCAAGAAAAACTAGGAACAAAGCATGTCATAACCAATGCGACAGCCTGACACTTATTGGTAAATTAACTGCACCATGGGCAATATCTGTGACCAAATCTAGTAATTAAGACTGTAATTTCAGAAAACATAGTAAGTAGAATATTCAAGACCACGGCAGTCTGTGAAAGATTGAACTAACTTCTAGTGATCAAGTTAGTTAGTACATTTAGCAAATATTCTAAACAAAGGTTTTCATTCCTATCTCACTTTACACTGTCATGCTATGTAGAGGCTGGGTGCAGCAAGTTTGCCAGTTTATATACTCACAGTTATGAAATATGCATGAGGTCTTCATCTGCCATTTTATCTGTTCCTGTTTTGGCAATATTACTGCATCAATTCTGCAGGCCACAGCAGCACAGTAAAAACAGTTATTTACAATTATAAAACATAGCCTTTTGTTATTACATGCTATAGTTCACTCATAACGTTACACGCAAACCCGTTTCCTTTCCAGAGAAAAAACTCAGAATGAACATGCTGCTGTCTTTGTTCGTCTCATCACTTGCCATCCTCAGTGGACATTTGGTCACGGTTGAGCGCATCCTGCTGGCTGGAGTCCATGCCCCAAGCCATCTGCAACAACTTCAGGAGGTGGCTCAAGCGCTGGCCAAACGTGGACACAGCGTCTACCTTGTCCTAGATGAAGACTTCCCAGACCGGGAAAGGTTCGTGAAGCCCGGAATCACGGTGGTGACATTTCACAGCACCGATGTCCACTTCCCACGATATTGGTCAGAGACGGCCACGCATCGCTTGATGTCAATGATCCTGGGTAAGGAAGCTCAAAATGTGATCTTCGTAATGCAGATGGGAATGCAAGACTGCAGCAACATGATGCACGATGACGTGTTTATGTCAAAAGTGACGGCCTTGAAGTTTGATTTACTGATTTTCGATGGCTTCTTCTACTGTCCGTGTAATGTCATCATTGCTCATGCTCTGTCCATCCCGGCGGTGTTTGTTAGCTGCGGGTTCATGGGCTGGAATGCGAGAGTGCCTGTCAACCCAGCAGTGACGCCATTGATGATATTCGACTACTCTGACAGAATGACATTCTTCCAAAGACTCATCAATATGGCCGTTTATTTCGGTTCGATTGTGTACAAAGTTAGCGAACAGAACACAACCATACTGCAGAAGTTTGCACCTAGCGTGACCTCGTGGACAGAACTGCAGCAACATACCACAGTCTTGTACATCATCGCACGAGACCATCATCTCGAGTGGCCCAAACCACAGATGCCGAATGTCATCCACATACCAGGTGTCACCACCCGTCCTGCAGGTGAGTTGCCACGGCAACTGAATGAACTGATGGATGCTGGGACTAACGGTGTCATCATTCACTCATTTGGAAGCTTCAATGGTCAACTTCCACCAGAAATAATTGACACATTTTTTTCATGCATTCTCACTTATGAAGCA
Organism: Oasisia sp. SBJ-2009; assembly: GCA_964017155.1. Classification (NCBI taxonomy): domain Eukaryota; kingdom Metazoa; phylum Annelida; class Polychaeta; order Sabellida; family Siboglinidae; genus Oasisia; species Oasisia sp. SBJ-2009. The sequence goes on along the minus strand of OZ024864.1, from coordinate 4,949,132 downwards.
AACTGTAATCTGCAAATATGGTGGGGGAAATACCACAATGCCCAGTAATGTTCCCAAAAATGTACATTTGTTGTCATGGTTACCCCAGAATGACCTACTTGGCCACCCAAATACTGTGCTATTTGTAACTCACTGTGGAAATGCTGGCCAATACGAATCGCTGTATCACGGTGTGCCAATGATAGGATTCCCACTGTTTGCTGAGCAATCCCATAATGCCTTCAGAATGGTGGACCATGGATATGGACTTCGCATGAACATTCTGAAATTCACAGCTGATGAACTTGTGGACAACATTCACAAAGTCTTGATTGAAAAGTCATTCAAAATGGCCACACAGAAAGCATCAGACATCTTGAAGTCTCAGCCAATGACAACACAGGACACGTCCGCCTACTGGGTGGAACATGTACTAAAGCATGGTGGTGAACATTTGCGGACGGGAACGATGGATATGCCACTGTATCAGTTTCTCATGCTGGATATTCTTCTATTTGTGTTGGTTGTTTCTTTTCTCTCTGGTTATGTCCTTAAGACAATATTCACTGTCGTCTGCAAGAAGTGTTTGAGAAAACAAACTAAGCAAAAACAACAATGAAGTCTAACTAATTTGAAATAGGTAAAGTGGCTTTCTGTATATAATTTGGTAAAACTGTGTATCTTACTTAGCAATAACATATCCGTAATGACGAAATAGTCGCAGCATTCATTGTTTTAAGATCATGGATAGTTGGCTGTCAAACAATGGAGCATATATTTGTGCTACATGTTTGTTGGTAAATGCTATGCCACCACTGGCAGATCTACAAGCCTAACTATCTAAACTGGTTGTGCTACATGTCCGAATCCATATTTATAAAGAACATATCTGTGCTCGATGCGTTAGTAACCATACCACAGAGCATTTGAAAGTGTCACACGTGTAACTCTCTGTGTGACAGGTCCATTGACTTTGTCAGAGGCTTCATTCCAATACACAAATCCTGCATGACGTATTTATGTTGTTATGAAAATAAAATGCATTGCATTATGTAGTATTACTATTAAACTACTGTTGTTAGTGTCTGCGCCTTACAGACTCTCTTGAACTATTAGTCTCATTTGAAAACACATCTTTTGTATGTCTGTGTGTGTGTGTGTGTGTGTGTGTGTGTGTGTGTGTGTGTGTGTGTGTAATTGTGTGTGTGTATGTGTCTGTGTGTGTGTCTGCGTGCGTGCGTGCGTGCGTGCGTATGTCCATTTTAATGTATTGAACGAAATTTTAGACAACTCTTCACAGTAGTCATCACAGGAGGGTTATCAAACAGCCCGTGGCATTTATACAAAAAATGCTTTGTTATTTCGCTGCACACTGATGATTTTTAATGTGTCGCGCATACGCAAAAAGGCCAATCGAAAAGTTTATAACTACTTGTGTTGATATTATTAATAGGCTACATCCTTCAAGCCATCAGAAGTGGCGGATTCCTGCACTTTGTGTAACCTATTCCCATTTGAGTGATGACAAATTTCTTTGCCAAAATTTTGGATTGGGAAGTTCTACACAGGCACGATCAGTGGGGGACGAGGGGGACGGTGACCACCCCACGGCCTGAGGGGGTCAGCATAGGAAATGTCCTCATACTTTTTCAGTTCATAAAACAAACGTATAGGGATATATAGCGAGACTGATCACTCCCCTCTCTTAATAACCCTACATCGGTCTAGTAGTAAAATAAATAATAAAATAAATTGCTTGGTTGGCAGCAGCCCGCAACTTGATCTAAGTCTAGTAAATATTCATCATGCCGGGCTCTGTCATTTTGCACCCTTGTATTGATATATAGCCATCAGGCACATAATAAATTATTACTTTTTGTTTGCCCTGTCACCCCTTGGATTGCAGCCTGGTCGCCCTGATGAATATTTATATCGCCTACGACGGAACCAGAGCATTTATGCACTTTGTGTAATTGGATCTCATTTTAGTGATGACAAATTTCTTTGCCAAACGGTGGGATTCGGAATTCCCCAACGGGCACCCCTGTAAGCTCTGCATCTTGTCACTCTATGAATCAGGCAAGCAGTGTTAGGTTCAAAGTCTACCCCCAAATGTTCAGTGATGCGGGTAGGCCATGGGCCCTCTTCAAATATGTTGCCAACATAACATAAAGGCTTTTTTTAGTTTAGAATTAGCACCAGACCAACAATGAATTTTGTTTTATATTAAAAAAATACTTATGTGTATTTCAGGTCATATATATATATATATATATATATGACCTGAAATACACATAAGTATTTTTTTATATAAAGAATAATTCATTGTTGGTCTGATGCTAATTCTAAACTAAAAAAAGCCTTTATGTTATGCTATTTATAATAGTTATGTTGGCAACATAACTATGATGGTCTCGTGCGATGATGTACAAGACTGTGGTGACTCACCGGGTGGCTTTTTTTGTATAATTGAGGGGCAAAGCGTATTCCTGGGACAAAGTGAACCAAACAAGCATAATCAATACAGCTATTTTTATTGACATCATACCTTGCAAAAACAATTTGTAAAAAAGTAGATTACACATATATAAGTTTAATTCGACATAGCCGTTATTTCTACAAGTTTACGTAGAACTTAAGCAATACATATACAATTATGCAAAAGCTGTTTCAATGTCCCATTTTTAACACAGTGTACGACATTTGTACTTATCGTGGATGATAATCCAACAGCATAAGGAAACTAGTGCGTGTTACTGTACCATGTGAATGACTTTCCAAACATCACATGCACGAATTCTATAAACTGACTAGACTGAGTGACTGACTACACCCAGGTAACACAGGTGTACAGATTGTCACATGTTGGGAGTTCTTTCATGTGCCATAAATTCACTGAAAGGAGTGAATGACTTTACACGCATATCACAGATGTGAATCCTGTGATATATCTCACCAGTATTGGTTATTTCATGGGCCCTCATGTGACTGGAGAGTACGAGTGACCTTCCACAAGTATCACAGGTGTGAGGTTCCTCACCTGTATGAGTCATTTTATGTAGATTAAGGTCACCAGAACGTGCAAATGACTTTCCACAAGAATCACAGGTGTGCAGTTTCGTACCTGAATGTGTCTTTTCGTGTGTTTTAAGGTTACTGGATGTGGTGAATGACTTTCCACAAGTATCACAGGTGTGAGTTTTCTTACTTGAATGTGTCTTTTCATGTGTTTTAAGATTACTGGATGTGGTGAATGACTTTCCACAAGTAGCACAGGTGTGAGGTTTCTCATGTGTATGAGTCATTTGATGTGTCTTAAGAGTACTGGTTTGTGCGAATGACTTTCCACAAGTATAACAGGTGTGAGGTTTCTCATGAGTATGAGTCATTTTATGTGCCTTAAGAGTACTGGGTTGTGCGAATGACTTTCCACAAGTATAACAGGTGTAAGGTTTCTCACCTGTATGTATTCTTTTATGTATCTTAAGTTTACCAGAACACGCAAAGGACTTTCCACAAGTACAACAGGTGTAAGGTTTCTCACCTGTATGCATCCTTTCATGTGTCTTAAGTTTACCGGATTGTGAGAATGACTTTCCACAAGTATCACAGGTATAGGGTTTCTCACCTGTGTGAATTCTTTCATGACGTTTTAGAAAAATCACCTGTATGAATGATTCTCCACAGGTATTACACGTGTAGGGTTTCTCACGTGTGTGAATTTTTTCATGTACCTTAAGGCTACCAGGCTCTGTGAATGACTTTCCACAAGTATCACACGTATATGGTTTCTCACCCGTGTGAATCCTTTTATGACTTTTAAGGTTAGTAGCCTGTGTGAATGACTTTCCACAAGTATTACATGTGTATGGTTTCTCACCTGTGTGAGTTCTTTCGTGTACCCTAAGGGTAAAGAGCTTTGTGAATGACTTTCCACAGGTATCACACGTATATGGTTTCTCACCTGTGTGAATCCTTTTATGTGTTTTGAGGTTTCGGGCATTTCTGAATGACTTTCCACAGGTATCACAGGTGTATGGTTTCTCACCTGTGTGAATCCTTTTATGTGTTTTGAGGTTCTGGGCATTTCTGAATGACTTTCCACAGGTATCACACGTGTTCGGATTCTCCCCTATGTGAGCCATTTTATGTACTTTTAGGTGACTGGACTGTGTTTTGTTCAGTTGGTTGTCATCCGTACTGTTCCGTTGCTGCTTTACATCAACATCATCACTACAGTCTACACCTGCACATGTCTCTGAGTCACTCTGGGAGTGTTCAACTTTGACCTCTTTCAGTACACCACCCCCACACACGACCCAATGTCTCGTCTCTTCACTGTCTCTGTCACATTCACCAGGATCTATCTTTTCTTGTTTCACTTTGATCACTTCACTAATACTGTGACACAACTGTGGAAGCTGACCAGTGGTCTGGAAATTAAGAACATTTTTTTGATCGCTTATTTCTTCCTGTTTAATTAAACTGGACAGTCTGCAAACCTTTGGAGAAGCGAACCTCATCAACATGAGTTTGTCGACTGCATCCATGACTTTCTTGCATGGGTGTTGGTTGATCGTTGTCAAATGTTGTTTTGCACAACTTCACATTCATCTCTTTCAACATCGGAAGAAACTCCACAATGTGTAGAAGATGTAGTTTTCACACGGTGTACTGCACAGGACACATGGAAGTGGATCTCGGCAGTGACATCACGTTTTCCTTCCAGTCTGTTTAAATGGCTGCATCGTGGAGCTAAAAAGAAGAAATACACAACATTGGTTTAATACAACCCAATTTATTTACTACACCCTGGGTATGTTTAAAAAGTGGGAAATATACAGCTGTGTCAAGTTTAGGTAAATTCCGTGGTGTCTCTAGTTGTTTACCTCAGGGAAAACTGACACTTGCATATAAAGGAAAGGAGAAATATGTGTAACATATGGACCTACACATGACACTCTTTGAGCACACACAACAGTTAAAACAATTAGCACAAGTACAGGGTATTAGTAGTAAAAAATTGGTCAAGTGGCCCTGAAGTCCTTTGGAACATCATAGTGAGCTGGTAATTATGAATGAAATGTGTTTTGATGAATCATAGTCACTGCCTGTAATCATCTAAAATTGTGTAAATGCAACAGGCAATCAAGTGTATGAATTTTAACTCTACTGTTGTCATGAATACTAACTTTCTATGTTTGTCGCTTACTTAACCGGTAGTCATTTCAGTCACACTATTTTAACGATAATTAAACAAACATCAAGATAATAATAGTAGCAATTTATATAGTGCCTGTATCCGCACTCATGGCAGTAGGATAGGGTGGATAACATATTGACCTTTACTAGACAACCAGACTAGGTATTAGGCAGGTTTACTAATGCGCCCTTATCTTTACTAGTGTACTGACTAGTGGGTAGTTCTACCCGTGTGTTGGAAACAGCCAACCAGGATATTCATTAAAGTACTCATGAAAGTAATCATGATTACATTCTAAAGTAATCGTACACATACTCGAGTACATTCTAAGGTAATCATACTCGAGTACATTAAATAATTTTTTTCTTCTGAATATTCATGCTCATGCATGATCTAAGTAATCATACTCGTATTCAAGTACATTTGTATTGTAACCACATCTCTCGATATTTTGTTGTAAAAGGTTCATAGTCAAAGATATGCACATTCTGAACTTTGTACTAAATGGTGAACATTGCCAAGGGTTAGTAAGTGTAAATATCTTGGGCATATTATCAGAAAATATCTCGATGACAATGATGACATGTCCATGCAATACAAGAGAATCTATGCTAAGTGTAATGCCTTGATGTGAAAGTTTTACATGTGTACAGAATCTGTAAAATGTACTTTATTTAAATCCTACTGTACTTCATTATATACATGCCAGCTGTGGTGTTCCTATAGAGCAGAGTCAATTAGATAATTGTGTGTAGCATACAATAATATGTTTAGCTTGTTATGCAGTGAACCTCGAGATTGTAGTGCGAGTTATATGTTTGTGTCAAGAGGTTTACCCACATGTAAAATATGAATAAGAAAAACTGTATATTGTTTTTGACATGTATAGCTAGATCGGGCAATGCAATATTACAGAATATCAAGAGTAGTGATGCTCTGTGTACTGTGTACTTCACCACTGTGTTGTCATTGGCGGAAAATGCTTTATGTATATAGTTATTAGTCATAATTTACTTTATATTTTTATAAGGATATATTGTTCCGGAATAAATTTATTTAAGAATTCAATATAGCATAAAACATGCAAGGAGGGTTATGCCCACTTTAACAGGGTTTGTGGGTTATTGATACAGCCCCTATATCACTGCTGCCACTTGACCCAATTAGTCACAGTGCCCCCCCCCACATCCACCCCAATCAACAATAGAAGACTAGGAATGACCAGCTTCACTCTGGCTGAAGCCTTGCTGGCCACTAGTGAAATTCACATATATCCACAGGAGGTCCATGTCCTTAGAGGAGCTATGAGTTCAAGCAAAAATTGGCAACAAGTTAACATTTTGGTTTTTTAAAGCCATGAGACTGTCTCAATGTCTGAGATGCGCTTACAAAAGAGAAGTGAACTACAACCCAAATGTCTTGTATACAGTGAAGATACTCAGTCTCTGAGATTGGCAGATACGTCAATGTCAAATTAGAGGAAAAGCTTCAGCAAATGTTTGAAATAATATAGGGAAACTTGAAATGTAGCAGTTTTAGGCCGTAAGCACGCTCTGGCCTGGCCTAGGTCTAGCCTTGAGGATTCTAAGATTAAGTTAACATAATAATAACAATGACATTGTCAATGTGTCACACAACGGCGGACACAAAGTCAAAGTGATGCCATAACGGTATCCTGCCATAAAACAAGTCCGTTGCCATTGCCATTGGCATTGGACTGTTATAATATTACAGACTAAAAAAGGGCAGAATGAGCGATAAAACAGTGCTTGCGAGATCCGAACTCAATAGTACGCATAACAGGATATTACATTATAAATGCAATCGCAATATTTATACAATACAACTCAAATATCACCGTGTAGCCTACCAATATGGGAACATTTACACGTATAGCTGTTCTTTCATAAACGACAAGAAAAACTACACGGGAATTAGTATCGGTTACCCAGGCGCCGTGAGATGGCAGCACTTTTAAGCCCCTCGACTCTTCTCGGCGTAGTTACGCAGCCGACCGACAGTTGGTTATCGTCGGTAATGTAATAGGTCAAGCGCCATAAACAAAGCATGCGTGCCTGTTTAAGCGATGCAGAACTTCAGAAGTTCGAGTTTGCCATCTTATTTCTTGGTTTATGCACGGACTTATAATAAAATTATACACGGTATATATAAATGTGGCTTATGTAAATATATTTTTTATAATCTTTGCCGATGGAGATTATGATCGATGGATGTGCATGCATGTTCACGGAGGGGCTACACATGCCTGTGGTGTGTGTAGATGTAAGACCACAATAAGGTGTTCGTCAGCCATTCCCCGTGCCCCCAGAGTACCCTAAATAAACAGCATTATGCAGGTTGTCTGAATTTATGTGAGCACATAATTATGTGTAGTGTGGAGTGAGTAAAAATTATGTTTTTGTGCAGCTTGGCACAAGAGCTGTCAAATTATGACAGCTGTCAGGCGGTGCATTTCTGCGTATTAACACAGTTGTCATTCTGCTTGGTGATGTAATCAGGGGCAATCCGTGGGTGGTTCAAGCATAAATGGAGGGGTGTACTGTTTGAAAGAAGTTTGTGGAAGCCTGAGTTTGAAACGTGTCGTCTTGGCCTGACATCTGTGTAGTCGGATTGTCCGACTCATCTCGCATTCATACATATCTGATTCGACACCAGAAGTACTGAACAAATCACTTTATTACAATTACAAGCAGAGAGAGGGATAACACTGATCGACCTCGAGTCTCGTCATCTTCCAAGACTGATCTCTTGGACTGCATATGTCGTTCTATGCATTTACATTGGCATACCATCACATCCCTCTTTCTTCGAAACATAAAGACAAAATAACTAACTTACTAGTGTCCGTATGTAAGAGAAATCAGATCATTATTCTAACTATTAAACATAATGTTCGTGTGAACTAGAACACAATTACGGGTCCAATCGTTGTGGGCGTTTCACTCGTCTTCCGGAGCTAGTGTATTGTTCCGGTTGTGGAAGTTGGAAACGGAGACTTCTTCTGGGGTAACACGGAGTTACACGGAGGTGGTACGACTTGCATGTCGTCTCTTCGCGTCAAGCCGTCTGTATCGTCATCATTGTCTTGTTGGAACGTATGTCGCTCAGTCGTCTCACGGAGGTGACGACGGTTACGCCTAAGGACATTGCCTGTCGGAGTCAAGACGTTGTACGACCGCGGCTGTACATCAGTTGATATCACCTTGGCAGGCTGCCAGGTGTCTGTCTGAGTGTCTCTCACACGAACGTCCTGTCCGGGTATTAGCGGTGCAAGTGGTTGCATAGCTCGCTTATCATGGTTAAGACGTTGGATTTCTTGCCTCTCGGCGAGACGACGTCTGATTTTGTCTTTCGACCAGTGTTCATTTCTGATGATCACGGGGAGGTTCGATTTGTACTTGCGGGCATTTAGCATCTCTGCCGGTGACGGTAAGTGGCTGTCGATTGGTGTGGATCTCAACGCGAGCAGTGCTTTCAGCGGGTTGGATCTCGACATCGCTGCCTTCTTCAGGGTATACTTCACCGTCTGACCTTGACGTTCGATGAATCCATTCGATTGTGGGAAGTGTGGGCTGGACGTTACGTGGTCGAAGCACCACTCGGCGGCGAAGTTTCGAAAAGCCTGACTGCTATAGTGTCCACCGTTGTCGCTCACAACCTTGCTTGGCGATCCATTCTCCGCAAACACCTCACTCATCTCCGATATGATGCGGTCACTCGTCACCTTCCCCTCGATGCGGTAGACAAAAGGGAATTTCGAGTAGTAGTCACAGATGAGAAGATACGTGTCCTCTCGTATGGCAAACAGGTCTGTGCCGACGATCTGCCACGGACGTGTCGGTAACTCATGCTGCATCAGCGGCTCGTGCGCCTGACGTTTCTGTAACCGTTGACACGCGTCGCACTTCCTCACGATGTCGTCGATGTCCTTGTTGATCGACTTCCAGTAGACACAGGACCTCGCTCGCAGCCGGGTCTTCTCTATGCCCTGGTGAGCCTCGTGCAGTTTGCTCAACACTTCCGCTGCAAGGTTCTTCAAGTTGATCATCTCGAGAGGTGTGTGGTCCGACTCGAGAACGAACGATTTTCCGTAGACATACATGTGGAACCTCTCGCAGCCGAAGACGACTGCGAGCATCTCACGTTCAATGTTGGCGTATCGCTGTTCGCAATCACTAAGTGACTTGCTGGCAAACGCGATGGGCTTCCCGTGTTGAATGAGAACAGCGCCGAGTCCTCGGCTGGAGGCGTCGACCTGGATGACACTCTCAGCCTGTGGGTCGAAGTACGCAAGGGTCACTTCACGACAGATGAGAGACTTCGTCGCTTCAAACGCTGCGTTGTGAGATTCCGCCCAGCTGAACTCGGCGTCCTTCTTCACTAGATCACGCAGGGTTGCGGTTTGCTGCGACAGGTTTGGAATGAATGGCGACATGTACGTGGCTATGCCCAGAAATTCCTGAAGTTGTGCGACGTTTTGCGGTTCTTTCATTCGCTGGATGTCCGCGGCTTTGCCTGGGTCTGGACGTACGCCGTCTGCGCTGAATTCCAACCCGAAGAACTTCATGTTCGCCTGTTTGATGTCGCATTTATCGATGTTGAACACCAGCCCATGCTGCAGTGCTACTCTCATCAAGTTGTGAAGATGTTTGTCGTGTTCGGCTTCTGTCTTCCCGAACACACCCACGTCGTCAGCAATACTTATCGTTCCTGGGCACTTCTCAAGGATGCAGTCCATCCTCTCCTGGAACACGTCTTGGCTGAGGTTCAGGCCAAACGGTAGTCTTCTGAAACAGTACCGGCCGAAGGGACTGTTGAACGTTGTCAGACGCTTAGACTCGTCGTCTAACTGCACGGACCAGTATCCGTGACGTGCGTCTAGCTTGGAGAAGATCATTGACCCAGCAAGCTTGTGGGTAATTTCCTCCAAGGTCGGTGTTGGGTAGTGCGGACGCTTGATAGCTGTGTTCAAGTCTTTGGGATCCAAGCAGATGCGCAACTTTCCGTTCGACTTCCTGCTGTATACGATGCTAGATACCCAATCTGTAGGCTCCTCGACCTTCTCGATCACCCCGAGTTCTACCATCTGGTTGATCTCATTCCTCACGTCGTCTTTGATGTGGATCGGACATCGTCTGGGCGCATGTACGACTGGGGTCACAGCAGGGTCTAGTGTGATGTGGAACGTTTCGCGGAACTTTCCGATGCCCTTAAAACAATCTGGATACAGCCGCTGGAGATCTTCCTTCGAGTTCAACGGCGGTGGATGTTTGCTGACTGCACAGTTCAAGGTCACCAAGTTGAGCTTGCGGCAGGAAGGTAGTCCCAAGATCACTGGACCTGGTGTGTCAGCAACAAAGAACTCTGCTTCGTGTGTGGTTGTCTCATGCACACACTTCAGTCGCGTAGCACCGTACTGCCGGATCAATTGTCCGTTGTAGGCAGTTAGGATCGTGTCTCGATGCTCAAGGCTGCCTCGCACAGGTATTCCTTCTGTGTCGATGTTTGACGGGTACATGCGTTGGAACGTCCTCAGCGGCATTACGTTACCCTGCGCACCTGTGTCGACCTTGACACGAAGTGTCGCTGGGATGTCAGGCCTGTCTTTCAGCGTGATCCTGAGAGTCGCATATACCTCGTCCCTCTCGACGGCATTGATGTTGACGGTATTAAAAGCAAGCGGCTCAAAGTTGTCGCTGAGCTGTTCAAATATGGCGTCCTGGCTGATGGAGTGGACACCACCTCGTTGGCGCTCATCTCGGTTGGTCCTTCGTCTTGACCTAGCTCGGGATCTTGGTCGCCCAGAAGAGTTTCGTCTTCCTCCTGTGCCAGACGTCCAACCTGTAGCCTGCCGACATACTCGCTGCCAGTGATTGAGTTTCCCACATGCGTTACACCTACTGCCCTCTGCTGGACATCGATCTGTGGGCGCATGATGACGTCCACATTTTGTGCACGTAGGTGCCTCCTCTCGACGTCCGCTTGGCTCATGTGTTCTCCGCGACCGGCTGACGTGACTGATGCTGCTAGCGTCTCCTGAGAACTGCTGCATGTTGGCCAGTGTTGCTTCATGCGTTCTAGCAACGTCCATCGCCGCGTCAAGTGTTAGTGTCTCATCACGGCACAGTAGCTTTTCTTGCACTTTCCCGTGCCGGACACCCACTACTAACTGTTCGATCAACCTCTCCTCGGTTTCTGTAGTATCACGGAACTTGCATTTACGCGCCTGCGTCTTGCAGCGTGTCATGAATTCGTCAACTGTCGCAGAGCTCAACTGCCTGAAGTTTTGCAGATGAAAACGGCTCAGCCTGTAATTAGACTTGGGTTCTATCAGAGCCTGGAATTTAGCCCAAATGACCACAACGTCTTTCTTATCAGTTTCACTGAGGTCCCACGTATTGTACATTCGCCGACCCTCCTGTCCTACCCATAGCAGGATGTAGGTCACTCGTTCACTCTGCCCTTTTTCAGCAAAGGGCCCACTGAAAATCAGTTCGCAATATTGACGGAATGAACGAAACTCCGTGGGTAAATCAGTGGCTAACCAGTTCATGCGGGGCGGCTCTATACCTGACAGATCACCCATGGCTGCCTATTAATGGCAATGTCTATCACTTACTCAGTGAGAACAAATCGGAGCTGGCCTGCGTCGACTCGACGGTGCCGCGTGCGTGTTGACCTATTTACGAATGTCGAAAGCGCCGGATTCAACCGTAGCTGCCACCATGAAACGTGTCGTCTTGGCCTGACATCTGTGTAGTCGGATTGTCCGACTCATCTCGCATTCATACATATCTGATTCGACACCAGTAAGGTGGTAAGGTATTCTACTAAACACAATAGGCCACATACACAACTTCCCTTCGCTTCCCCTACCCACTTGTTGTTTAAGTTAGCCAGATGATTCACCAAAACATTGTCTTTTACATTCCATTAATTTACTGGCGGTATTGCTGCGCAGGTAGCATATAAGATCTACATCAACCAATTGGCTTGTGGCCTTATATAGCATCAGTAGAGCTTGTAGGTTGCACTCCCGCCTTCAAAGGCAAAGGAAAACCGACACCAATCAAACTACTGAGCCAGAATTTCAAAGATCATGCAATTCTTCGCCACAACGACAGACATGCCACATTTATGGATGGCAATCCGTATTTTTTACCTAAAAATGTGTAAGAATCCGTATCATTAATTAGATCTTCCAGTTAACTGGCCTAAATTATTAAGGGCATTTCAAAACGGCCCGGTTTTTCCACGTTTTTTTCTTTCGATGTTTGGCATTTTATTTCAGCAGTTCGCGCATATATCGAAGTTTCACTGGCAAGCGTCAACATTTTGAAATCAGAAATGCAGGCGATTTCATTGAATTCGGCGTCGATCTCCATTTCCTCTACTGCTTTTTATAACCGTCACGCGCCTGCCATGCGCCCCTTTCCGACCCGTTGAGCCACCTACCGCAGTTTTCAGAACTAGAATTTACCAGCACGCCATCTATTACGCGCTACAATAAACGGATCTCAATAAGCTAATCGGTGGTTTATATAATTAGTTCGTTCGTTTCGAATCGATTAACTTAGTCACTAACAGTAAACAATTATTCAATTATGCAGTATAGTTTTGTGACGCATACAAGGCATAATGTGGCTAAAAAGAATTTCTCCATAAATTTAGTTAAAATCCGTATCAAAACGGAGTACGGCTGTATCACTTAAAAAACCGCCAAAATCCGTATCGGATACGTGTAATCCGTAACATGTGGCATGTATGCTTGAACGATGACGGTTACTTTGACATCGAGAAGTTCATGCGTCGCCAATATGGCGGTGACCTCATACCACCAGTGAAGTGCATGGTATATTCATTGATAGTGGAATCTAGTGAAAATATATCATAAATGAGTGCGTTACAATGTAGTATTAATTACAGCGTGACACGTGCATCGTAGACTTACAAATTGCTCGATAGTCTTTTACATGCCGTCCAGACTGGTATTTAGTATAGAGAAATGTGAAGTTGCGGTGGCAGAGCTGAATTTCATTTCAGTCTTTTACAGAACGTTTAGGCCATGCCGACTGTTGTATGCTGGCAGTGACTGAGGCAGGACATTGTCAGGGCGCTTGTTGTCCTCAGACTCAGTTATTCTTTTACGTCAGAAATTGACACGGGACCGACACTGATCTTATTCGGACGTGATTCTAAGAACGACAACGGATACAGTCCCCATATTAAGAGGTAGGTTTTAACACCAAACATGTCATGCCTGCCGTGGCCGGGCCGGCCATATCAGACACATAGGGCCTACTAGCTATCTGTCTCTACAAGACGAATACTCGCCATCTCCGCAAACAGAGGAAGCGAATGAGCGAAACCGAGTTATAAAATAATACAAAAACATTTACTTCGCCAGTCACTTTACTTCGTCAGCCGTGGGAACAGCGCAAATATATTCCACAATTTGATTTTGAAGACGACTGCACGACTGGTTGGAATCACAATATATTATAATATGACCCATTAACACCCTAAATATTGCATGCAACACAAGCAGCGTGTGGCTGAAATCACCCAAAATAGTGTATCACAAGACCGGAGGCTGACCACTGTCCTCGTTGGCGGAGGTTAGCGTTTTTGAAAGAGATGTGTCAGGCGTAGAGAAGAGCTGGTATTGACGTAATCAGCCGCACAACACTTGTTTTGGCGCGCGGCGACGATCCATGCAAACCAGAGCTGTTGCCTGTTGGCCTTGCAAAAACTGGCAGCTTTCCACGCAAAAAACTGGAAGTTAGCGGAGTGAAACTAATAACCGACTTTCCCAGTCGTGACTGAGTCGACCTTGTGTTGAGAACAGTGCTAAGTGTAACGCGGTTAACTAAAGATTGAGATTTCAATGCCAACGAGTCTGAGAACAGGCTACTGCGCCACATAAGAACTTGCCTTTTTATTTTTTTAAATGCCCGCCCCAACCAGAAGACGGAAAAACTACTTAAAGAAAATGTCACGAAAATGTGTTCATGTCCTAAACAATCGGAATGAAATTAATCCAAAATATAGAATCCAAACAAAATAAGCACAACTGGACGATTTTAGTTTTACATAATTAATACATTTATAATCTAAGAAATACTAATTAAAACAATACTATGTAGACATTTCTGTGGATGTCGTTGAAAGGCATAGTATAACATTTGGAAATGACAAAAGACTGGACAAATCCTTCACACTAAAAATATGGAACACAATAATAACTGATGTCGTGACGATATTATAGTCAACTCTTGCATTCCAAAGAAATTACCAGGTATATTTTTGATATAATTAAGGGGCAAAGCGTATTCCTGGGACAAAGTCAACCAAACATGCATAATCACTACAGCTATTTTTATTGACATCATACCTTGTAGAAACAATTTCCCAAAAAGTAAATTACACACATTTAAGTTATTTACTCCGACATGATTGTTCTTGCTACATGTCTACACAACGTCATAGACCCTAAACAGTACACATTACAACAACAACAAAACTATTTTAATGTCCCGCTGTTAAAACAGTGTACAACATTTGTACTTATCATGGATGATAATCCAACAGCATTTAGGAAACTAGTTCGTGTTACGGTACCATGTAAATGACTTTCTAAACATCACACGTGTGAGTCCTATAAACTGACTAGACCGAGTGACTGATTACACACAGGTAACACAGGTGTACGGATTGTCAGACGTTGTGAGTTCTTTCATGTGCCGTAAAATCACCGGAGTGTGTGAATGTCTTTACACGCATATCACAGATGTGATATATTTCACCAGAATGGGTTACCTCACGAGCCATCAAGTTACTGGAGAGTATGACTAGCTTTCCACATATATCACAGGTGTGAGGTTTCTCACCTGTATGGACCATTTTATGTAGCCTAAGGTTACCAGAACGTGCATATGACTTTCCACATATATCACAGGTGTGGAGTTTCTTACCTGAATGGGTCATTTCATGTGTTTTAAGGTTACTGGAGGTGGTGAATGACTCTCCACAAGTAACACAAGTGTGAGGTTTCTCATGTGACATTTTATGTTTCTTAAGAGTACTGGTTTGTGAGAATGACTTTCCACAAGTATAACAGGTGTAAGGTTTCTCACCTGTATGTACCCTTTTATGTATCTTAAGTTGACCGGTACATGTAAATGACTTTCCACAAGTACAACAGCTGTAAGGTTTCTCGCCTGTATGCATCCTTTTATGTATCTTAAGTTTACCTGATTTTGTGAATGACTTTCCACAAATATCACAGGTGTAGGGTTTCTCGCCTGTATGAATTCTTTCATGTACCTTAAGGGTACTGAGATCTGTGAATGACTTTCCACATGTATCACACGTGTATGGTTTCTCACCTGTGTGAATCCTTTCATGATTTTTAAGGATAGTACCCTGTGTGAATGACTTTCCACAAGTATTACACGTGTATGGTTTCTCACCTGTATGAATTCTTTCATGTACCTTAAGGGAATCGAGTTTTGTGAATGACTTTCCACAGGTATCACACGTGTATGGTTTCTCAGCTGCATGTATCCTTTTATGTATCTCGAGTTGACTGGAACACACAAATGACTTTCTACAAGTACAACAGCTGTAAGGTTTCTCACCCGTATGCATCCTTTTATGTATTGTAAGATTACCGCATTGTGCGAATGATTTTCCACAAGTATCACACTTGTATGGTTTCTCACCTGTGTGAATTCTTTCATGTACCATAAGGGTACCAAGCTTTGTGAATGACTTTCCACAGGTATCACATGTATATGGTTTGCCACCAGTGTGAGTTCTTGCATGTACCTTAAGAGTACCGAGGTGTGTGAATGACTTTCCACAGGTATCACACGTGTATGGTTTCTCACCTGTGTGAATCCTTTTATGTCTTTTGAGGTGGTGGGACTTTGTGAATGACTTTCCACAGGTGTCACAGGTGTATGGTTTCTCACCTGTGTGAATCCTTTTATGTGTTTTCAGGTTTTGGGCATTTCTGAATGATTTTCCACAGGTATCACATGTGTATGGTTTCTCACCTGTGTGAATCCTTTTATGTGATTTAAGGTTCCGGGACTTTGTGAATGACTTTCCACAGGTATCACAGGTGTGTGGATTCTCCCCTATGTGAGCCATTTTATGTACTTTAAGGTAATTGGATTGTGTTTTGTTCATTTGTTTGTCATCCGTACTGTTCCGTTGCTGCGTTAGATCAACATCATCACTACAGTCTACACCTGCACATGTCTCTGAGTCACTCTGGGAGTGTTCAACTTTGACCTCTTTCAGTAGACCACCCCCACACACCACCCAACGTCTTGTCTCTTCACTGTCTCTGTCACATTCATCAGGATCTATCTTTTCTTGTTTCACTTTGATCACTTCACTAACACTGTGACACAACTGTGGAAGCTGACCAGTGTTCTGGAAATTAAGAATATTTGTTTCTCCGCTTATTTCTTCCTCTTTACACTGAACAGTTTGCAAATATTTGGAGAAACGAACCTCATCAACAGGAGTTTGTCGATTGCATCCATAGCTTTCTTGCATAGCTATTGGTTGATTGTTATCATATGTTGTTTTGCACAACTTCACATTCATCTCTTTCAACATCGGCAGAAAATCCACAATGTGTAGAAGATGTAATGTTCACACTGAAGAGTGATTCTTTGTGTTGCACAGGACACTTGGAAGTGGATCTCGGCAGTGACGTCACGTTTTCCTTCCAGTCTGTTTAAATAGCTGCATCATGGAGCTAAAAACAAGAAATACACAATTTACTTACTATATTTAAAAATTGGAAATATATCAAGTATTAGGTAAATCCTGTGGTCTCACTAATTGTTTACATCACGGAACACTAACACTTACATGAAAGAAATGAGAAATATCCGGGGTAGAACAACCCACTAGTCAACTAGTCAGTACAGTGTACTGAGTACACTAGAAAATATAAGGGCGGACTAGTAAACCTGCCTAATAACTAGTCGGGTTGTCTAGTAAAGGTCAGTGTGGCATCCACCCACCCTATAGTAGTCAATCAAGTGTTTGTACTTTGTAGTTACAGTGACCCTAACCCATCCTAGTCCGGGAGCAGAGAGGGTTAACCCTGCATTGTTGTATTAAGTTTTTTTTACTGTTGATTTTGGTAGCCAAGGGTCTCTACGTTCAAAAACTGCTTGATGACATGTTGTCACCCTTGAGCAATTTGAGGAATTCAAGATGGCGTCCAAGATGGCTGCCATTACATATAAATGACCATAACTCCCTACCTGTTCATCATAGGAAGGTGATTTTTGTCTGTATACCTAGGTTTTAGGGGTCAAGCTATCCATTAGAACTAAGTATTATGTTAATATCTTATTACATAATGGTAATTTCCAAGATGGCTGCCAAGATGGCCGCCGTAACACAAAAACTGGCATATCTCCTTAACTATTTACTCCAAATTAGTCGTGAAGGTGTTTATCACTGGCTATTTTGGAGACACATCTATCTGTATCAGATCAAACTTCATATACTGATGATGTCATCTAGCAATCCAAGATGGCTGCCAGTTTACTAGCATTGGTATATCTTCTATACTATTCAATCTATGAAAATATGAAAAGGTAAATGACCACAGGTGTTATATTATAACAAATGGTCTGTAATTTTAAATCTGAATTCTCACACAGACTACCAAAAGCATATTATACAATTCATATTTAAGGATGGCTACCACTTCACCAAGTAATTTACGCTGTTGTACATTGCGTTGCCCATGTGCATCGCAAAGACATGCAATCAACTATGATGTCGGGTTACAGCAACCCTGATTATAGCAGGTGCAAAATATTGTGCATTAAATTTTCATGTTTGCATAGTTGCAACTACAAGCATTTGAACTGCATGGAGTAGTACTGTGGCATCCACATTTTATTAGACGTAGTACCATCTCTGGGACTAGTTCGACTTCATCAGGGAGGGTGACTGGTTGAAGGGACTTGTTTTGGTCATCATTTACCCAACCATATTCCGTTGAGTCCAACTCGGGTGGATTCTGCGCTTCCAGTGACTGCCATACCAAAGCCTGATTGTGAGCTCTTTTAACATTTTCTTTGAATGCCTCAGTTGTTGGTGGCAAGGTACACAACTTCGGTGTTGATGACCCTTTGCCTGTTTTTGACAGCCATACCTTTAACCTTGTCTCTGATATTGTACTACAGTTTGTTTGTCCATAGCACGCGGAAATGAAGGAGGTAGCCTGTTGAATAACATATTCCATAGAATGCCCTGGTGCACCCAACAAGTTAAGTGAGTGTCCCGATCGAAGTGTTTTGAGTACAGTGGCCTTTCCAATTCCAAAATAGGAGGCAACGGTGTCACAGCCAGAAAGTGCATTTACCGGGAGTATTCCTTCGACTATCTCAGAATGCTTCTGCACAGTTTTGCCTATATCAACCACCGTCCTTCCTTTGATGGGGGACTCCATCAATACAACATTCTTGAGATTTGCCATGTGATGATAATGCAGCAACAGTACAAAGACGTCAGTGTCATCGGCAACAACAATGATTTTGCTTTCTTCATTTTCCGCGGCACAACTCAAAACCTGTTGGACAATGATGTTATCTGCTTCTTCATGTGAAGTTGCCAGATCTGCCCGTTAGATGACAATTCCACCTTCACTGATTTCGATTGGCACCGGATCTGCTCCTGTTACCACTAACTTGTGATGTCGTGTGTAGTGCTCGTGAAACTTCTTATCCTGGACTAGATCATCAACTATCAGTTGCATCAGTTGCTTCTTTTTTTGGAAGAGGCTAGTAGAATCTTCTGCGCTGGAAGTTTACTGTTGACTTGCAAATGATGAACCCTACTGACACCAGTTGCCCTAGATCCTCTGGTAACACGCTTTGTGCAGTAATCATAGTATCTGTCAAATATCAGATACACTTCCTCGACCCGTAACCTTTTTTCTATGGCATATTTGAAGTTCGCTATATAGTCGTTGTCAGACCCATCAGCAGGCCAAGGAACTACCCAGAGTATTGCTGAGCCACCGAGCACACTAACATTTGCACCACCAGCAACTCTATCAGACACCTCAACTTGGAGAATTTTCTTCAAGGTAGATTTCGATATCCTCATATCTCCAGTATCATTAAACATGGACGTTGGAACTGGCGCAAGTTTATGACCAAGCACATCCTTAATGTCAATGTCCCACTCACGAGCCTGTAGGCCAATAACCCTTGAGTAAATCAAATTGGTATCAAATACTTTCATAGCTCTGACCTTCACATGCTTCGTTGCATGATCCATAGTAACAACCCTCTTCGTGATGGTTTCATAAAGTCCCTGCGGTAACCGACTTTCGAAAACTTTCATTTGTTCAGTCCCGATTGTGACAGCATTGTGGACATTGACTTCAGTTGAACCAATCTGGCCGCTAACTACATTGACTATACCACTGGGGTGTGCCGCAGAATCTAAAGGATTACTGCAAGTGTCGATTTTCTGTCTGATTCCATCTCGGTCTCTCGTCTTCAGCGATCCTGGCTTTTGCCTCTTCTTTTGTGTTGTCACCACCTTGCTTTCAGTGTCCTCATCCGTCATGTCATCCAGATCAGATTCCAACCAGCTGCATGCATGCAGACTAAGAGCCCATACCTTCAGCGTTTCTGGCTTAAGCGTGATGCCAACTATCTCCCCAGGAGCATGCCCATACCGCATGTAGGTCGTCTCACTCATCATATCGCTCCAGATGCCATTCCATAAGCCAGCAAAATGGTGCATGACATGACAACACCTCTTGTGGTAGCCGTTCCATCTCACGAAGGTAGCACAACACATATCTCGCATAGGTCACATGCCCCGCAGCAAAGAAGTATGGTAGCATTTGCTTGTAGGATGCCAGATGAAGTGGCCAGTCACCGCGCTCACGATGAGCAGGACATGTTTTATTAAGACATCGACTCAAAGTTTGGTGTAGTTTGACTCTTGCTGGCTTCGGTTTCGAGAATTTGCATGAGGTCACCACTGCAATGTAGTGGTTTATCCAGAATGATTCCGCGAAATGCCTCTTCAGCTACCATTCATAAGTCTCTGACGTTCTGGGGAAACCTTTTTGTTATAATATAACACCTGTGGTCGTTTACCTTTTCATATTTTCCCCAAGATTGAATAGTATAGAAGATATACCAGTGCTTGTAAACTGGCAGCCATCTTGGATTTCTAGATGACATCATCAGTATATGAACTTTGATCTGATACAGATAGATGTGTCTCCAAAATAGCCAGTGATAGACACCTTCACGACTAATTTGGAGCAAATAATTAAGGAGATATGCCAGTTTTTTGTGTTACGGCGGGCCATCTTGGCAGCCATCTTGGAAATTACCATTATGTAATACGATATTAACATAATACTTAGTTCTAATGGATAGCTTGACCCCTAAAACCTAGGTATAGAGACAAAAATCACCTTCCTAGGGTGAATACGTAGGGAGCTATGGTCATTTATAGGTAATGGCGGCCATATTGGACGCCATCTTGGATTTCTAGATGACATCATCAGTATATGAACTTTGATCTGATACAGATAGATGTATCTCCAAAATACCCAGTGATAAACACCTTCACGACTAATTTGGAGTAAATAGTTAAGGAGATGTGCCACTTTTAGTGTTACGGCGGCCATCTTGGCAGCCATCTTGGAAATTACCATTATGTAATACGATATTAACATAATACTCAGTTCTAATGAATAGCTTGACCCCTAAAACCTAGATATAGAGACAAAAATCACCTTCCTATGGTGAATAGGTAGGGAGATATGGTCATTTATAGGCAATGGTGGCCATCTTGGACGCCATCTTGAATTTCTCAAATTGCTCAAGGATGACAACATGTCATCAAGCAGTTTCTGAAACTAGAGACCCTTGGCTACCAAAATCAACAGTAAAAAAACTTAATACAACAATGCAAGGTTAAGGGAAAAAATGGCATTTGGCTCCCAGACTATCCACATGCTGGGGGAATGTAACTGAATCCAGTGCCAGTGAGCAACTGGCTACAGCAGCTTCATTTACTGATAAATGACATTTTATTAGGCATGGCCAGTGGACACCAGCTGTAAACTTGTCTAGGCATTATTTGTAAGATTAACGGTTCTTTGATGTCTATAATTTTCTAGTGTCTATTTTTATTTCCATTAATACAGTCCAGTAGAGCAGTTTTCATAACACCGTAATGTGAGGTAAATTTCCAGAACGATTATGGAACATTCTTAGTGGTAGGGTGGTACTACAGGGCGATGAGTGCAACTAACGTTCTTTTTCAATCGCATAGTTTTTTTAATACAGATCATATCTTTGATTTTTCATTAATTACTTTTGATAGTTTTTATTGTTCATGAATAGTGCATTGTTAGTTTACCGGGGTTGCAACATATACTGTTGTTTTAGTTATAAATCATATTGTAACGTCTTAAATTTGGGTTGTTTATATTTTGCCGGACTATTATTTACCTTTTGGCGGACTGGTAAACTTTTGACTTTACTAGTCCCGCCGTCTAGTAAAATAAATGCCGAAGTTCTACCCCTGAATATGCATAACATATGGACCTACACTGGACAGTCTTTGAGCATATACAACAGTTAAAACAATTAACACAAGTACACTTAGTACAGTGTATTAGTAGTAAAAAATGGGCCAAGTAGCCCTGAAGTCCTTTGGACTATACACTGAGCTGGTGAATGAAATGTGTTTTGGTAAATCATAATCAATGCCTAAGCTCTTCACTGTAATCACATAATTGACATTTAATCTTCATTTTCTATTAATCTTGATGAGCTCTGTTATTGACAACTTCACAGCATATTTACCCTACATAGACAGAGGCTAAGTAAAAAAATTGTGAACTTTTAGTACCTCAGGCTCCCATAAACTTCTTTCAAACCTTACACCCCTACATTTCTGCTTGAACCACCCACGGATTGCCCCTGATTACATCACCAAGCAAAATGACAACTGTATTAATACGCAGAAATGCACAGACTGACAGCTGTCAGCATTTGACAGCTCTGATGCCACGCTGCACAAAAACATAATTTCTACTCACTCCGCATTACATATATGCTCACAGAAATTCAGACAACCTGCATAATCCTGATTTTATAGGATACTTTTTGGTCGCACGGGGAATGGCGGACGAACACCTTATTGTGGTCTTACATCATGTGTGTTATGGTAGGGGTGTTTATTGTTTAATTATTATTTCATCAGAGTGAATTGGTACAATTTGTCATGGATTCGCATGGTTTTAATTTGTCAGTAGGTTTGGGAGAGTACCGTGAGAAATGTGGTGGCTGACTAATGGCTGATGTTATAATATATAGGGGATTTGGGTTCGTTTCTTGCTTGGTTGTCGGGTGGACCCCTTCAATGCAAAATCCTGGCTACGCCACTGGCTGCGCTCTGACCCAATTAGTCACTGGGTAGTCTCGCTTAACTGACTGTCGTTCGGCTGCGGAACTACGCCGAGAAGACAGTCTGGCTACATTAACGGCTTTTGTTTGGGTAGCAGCCGTGATCTATAAAATGCTGCCACCTCACGGACACTGCCGTAATATATATTTTATAAACAACTGCAAATTTGTATTTCTATTTATTTTGTGTTCTTATTTTATAAACAACGGTACATTTGAATTTTTACTTACTTTTGTGTTAATATAAGTTCAATGGTGAATATTTTTCATATGATATTATTATCTTGTAAAAGTATATCGTTATTTTAATTTCATAGTTGGCCTGAGAGTGAGAGCCAATCAACGTCTCTACCCTAATCTGGGGTAAGGCTGCCCGGATGTAGAAACTTAAGCCCATATACTGTCCCAGGCGGAGTTGAGGGGGCTTAAAACTGCTGCCACCTCACGGAGTCTGGGTAACCGAGGCTGGGTAGATACCACCATTAATTTACCATAGGCGGCCATTGAAACGTTTCTTTGATTTCCCGCCAGGTTTTTATATCAATGTTATTGAAAAGTTCACACACTAAGTAGCCTCCATTCACACATATCATATATAAAATTCGTGAAAATGACATATCTTTTTCTCCTACAATCCAATCTCTAACCTGACACCCCTCCATTTCTGCTCCAATCAGCCGGCGATTGCCCATGTTGACACCTCTAGGCCGAACTACAACTGTATACATACGCGCGTGGTCACTGTCTGACAAATGTCATTATTTCACAGCTCTGATGCCATGCTGCACAAAAAAATTATTTCTACTCAACCAGTCCTACATTCATTGCTTCCAGGAATTTACAAAAACTGCACAATGCAGTTCTTTTAAGCAGGACTACTATGGGTAATGGCGTAGGACTCCATTTGGTGGTATGTCCCCAAATAGATTGCCCGAATAGAGCAAATCTTCACGAAAAATATATTACATTGAAGCAATGCATATATTAAAGAAATTCATCTAAGGATTTTTTCCGTATAGCCGCACACATTAACTGACATGTCTTTGAAGGTCACACCTGTCCGTTGTGGAGAAATATCTACTGTGTCATGAATGATGTATATATACGAGAAGTGGGACAATACATTAATTATAGTAGTTGATATTATATGAATTCTGACCCCAGTGTCACATTGGTTACACTAAGACGACCTTGAAGACACTGAATTTAATCACTATAGTGCAATGTTGGTATTTTTTTTAATATTCTGCATTATGCTTGTTTTTTGGCAAACAATATTGAACATTTGCCTTTTAAAAGATCCCATGTGTTAAAAAAAAGGGTGTAAACTTCACGAATTATAGCCAGCTCCAAAGACACATGTGTATTAGTGCTGATATGGGGTATGAAAAAAAGCCACATCAAACACTCACACAGCAGCCTCGTTTCCTGTCGTGCACAGGTACATGTCAACGACATGCGGGCAGAATGCAGGCCTGATGCACAAGTGGGCTGTTCCAGCTTTGATGCCACCTGGTAGAAACAAAATATTTGACATATCACATCCAGGGAGGGTTGTAAATCACAAATCAAGTGTACATGGGACTACTGGTGTAAACAATCGCTTGATTGGAGGAAATTATGTACCCCACCCCACTAAAGTTGCAGCAGCCATGTGAGCTTAGTGTCAGCTGGTCACTAGGTTGGATTACTCTGGTGTGTCACATTTGGAATTTTTTGTGTGTGTATTTCAATTGTCAACATGTCTCCGCGAAAGAATGAAAGGGCCTGTGGTTTTAGGAAGGGTCATCCTGCATACGCGTCCAAGAAAGAGGACAGCATTGAAGAGCAGACTGGAGATGGAGAAAGTTTAGCCCGATGGATGCCCAGACTTACCCAAGCTGAGTTTACGCGCGTCACAAAAGTGACGCCAGCTGGCCTCATCGAGGTGCCAGATGCAGAAGGGCACTCTGGCGAGGCGAAGATCCTGCGGCCACGCCGCGATGATCACGACAATGACGACTTGACATCGGTGTATCTACAAGGAGGAGGAGAAGATACACGTGAGGAAATGCGGCTGTACGACAAAGGCCGGATGGAAACGATGTACAACGAGTGCATCGAGGAGCATTCAGTGACGGAAGGCGAGTGTGGCAATCCTAGCTTTACTGTTGCCAGAGAAATCAAAGTAGGATTGTGTTGGCAGTGTTGTCTACGATGCAAGAAATGTGGATACACATCAAGGATGTATAAACTGTACCATGAAGTGGAGACAGGAAGGCGAGGCCGTAAGCCAGCGGCACCTAACATTGGACTGCAAGTCGGATTACAGGAGAGTACAACAGGCATAGTAAAGAGCCGAGTAATTTTTGCTAGTATGAATGTGCCATCACCATGCATCAGCGCCATGCAAAAAACTGCCAACAAGGTTGGTGACACAACGTCGACGATGACATTGGCAGACCTGGCAAAGAAACGCGAAGACGTGAAGCAAATAAATCGGCTGCGTGGTCTACCCGAGAATGCGCCCATAAATATCGCGATTGATAGTCGCTATAACACCACGTGCATCACTGGAGCGTATCACGCAGGACAGAATGCCAGCCAGGCGATCACTGTTGCTGTCGAGAAGCAGACAGCACAGAATGAGATAGTTGGGATAAGCATCCAGAACAAGCTATGCACACTGGGTGCTTCACTGAGGAGGCGAGGAGTGAATGTGACATGTCCAGGCCATGCAAACTGTACGGCAACGCTGCCAGCCAGTGAGCCTCTCTCCGAGTATACAGCAGGGGCTGAGATAGGGCGACAGTTTGCGGCACAAGATGTCGGACTGCGATACATCGTCACCGATGGAGATGCACACGGTGCCGAAGGCGTGAAGGCAGGGATGTCAGGAACAACGTCAAATGTCGAGCGACAAGCTGACACTACACACTTAGGGTCGTCGTTGTTTAGGAAAATGATCAAGGCACAGTTTAGTGAGCGCATGTTTCCGGGGACGACAGCAGTAATACGAAAAGAGCAGAAAAAAATGTTTTCACTTGACGTGAAGACCAGGTGCCATCAAATACACAGTGTGATGAATGACCTATATGCTGGTGACACCAAAACGGTGGCCTCACTGATGCCTCGCGTCATTGAGACGACACTAGACTGCTACAGTGGGGAGTGTGAGAAGTGCCGGTACTACTCTGTTGTCTGTGCTGGTGGCAAACGCAAGAACTGGTGGAAGAAATCAGTGCACTTACACTCAGGGCGTATATCACATCTGAACATGACGGACACAGACAGAGCGACTCTACGAAATCTGATTAACATCAGACTCGGTGTTCGCGCTCTGGAGATGACGAAGTTATGCATGAACACGAACCGAAATGAAGGCTTGAACCGATCGCTATCGGCATCGCTTCCCAAGAATGTGAACTTCTCACGCAATGTCACGGGCAGGGCGTGTGCAGCCATAGATAGGCTGAATTATGGCACTGGAGCCTCACTACTGAGGAAGCTGGAAAGTAACAGGGCACCCATAACTAGAGGTGGCAGGGTAGCACGGGTTGCTGCGCAAATACAACGCGAAGCATTGTATCACAGAATGTACATGCACCGACGCGCAGTGAGGAGACGTTTGTTAGTAAACAAGAGGAAACGGTTTGATGCCGTTCGCGCAGCAAAGCGACAGAGGGAGGCCTCAGCTCAGACGAGAGTGGCTGCACAGAAGGCAGTCTATCGCAAGGGCCAACTGGACCAAGAAATGACAACAACAAACAAGAGTAAGGTCAATGTGAAAAAAACCAAGGTCAAGGTCAAGGTGAATAAGAGCACTGTGGTAGAACACCACTACTGTCTTCGTGACAGATCTGTAGACGACCACACCTATCCAGCTCACACATAATTAGTAGAACTCTGAGTTGTCACACCCCAGTGATTTACTTACAATAGAGAATACACAGAGGGTACACAGACAATTAGACAATACACAATAAGCCAGACCCGGATCAACAGAAGAAAGACTACACTGTCTGACACAACCTGCAAACACAATGCTGTATGGGCCAACAAAAGGACGCACAGACAGACAGATCTGATCAAAAGAAATGGAGACTGATGAAGGACTTATGCAATGGTAAGTACATGCTAATTGCAATTAATTTAATTACCTCGTATTCTTGAAAGGTATGTGTATTTAAAAAAAAATGCATGGTGGGGCTTGATCATGGCCTAAGCATGTTTTCTCTGGCACACTGCCTCCTGTTACCATTCACAAATGGAGTCTCGAGTATTAAATGATTGACATTTATACATAGAGAATTGTGACACAAGTGGCTACAGTGCATATCTGGCGGAAGTTCCCATTCCTTGTGGTGCAACATGTATGCTAAACGATGAACTCTCATCAGTTTCCAGCGCAAACCACCACCACGAAGTTGCCGACATTTAACGTAAATCACCCCATAATTCCCAACCACCCCTGCCCGTACACAACATCTACTTCCAGTCCACAACAAACACTCTCCATTTGTTGCCACAACTGTTTTCTCCCTCAATTTCCCCTTGTAATGCAGTACAAACGCGTCGTCCATGTTGTCTGTTGCTCAATGTTGTCACGGAAACAGACTAGTCCAAATTCAATTAGGATAGATACCACCATTAATTTACCATAGGCGGCCATTGAAATGTTTCTTTGATTTCCCGCCAGGTTTTTATATCAATGTTATTGAAAAGTTCACACACTAAGTAGCCTCCATTCACACATATCATATATAAAATTCGTGAAAATGACATATCTTTTTCTCCTACAATCCAATCTCTAACCTGACACCCCTCCATTTCTGCTCCAATCAGCCGGCGATTGCCCATGTTGACACCTCTAGGCCGAATTACAACTGTATACATACGCGCGTGGTCACTGTCTGACAAATGTCATTATTTCACAGCTCTGATGCCATGCTGCACAAAAAAATTATTTCTACTCAACCAGTCCTACATTCATTGCTTCCAGGAATTTACAAAAACTGCACAATGCAGTTCTTTTAAGCAGGACTACTATGGGTAATGGCGTAGGACTCCATTTGGTGGTATGTCCCCAGGCTAGTCACTGGGGTCTGTGTGCCCCGTAGTCTCGCTTAACCGACTGTCGGTCGGCTGCGGAACTACGCCGAGAAGACAGTCTGGTTACATTAACGGCTTTTGTTTGGGTAGCAGCCGTGATCTATAAAATGCTGCCACCTCACGGACACTGCCGTAATATATATTTTTATAAACAACTGCAAATTTGTATTTCTATTTATTTTGTGTTAATATAAGTTTAATTTTGAATAGTTTTTATAATACAGCATTATTTGATCAAACGGTTTCCTTATTTAATGTGTATGCTATCCGTGTCGGGCTAGACAATGCTGCCACCTCACGGATACTGGTTAATCCTGCCGTAATTCTTATTTTATAAACAACGGTAAATTTGAATTTTTGCTTACTTTTGTGTTAATATAAGTTCAATGGTGAATACTTTTCATATGATATTATTATCTTGTAAAACTATATCGTTATTTAAATTTTTATTTCATAGTTAGCCTGAGAGCCAATCAGCGTCTTTACCCTAATCTGGGGTAAGGCTGCCCGGATGTAGAAACTTAAGCCCATATACTGTCCCAGGCGGAGTTGAGGGGGCTTAAAAGTGCTGCCACCTCACGGAGTCTGGGTAACCGAGGCTATGTGCCCCGTAAATAGAGTGAAATAGAGGCAGAATGAGCGATAAAACAGTGCTTACGAGTTCCGAACCAAATACGCATAACTGGACGATATCACATTATAAATTCTGTCGAATTATTTATACAATATCATCGTGGGAGAAAAGTACCTATCTGTGAACATTTATCTGTAAAGTTAATGCCTGAAATCGATCAAACTGTGTAAGTAAATAACACGCTTTCCTCTTCGAGTCATTGCTGCCACAGTGAACTCCGTCGGGTGGCGCCACCAGCATGTTGTCTGTCACCCGTGGGGTCAGACCACAATTTCATGTCTGTAATATCGTCACAGATTACTTGAAGTACGCATTTTAGATTTTACTTAACAACAGCTGATGGCACTTAATACAAAACAAATACGAGCAGGAACACGTGAATTGCTTATCTGCAACTATATTTACATAGATGATCAACAGAACATATTTTTATGAGAATATAAAGAATATAATTTTTCATTATTACTATTTCCAGGAAATAATCATTATTAAAAAAAATACTTATATTATTGTTTTAGTATATATATATATATATATATATATATATATATATATATATATATATATATATATATATATATATATATATATATATATTGCGCTGTGCTGTATGCACGCTATTCGATTCGCTATTCGATTCGATTGCCATATCAATTATCAAACACACGAAGATTCAAGAAGAATGAAGAAAAGTTAAACAAAATTTATTTATTTATTTTTCACAGAAGTTTTTGACAACGACAATCGACATATTACATTTTCAATGTATATTCCGTTGTTTGCGCCGATACAACGTGTGTATCATTTGGGTTTCGATCATTCATGCTTTGGCAAACATTAATGGCAAACAGCAGGCCACACAGCAGCATTTGAATTACAAAAACATTCATTGTCCATTGTAAAAAATAGATACATTGCAATAGTGTCCAGTCTAAAATGAATAAAATTGCCCTCCCCACACATTTGCAGCCATAAAGACAAAATATTATAAGCTGGGTTCTTTCTATCAGTGAAAATTATCAGCGACACTGGTACATGTATGCGAGATTTACAACAGAGAAAGGCTCTCGGCTACCCGAACATTATCCAACTGGTCATCGTCAAAGTCTGATACATCATACGAATTTAGCTATCACAAATGTACAGGTGACTGAATTTGATAACATTCCTATTCTTTCGGTCTTGATTACTTGTTGACCCATAGTAGCGCCCAATTTTTTCAGGGGCCACAACTACAAATGGCTGAACTTGAGTGTCTATCTATCTTTCTCTACTTCTTGTCACGCAGAGTAGTATTGACCTGGTGAATAGTGTGGTGCAGCCGGATGTTCACCATCAATATCTCACAATGTGAGAATGCAACTTGCATCGATCACACACCAGTTTGGGATCGACACATTTCAGCAGCAGGGACACAAAAGCTGCTCTCACACCTGATCCGTAGAGGACGCTGTCTACTTGGTGGAGGTAGACCGTTTCCTGCTGCAACGAGGTGGCCAGGACAGAGGTTGGAGCTTGCAGACCAACTTTCGCTTCCGCAAGGTTTTTGGTTATGAAGAAAGTGTGGTCTGGGTCGGTTGGCATCCTCCTCACAGTTCGACATTGTTCCTCGATGAAGGACACTGTCCACCATGATCTGACAGTTATTGCATGTACATACAATCATTACAGGACTAAGATAGAGGTATTTTTGAAAGTTTAAAGAGTCTAAATGATACATAATAATAATAATTAGTTAACTTCTATTGCGTTTATATCCGGGGTATCAAAACAAAAAGGGTTAATCGATCTCACAGTCATTAAATAAATCCAGTTGTCATCAGATTGATTGATGCGCCAGAGAGCTATGGTGGATAGGCAAAGTTGTATACAGTGTATGTTTTTAAATGACGGCGGAATTTAGCAATATTTTCAACTGATTTCACACTAGAAGGAAGCATATTTCATAAAGTAGGCGCACCCACAGCAAAAGCCCTAGCCCCAAATTATCGATCACGCGTTTGCTTCGATTTATTTCAAAGAATAGTGACTGAATATTAAATCCAAAACCATTTTTGTTAGCTGTCTGGGAGTCTGAGGAATCTAAAAATCTTGTATCGCGTCTGTTCGTGCGATTGTTCTTGCATTTATGAGCCGCGCAGTGATGTCCATTGGACTTGGACAACCAAGCGGCTTTCTCCATCACTGCGGACTGTGACTTCCTCGCCGCTTGGTGCGCTGCGGCGCTCTATGGCACAGATAGGAAGTGCCGCCTCTTATTGATTTTAAACTCTTTGGTTGCATGGCCAGTGCACTAATAAAGGAAGACAGTGGATCATAGTTTAGCGGTAGAGATATTTAATTCACAACAATATTGTATAAACATGGGGAGCGGTGGTCGCGCGGTAGAGCGCCGGATCTGTCAATCGAAGGGAACAGTGGTTCAATCACAACTACCACCGTTTCGAAACTTAGCCTTAGGCAATTTCGTTCACCCCATACGTGATGGCCATTGTGTAGGATCCGTGTTAGTCACCAGTCAGAATCACTATACGTCATTACCTATCAACTAACTGCTGGGCAAACTACCCCTTGCACACATCACTGCATGCACACTAATAACCCGCCCCCAACATAAACACCCCGTGGGCCCCGATACACCCATACCACGCCAGTCTCTATTTTCTTAGGTGGTTTACCTCCAAACAGCCTAAACGTGGGCTAACGCAGGAGTTGTCCTTCTCTATAGAATTAGTGAGTATTTTTTACATTTACACATTTACCTACCTACACTAGCTGTGTGGGATCTTTTACTTCCCCTGGCATAGACACCAGATAGAAGGGCCCACTGGATTTTAGTGTCTCTTATGTAAGACACATGCACGTATGGGTTGAACGGAATTGCCTAAGTTTCGAAACAGCGGTAGTTGTGATTGAACCACTGTTCCCTTCGATTGACAGATCCGGCACTCTACCGCGCGACCACCGCTCCCCATGTTTATACAATATTGTTGTGAATCAAATATTTTTACCGCTAAACTACGATCCACTGTCTTCTTTTATTAGTGTACTGGCCATGCAACTCCTAGCTGGTGGAGTCAGACGGTCACGGTTTATAGCCTCGCTTAACCGACTGTCGGTCGGCTGCGTAACTACGCCGAGAAAACATTCTGGTGATTTTACCGGCGTTTGAATGCTATCCGTGTGGGATAAACAACTGCCTCCTCACGAATACTGACTAATCCTGCCGTAATGTCGATCTTATATAAACAACTACACATTTTTATTTTAAATTATATTTGTTTTAATGCAAGTTTAATTCAGATTTTTTTTTAATAATACAACATTACCGTATAAAAGGTATACTTATTTAATTTGTTATTTCAAATTCGGCCTGAGAACCATGGAACCAGCACCTCCACCCTAATCTGGGGTAAGACCGCTATGGCGGTTACAACTGCAGCCCATTAATTTCCCTGGCAGACTTGAGGGGCTGAAGAGTGCTGCCACCTCACGGAGCCTGGGTAATCGAGGTTATGAACGGATAGATTTGGGTTTATAGGCATACACCATAGACACATCTAGAGTGAGTCGAGGGATAAATCGTCGCAGTACCGTGTGCACACTTTTGGATTATTATGTTCACGAGCATAGTACTGTAATAATTATATTATTCACAAGTAGCCGGGAAAATAGTTCACACGGAAAGTATGGCGCACAGTAATAACCGATACTTTCGCGATGTTACAGCCAACTGTCGGAGACGCATGCAAATATTTAACGTGAATTAAAACCACCGGATGGCTTTCTGAAATTAATAAAATGTGTTTAATGTGACAAAATGTACGTATGGGACAATGCAAACATAATAAAGATGTTAATGGCACAATCCATCAATAAGAATTTGGCGGGAACATTGTCATTGGCGGGAGCAGATGTTTGAAATTGGTGGTGCATAAAAGTTGAAAAACAAGAGGAAATATTGACTGATAAGTATTATTCTCATGTGAAGATTATTCATAAAGTAGTACTAGACATATATTGGGTAATAGTTTGGTTAAAGGTTTGTCAGTTAACAGTATTTTTGACCAGATTAGAATATAGTGGGTGATAATAGGGTAATTTAGCCTTCGACAAGTTTGTAAACAAGATTTGGCAAAACTTATTATTTGATAGAATATTTATCAGATATAGTATTCAGCATAACAGCTACAGTATTATTCTTATGTGAAGATTATTCATAAAGTTTTAGTAAAAGTTTGTTAGTTAAAAGTATTTATGAGCAGATTAGCATAGTGGGTGATAATAGGGTAATCTAGCCTAGAATATGTAACATATAAAGTAGCAAACATAACAGCTACATAAATAAGATAATACTTTGATCAGGTAGCATTGTTATTAAAAAATAAGCAAGCTTTTTAGTAGAAACCTTAGTTTGTTTATGTTGGTAGTGTCCAACGTGTCCGCTAGGGAACGGTGCCAGTAAAGACTAAATTTGTCAGTTGTGTATAACATAAAGTGAGCTGCAGTTACTGTCCACATTAAACAGTCTTTCTAAAGACTAATTGGTATACAGACTGAGTAAATGTAGAGTTCCTGTGACATCATAATATGGCCCCTTGCAAGCGGCAAGTGAAGGCAAGGAGGCACTTAGTATGTGACTATTGTCACAGCTTTGTCGATTTTGCTCTATCCGGATGCACAAAGTCATGGGCAGAAACAATGGAGGAAGACTTTACTTTCCAGTGCACAGGGTGTTATAAAGTGGAATGTCTTACAGTAGAGTTAGCTAGACTAACCGATATTGTGAAGGGGCTGGAGATGAAAATAACCAAAGAGACGGATGGAAGAGGACGGAATGAGCAATGCAGTCACAAGAAGGATGAGGACATGAGATTGAGAGGAGGGAGGGTGAGTGCAAGGAAAACAAATGGAGAAAGAACAAGAAAAGCACGGCATGCAGGAAGGTGACAGGGGAGAAAGTGACAGTAGATGAGGGGGGGACAATGGGACAGGAGAGGAGAGAAGTTCATGTGACCGGAGGAAAGATGAATGGAAGAAAGGAACTGAGAGTAAATGTGCCGAAAGGGAAGTCAATAACAGGGATGATGACAGGACGAAAAGACGCAGGGAAAAAAGGAACAACAGAGATGGCGGGAGGAAGAAAAGTCAACGACCAGGGAGATGCAACACGGAGGAGCTACTCTGAGGCAATGATTGAGGGGGCATCGAGAACAGAAAGGGTGTTTATGGGCGACTCAATTTTGAGAAAGACAGACAAGACTTTAAACAAAGGCGAAGATGTTGTTGTTTGTCTTCCGGGCTCTCGGATAGAGAATGTGACAGAAAGGGTAGGGAACGTGTTGGGGCATGGCCAGGGAGGATCTATATTAGTACATGTAGGGACGAACAATGCAGACAAGGAGGGGACAACTAGAATAGTGCAAAGATACAGACAGTTGGTAGGGAAGCTGAAGAAGACAAGAGTTGAGCAGATTATTCTCTCAGGAATTTTGCCAGTGTTGGGAAGAAGGGGTGTAGCCTATAGAAACTGCAAGAGGATGGCAATCAACGTTCTAGTAGAGCAGATGTGCGAAGAAGAAGGAGTTGGATTTGTAGATTTGTGGGGATACTTTGTGGGAAAAGAAGATATGTATATGAGAGATGGCCTCCATCTAAGCGGAAAGGGCGCAGCATATGGACAGGGGAACAGGTTTCAGTTATTTAAACTAGATTCGCAGGGGGGATTCACAGAGAAGCCAAATACTGGAGGCACAGATAAGGACAGCACAAAGAAAACGGCAAAGAACAGTCTGGAAAACTCTACCACATTTGGTTATAAATGTGTTTGTTTAAATGCAAGGAGCATAGTAAACAAAAGAAATGAACTAAACATTATGGTAGAAGATACTGACCCTCACATAATAGGTATAACTGAATCTTGGGCCACCCCCGACTTATCAGATGCCGAATTAGGAATGACAGGATATGTCATGTTTAGGAAAGATAGAATAGGGAGAAGGGGAGGTGGCGTTATTTTATATATTGAAGAATCCATCCAGGCTTACGAAATAAAATTAGAAAAAGAAGCAGAATGTGAAGAAGCTGTCTGGTGTAACATAGTTTCAGGAAACTCAACGTTAACTGTTGGGTTAGTTTATCGAAGTCCAAACATAAACACAGAAGAGAATGAGAAAATACAAAACGCTATATTAATATAAAGGAAGTCAGTAAACGGGACTGTATAATTATGGGGGATTTTAACCATGGGCGTATACAGTGGAAATCTCTACAGAGTACTGGGAGTGAAGATCAAAAGTTTTTAAATTTAGTACAAGACAGTTTCCTTATTCAACATGTGTTAGAACCAACAAGGGGTGAGAACGTGTTGGACATAGTGTTGAGCTCACAGAAGGAATTTATTGATAATATCAGGATATGTGAGCCACTAGGATGTAGTGATCACAACCAGATATATTTTATCATCAAAGTAAAAGGAGAACAGAATCGAAAAATACGGTACAGGAAAAATTTTCACAAAGGAAGATATAAGGACATGAGGAAATATTTAGCAAAGATAGACTGGAATAACACACTGGAGAATAAGACAGCAAAAGAATGTTGGAATATCTTAAAGAGTGAAATTGACTGCATTGTCGAAAAATTTGTCCCCTTGAAAAAACAAGGGAAACGGTCAAAAAAGAAACACTTATCAAAAGAAGCCATTAGAAAAATCAAATACAAGCAAATGATGTGGAAGACATATAGACATAATGGAAGTGAAGAAGACTATGCCATTTATAAAGAAACACTTAACCAAGCTACAGCTGAAATTAGAAATTCAAAGAGAAGCTATGAACAAAAATTAGCTTTTAATATAAAACATGACAGCAAGAGTTTTTATGCGTATGTTCGAAGTAAACAGAAAGTTCAGGATAAGGTCGGACCTCTAGAAGATAGTGATGGAAAAATAATAACAGAGGGATTCTTAATGGCAGAAAACCTAAATGAATACTTTAGTTCGGTATTTACCAGGGAAGATATTAGTGCATTACCAGTGCCAGAGACTAAATTCGAAGGGAGAGAGTCAGACTATTTAGGACAACTAATTGTAACACCAAAAATGGTAGCTAAGAAAATAAGGGACATGAAGGATAATAAGTCACCTGGAGTGGATGGGATTCCTCCCAAATTACTACTAGAAATTGTAGAACAAATTAGCACACCACTTGCAACAGTGTTCAATTTGGCATTAGAGGAAGGAGTAGTTCCGTTAGAATGGAAAGAAGCAAACATCATACCATTATTTAAAAAAGGATCAAGAAGCAAGTCAGAGAACTATAGACCAGTGAGTTTAACATCGGTGATTTGTAAACTATTAGAAAGACTAATTAAAGAGCACTTGGTTGATTTTCTTGTTAAAAATAACTTGATTAACCCATCTCAACATGGGTTTCTAAAAGCGAGGTCATGCTTAACAAATATCTTATGTTTTTTGGAAGATGTCACAAAGTGGGTAGATGAGGGATCACCAGTAGATATAATATACTTAGATTTTAAAAAAGCTTTTGACAAAGTGCCACATCAAAGATTACTACTTAAACTGAAGGCCCATGGCATAGGCAATGTTATGATTAACTGGATAGAAAAATGGCTTATTGATAGAAGACAAAGAGTAGTAGTTGATGGGGAGGTTTCAAACTGGAAATCGGTTTTGAGTGGAGTACCGCAGGGATCAGTATTGGGACCTATTTTGTTCTTAATATATATCAATGATTTGGATGATGATATAACAAGCAAGGTGTTGAAGTTTGCGGATGATACAAAAGTGTTCAGACAAATAAAAAGTGATACAGATAGACAGCAATTACAAGATGATCTAAATAAGTTGACCGAATGGTCTGAGAAGTGGCAAATGCTGTTTAATTATGGGAAGTGTAAGTGCCTCCACACAGGACATGGGAATGAAGATGCACAATATACAATGGGTGATACTGTACTAAATACTACCATAAAGGAAAAGGACTTAGGGTTAACTATTAGTGCTGATATGAAGGTATCGGAACAGTGTGCAATTGCAGCAGCGCAGGGAAACCAAATTCTTGGATTAATTAGGCGAAATATAGTGTACAAGGAAAAAGAACTAATAATACCACTGTACAAAACAATAGTTAGGCCTCACTTAGAATATTGCATACAGGCATGGAGGCCATATCGCAAGAAGGATATTGATATACTAGAAAGAGTACAAAGAAGAGTAACCAAAATGATACAAAAACTCAGGAATATTAGTTGTGAAATGCGTCTAAAAGAATGTGGATTAACAACACTAGAAACCAGGAGACTGCGAGGAGATCAGATAGAAGTTTTTAAAATATTGAATGGGTATGAAAATATTGACAGAAATATTTTTTTCTCAGTCAAGGAAGAGGGAAGGACTAGAGGACATGGAGTTACATTAGCAAAGAAGCAATGTAGATTAGATATTAGAAAATTTTCATTTTCACAAAGAACAGTAAATGAATGGAACAGATTATCGGCTGATTGTGTAAGTGCTAGTAGTGTTAATATGTTCAAAAATAAAATTGACATGTACCTAAGAAGGGCGGGGTACATTTAGATAGATAGGTTGGACTCTCGATAAGCCAAAGCGCTTCCTTGTCCACCTGCCATCTTGAGTTGATTCTCTAGGTGGCAATCTTGTTAAATCTTGTTAAATAAGTCGAACCAACTGGCTATAACGTACAACATTCTTAGAAACTCATCGTCAACAAATGTACATCCTTAAACAGTTTAAAAAAAACGATATCATTGTCATTTTAACAAGCCAACACTAAGTTACAGTAATGAAACAACACCAATATATGAAGTAGCAGAAGTGTACGAGTTCTTACATAGGTAGCAAAGGTGCACGGTTCCTCACTTGTGTCAGTTCTTTCATGTGTTTTTAAGACTACAGGAGTGTGTGATTGACTTTCGGCAGGTGTTACATGTGTATGTACAACTGAGTCATTTCATGACGTTCGAGGTCATTCAACAGTGTGAATGACGTTCCACACGTATCGCAGTGTGCTGTTTCTACCTCGTGACGTTAATGGTGAACGAACACTGTGAATGACTTTCTACAGGTAGCAACTATGGACAGTTATTCAGCTGGGTGTGTCTTTTCATGTGATTTATGTTACAAGAGTGTATGAATGACGTTCCTCGTGTATCGTATAAGTGAGGTTATCACCTGTGTGAGACATATATTTATGTATTTTAAGGTTACCGGATTGTATGAATGACTTTCCACAGGTATCACAGGTGTACGGTTTCTCACCTGTGTGAGTCATTTCATGGCAATTAAGTTGGCTTGTGAATGACTTTCCACAGGCATAACATATGTACGGTTTCTTACCTGTGTGAATCATTGTATGTGCTTTAAGGTGCCTAAAGTGTGTATATTTCTTTCCACATGTATGACAGGTGTAAGGTTTATCACCTGTGTGAGTCATTTCATGTTCTTTTAGGCTATTGGATTGTTTGAATACCCTTCCACAGGTATTACAGGTGTATGGTTTCTCACCTGTGTGAATCATTTTATGTACTTTAAGGTGACTAAAGTGTGTAAATATTTTTCCACATGTATCACAGGTGTGTGGTTTATCACCTGTGTGAGACATTTGATGTGCTTTAAGGTAACAATAGTGAGTGAATGACTTTCCGCAAGTATAACAGGTGTGAGGCTTATCACTTGTGTGAGTCATTTTATGTTTATTAAGGTTACTGGATTGTGTGAATGACTTTCCACAGATATCACAGGTGTATGGTTTCTCACCAGTGTGAGTCGTTACATGTGCTTTAAGGCCACGGGATTGGCTGAATAAATTTCCACAGGTATTACAGATGTACGGTTTCTCACCTGTGTGAGTCATTTCATGGCAATTAAGTTGACTTATGTATGTGAATGGCTTTCCACAGGCATAACATATGTACGGTTTCTTACCTGTGTGAATCATGTTATGTACTTTAAGGTGACTAAAGTGTGTAAATGTCTTTCCACATGTATCACAGGTGTGAGGTTTATCACCTGTGTGAGTCATTTCATGTTCTTTTAGGGTACTGGATTGTTTGAATACCTTTCCACAGGTATTACAGGTGTGTGGTTTCTCACCTGTGTGAGTCATTTTATGTGTTTCAAGGTTACTGGATTGTGTGTATGACTTTTCACAGACATCACAGATGTACGGTTTCTCACCTGTGTGAGTCATTTCATGGCAATTAAGATTATGGGTGGATGTGAATGACTTTCCACAAAAATAACATATATACAATTTCTCGCCTGTGTGGATCATGTGATGTTCTTTAAGGTTATATGAGTGTTTTAACGACTTTCCACACGTATCACAGGTGTGTGGTTTCTCACCTGTGTTAATAATTTTATGTGCTGTAAGGTAACAAAAGTGTGTGATCGACTTTCCACACGTATCACAGCTGTGAGATCTATCACCTGTGTGAGACATGTTATGTCTTTTAAGGCTACTGGATTGTGTGAATAACTTTCCACATGTATCACAGGTGTATGGGTTTTTTAGTGTATGAGTCATTTTATGTTTTTTAAGGGCATTAGAGCATGTGAATGACTTTCCACACATATAACAGCTGTATGGCTTCTCACCTGTCTGATTCGTTCCATTCTGTATAACTTTCTTGGACAATGTAGATGACCTTCTGCTGGTGTATGGTTTGTCACCTGTGTGAATCTTTTTGTGTGATTTTACGTATCTGGAATGTTGGGATTGTGTCTCGTTGCTATCATTTGTATTGTTCCATTGCTGCTTTAGATCAACATCATCACTACAGTCTACACCTGCACATGTCTCTGAGTCACTCTGGGAGTGTTCACCTTTGACCTCTTTCAGTACACCTCCCCCACACACGACCCAACGTCTCGTCTCTTCACTGTCTCTGTTACGTTCATCAGGATCTGTCTTTTCTTGTTTCACTTTGATCATTTCATCAACATCGTGACAAAACTGTGGGTGATGATATGTGGTTTGGAAACACAGAATATTGTTTTGTTCACTTCCTTCTTCTTTTTTACAGTTACCAATTGCCAGACCTGTGGTGAAACTAACATCAACAATTTGTGTCAGTCGGCTGCACACCTGGTTTTCTTGCATGTCTGTTCGATGGTCGTCATCAAATGTTATGTTTTCCATGACGTTATCCTGATGTAAACAATGTCTTGGAACGTTAGAAGAAACTTGACAATGGAGAAGGCAGTTCACACTTGAAAGTGGCACTCCTCACTGACGTAATATTTATCTTCCAGTTCCAGTGTATTTTTCATCGCTGTGATGTGAAGCTGAAAATAAATAAAAAATATGCCACATTGGTTTAAACGTGCCATTTCAGTTGTGCAATAACATAATTAATTAACAATAAATAAAATTTAATCTTTACCGTGTGGATGCAAATGTTCTACCATTGAAAAAAAAATGTCACATTGTTTTAAATACGCCGTTTCACTTGTGCAATAAAATGATTAATTAACAAGAAATTAAATTGTTACTATGTGGATGCAAATGTTCTACCATAGAAAATAAATAAAAATATGGCACATTGGTTTAAACATACTGTTTCACGTGTGCAACAAAATAATTAATTTATAAGAAATCAAATTTAACATTTACCATGTAAATGCAAATGTTCTACCATCGAAAATAAATAAATCGCTGTTTCACTTGTGCAATAAAATAATAAATTAACAAGAAATTAAATTAAATATTTACCATATGGATGCAAATGTTCTACCGTCTGCATTTGAAGAGTTGTGCCCCAAAAGGATAATGTCATTTACTCTTCACAATCTATCTTTTCTTGTTTCACTTCGAACACTTCGAACACTGACATTCTGACACAACTTTGACTTTGGAAACACAGAATATTGTCTGACTCACTTATTTCTTCCTCTTTACTTTTAACAGCTCCCAAACATGTGGTGAAACAAACATCAACAACTTGTATTAGTCGACTGGATGATCGTTACGAAAATTTTACGTTTTCTATCACTTTATAATCACAGGACTATCTAATGAACATCGATGGTTACTGTACAATGTTTGAAGATGTTGTGCTTACAATGAAGTTTGATTCTTTGTGTTGCAAGGGACACTTGAAAGTGGGTCTCGGCAGTGACGTCATGTTTTGCTTCCAGTCTGTTTAAATGGCTGGATCATGGAGCTACAAATAACAAATACATCACGTTTAAACAACCAATTTAAATGGGAACTATGACAAGCTTTAGAAATATTCCTTGGATTGCGACTGCATCTTTGCATGGAAAAATATTACATAATGTATTTAAATGGGACCTATGACAAGCTGTAGAAATATTCCTTGGATTGTGATTGCATCTGTGTCAAGGGAAAATAATACACACATCAATAAAAGAAGAAATGTTTGTAATGTGAGGCCTCACATTGGAAAGACTTTGTCTGAGTGAAACAAAATAATTAAAACAATTTAGCCCAAGGATCAGAATGTCCGTAGTAAAAACAAATAAAAAATCAAACAATAATCAAGGTGAAGCCAGTTGACCTAATTAAAGAAACCACTAGGAAATCTTGTTTTCTTACTAAGCGAAATTCTATGTACAAGCACATTGGAAGGAACACTGTAATTGATCTAACCGATTATAATGAGAAACAGTAGGTTTGAACAAATTTACAGGTACTCAATTATTATTAATAGAGTACTTTTACTTCATTATTTTGCGCAGTATGTTGATATATTTTCTGTTTTAAATAGACCACAGGTGGTCTGCTTAAAGTGTCTACATCTGGTTGCATGGATAATAACTGTTATTTTAAAAGTTGCAATGTCAGTGTGATTCACCAAGAAAAAAACATTTTTGTCTCGGCGGTTGTATATGCCATCTCTCATAATAAAGTGGTCGACCTATACTGCAATCAAATTAGGCTTATATCATATACAGCAGTGTAAATATATGCATATATATATATATATTATGTGTATGTATGCATATGTTGTATATATTATATACATTAAATTCAATATATATATATATATTATACTTATAGTCCTTAATTAGTAAAAGATTTACCTAGAGCTCAAGAAACGTTTATCTTTTTCCCATATATTTTGGGTGTCTTTCACAGCCTTCTTCAGCTAACTGAATTTCATGAAAATGAAAAGTTTCTTGAGAAGTAAATCATTGACTAATTAACAATGAACCAAGAAACTGGATCATTACATTTGAAAATTATTATCCTGTTTTGTTCATGTTTGTCGGGACACATGCGTAGAACTAGAAGTGAGATGCTACATGGCCTATGCAACATTCTGGAGAATGCGCGTGCTGGTGCGACCCTCATCATGATAGAATTATATATATAGATTGATATCATTAATTACTGCTTCCACTTGTAGATATGCCTAGCTACGCCCCTGACTAAACTCCTTTACTACACCACACCTATATACTGCAACCTACATAAATCAGCATAACCATCACAACATCGATGCTGGCTGAACAATAGAGTAACACCAGAAACCACTACCAAGTTGAAGTTAAAAGGAGCTATAAAACA
The DNA here is from genome assembly GCA_964017155.1 of Oasisia sp. SBJ-2009. NCBI lineage: Eukaryota > Metazoa > Annelida > Polychaeta > Sabellida > Siboglinidae > Oasisia > Oasisia sp. SBJ-2009. The sequence goes on along the minus strand of OZ024864.1, from coordinate 4,907,132 downwards.
GGACTTACGTCGATCCGAACCCAATATGCCCAACTGGACGATATCAGATTAAACATTCAATTACAGTATGTATGCAATACAACTACAACTACTTGTCCCAACTTGTGAAGATTTTGTTATAGAATTATCTTCTCGTTTAATTCACACAAAATATCAAGTTACAAGAGCTTCGGTTACGAGGGAATAATACAGTGTCGCCATCTGTCGGAACTGATAGTTATTGTATTGGATCCGTATTGTGTTAGTCACCAGTCGGAAGCACTGTACGTCATTACCTATCAACTAACTGCGGGGAAAACTACCCCTTGCACACATCACTGCATGCACACTAATAACCCGCCCCCATACATAAACACCCCAAGCGAGTCTCTATGTTCTTAGGCGGTTTGCCTCCAAACAGCCCAAACTTGGGCTAACCATAGATATAAATGAGAGGGAGCGCCGACTCGTGATCTCACCCTGCATTTTAAGCCTGATGATGTCCCTCGCACTGCAGCGTCCTCACCGGGAGTCATAGAAAAGTTGTAGGACCGCGTGAACATGGCGTGATCGAATGGCGAAAGTTGTTAGCGTTGATTTATTTTAATAATGGGAGGAAAACATTGTTGTGTAGTGGGATGTCACAACAGTAACGAGACAACCGAAGGTACGAGGATCAGTTGTGTGGCATATCCAAAGAAGGGGAAGGACAAGGAGACAGATGAATGGAGGAACAAATTGATTGTTTGTGTTGGGCGGTCCGATGACAGCTTCAACCCTGACAAGCAACGTATCTGCACGGCTCATTTTGAGCAGAGTTCGTTATTGTTTCATGGTGAGTATATTTACAATTTTTAACATTAATGTGAACTAGATCCTAGGCGATGGCAATATTTAAAAATATGCATTTTGAAACATTCATAAAACATGAGATTCTAAGTTATTGAATAAGTCATGGTCATTGACATGCATGTATATATGCACTAAGTCTAAGATAATGCTGTGCAATGCCAATAGTTGCGTACATCATAGTTAATGCTCTTCGTGGTATTAATAATAATAATTATAGTCAATATCCTTAATTGAATTGAATGTTTATATACCAGGGAATGGCTATAAGCTTGTGACGGGTAGTATACCCACACTGCCTATGCCTAAAAGGAGTATCGACACACCAAAGGCAGCTGCTAGAAAAGCACCAGTGATCGAGACCATAGTGTCAAGTTCTGTTCTTATTCATGTTCTTATTCGTGTTCTTGTTCATGTTCTTCTTGTTCTTGTTCAGCTTTATTTATTAAAATGTTGTTCTTGTTCAGTTTTATTAATTAAGTTTTTAAAAGTTCCTATACGACTACCTTTACGCCCGACCAGCAACAGGCAAAACGGTAAGGGCGACCAGGCTGCAATCCAAGGGGTGACAGGGCAAACAAAAAGCAATCATCTATGTGCTTGATGGCTAATGCCTATTAATTTAGCAACACAACGGTGCAAAATGAAAGAGCCTGGCATGATGAATATTTACTGAACTAAGATCAAGCTGCGGGCTGCGGCCAACCAAGCAATTTATCTAGTGATTGTCCACTAGGTAGTCGGAAGTTTATATCTGAACTTGTATATGTTTTTATTCATTTTATTACTACACCGATATAGTGTCTTTAAGAAAGGGGAGTGATCAGTCTCGCTATATATACCTATAAATTTGTTTTATGAACTGAAAAACTGTGAGGACATTTCCTATGCTGACCCCCTCAGGCCGCAAAATGGGGGACGTGTCCCCCTCGTCCCCACCGATCGACGCCCATGCTGTGCCTGTGTAGAACTTCCCAATCCAACATTTTGGCAAAGAAATTTGTCATCACTCAAATAGGAATAAATTACACAAAGTGAAGGAATCCGCCGCTTCTGCTGTCGGCGATAAGCATCAAGCAGGCGGGGGTGAAAGTGCAACACATATTTCAGAATTTTAAATGTGCTTGATGGATAGAGCCTATTAATAATATCAACACAAGGTTGCAAACTGATAGAGCCCGGCAGCGGCTTACATTTTTCCGGTAGTTATAAACTTTCCGATTGGCCTTTCTGCGCATGCGCGACAAATAAAAAAAAATCATCAATGTGCATCGAAATAACAAAACATTTTAGGTATAAATGCCACGTCGATTTTCGAATGGGTGGTCGGAACTTCATATCGCGAGTTTATTGTCTAGCTAGTCATATGTAGCGGCTTTTAAGAGAGAGGAGTGGTGAGTCAGGCTGTATGCCTCGCAATTTTTTTGAACTGAAAAGTGGGGGGACAATTCCTATGCTGTCCCCCCACCCTGAAAAGTGGGGACGCGTCCCCCCGTCCCCCACCGATCGACGCCCGTTTTAGTCGCTAGAGACGCTGATGCGCAACTAGACCTTAGTTGCGTGTCAGCGCCTGTACTGACTAACGTGGATTTGTTTGCATGTTTTGCGGAACGCTTGTTTAAATCATCCTCAATCACGGGCGTCGATCGATGTGGGACAGGGGGGACGCGTCCCCCAGTTTTCAGTTAAAAAAACAAATTTAGGAGTTGTGAGTCAGGCTATATGCCTCGCAATGTTTCTGAACTGAAAATTGGGGGGACAATTCCTATGATGTCCCCCCACCCTGAAAAAGTGGGGGGCGCGTCCCCCCGTCCCCGCCGATCGACGCCCGTGAATGACAGCATGACAGACTCATGTCATGTTGTAGTGTAATATGTATTCAACATGACAGGCGAACAAAATACACAGAACAACCTATTTAACAGGCTAAGACTAGCTGTGATCGGAGGGTATTCGTTTGTTACGATAGAGTGTCAACTTAGTACCGAGGAAGCTGATAAAACGGGAGGTCGATACACAATAAAACTGTATCAACCGGACTTAAGTTAGGTAACTCTGAAATAATCCGTGCGTGATTTGTTCATCTGGATTACTCATTAGTCCTAAACGATCTACTAGAGTACTATGTCTTTGGATTAATTGTTCATACTATTCTTATATTCGTCACATCGGACAAATAATAAATGCAATGCAAATACATGCTGACTGTGCATTAATACACCTTCAGATGCGTGCGGGCGCTTGTGTTTGCGCGCTCGCACGTGAGCACGGCGCCTGCATGTGCGTGTGCGAGCGTGATATACAGTGACACGCAAATTCTACTTTGACACAAACCGATTGGACACGGGAACAAAGTGTTGCCGGTTAAAGGAACACAATCTGTGTTTAGAGGTGTTCGTCGGCTCACGTCAAATATGTGATACCAGCAAATGAATAGAAGAACGTAGACTCCTCAAAACCAGCAATTTAGCCTGGCTAAGTTGTTCCGGTTGTGATTTGATAGGCGCCAATGCGGCTTTTCATGCGAATCCACCGTTTTTCAAGATGCCAGTGAAATACCTTTGTGCGTAGTTTACCTGCTCGCAGATGTAAAGACGATTTTTTAAAAATAAAACACGTGTCCAGACCTAAGGGCACCTTCATTTCCTTCAGCCTACGCATCTCAACACACGTTTGTCTCGAATAATGTACAGTTTGCGATTAAGCGCAATTAACTGCTCACAACTCTTCCAGTGTGTATATACAATATTAAATTAACATTCTTCAAAGAACCGAGGTATCATGTACGTAGGTGTGTGTATGTGCGTTCAAATGAGTTGACGGGTAAAGGGGCACTGTATGGGATTGAACCTTCCACGCGAAACAGCAAAATTTGGCCGACCCGCGAGGAGGCAGCACCGTCAGTACCTAATTCTTGTTGAATTTGAATCAAACCGGACACGCGCCTCTCTTTTCCAATCTATTACAGATGTTTCCACAACTGCACTGTCCAGGATCAATTTTAAAAGCCATGAGCTAAACATAGCAACAACAGTTATCACGCGGCACGCTTGTCTTGTCAGTTGTCGCAGTTTTGTCCACCGCTCGGTAGTGCAACGTCAACAAGATATTTTTAGGTACTGACGGTGCTGCCTCTCGCAGGTTGGCCAAATTTTGCCGTTTCGCGTGGAAGGTTCAATCCCATACAGTGCCCCTATATATTGAGACACCGCACCACAAATAAATGCAGTGGGAATGTACTGTGTATGTTTAAAAAAAAGAATCATGATTCATTGTAAAACCCACAAATTGTCCACAGATTTTCGGAAGAATCACCAAGGATCACTGGCACACTGTTCTTATGATGTTTTAAAAACAAAATGTTGCCATTGGCTCTCCCTAGCCTACACCCGTCTTAAGACTTGTTGTTCATGCTAACACACATTTCCTCAGAAGATTCCTTCCTCCATTCGGTTTTCATAAAGTTACACTTGACATAGCCTCTCGGGTTTTATGCTCGCAATGTCTGTAGACGTGGTGATGATTTGTGGGAATGACAGGGCTCACGGTCATTGTATTTCAAATACATATTTTTAGATTGTTTCGTGCATTTTGCATGTCATGGCGGTCTTTCCCGATCCTATTTTATGTGCAGGCCTACGGACTACGTTTACGGCAGTCGTCAACAATTAGCCGAAAGTCCACTTCAAAAACCAGCTCCGAAAGTCAGTCTAACTGTATGAATTAGCATAATCATTCTATTTATGGCTAATGTTAAGCATTTTGCCAAGGTACTGGCTTAAAATAATTCGACTTGTAACTCATTGAAGACGTAAGCTTCTCAATCCTGAACATCAAGCGTCAAAAGATGCGACACATTAAGATGACATTATGATATATTTAGTATTAATTGTGTAGGGATTTTTCATCGCGAAGTATTATAATATATATAGATATATCTACCACTATTTAGGGCTACTAAAGCCATGCATATATGCAAATACTTAAATAATCACAAGCAGGGTGTTTACTCCGAGAAGAGACTTTAACCAGTATGGAAGGTTTCCATTCAATATATATGTTAATTTTAGGGCCATCTGGCCGAAGTAGAGAACCAACCCTGGTATTTTGGGACGCTACCAGGGGAGGGAAAGTTCACTAGCACTGCAGGCTAGCGTCTATGCTAATTTCTAGGGCCATCTGGTTTATGAAGATGCGCCACGTTACCTTGTTGTTGGGGAAAACCACAGGGTGCAGAGTCCGCTGGCACCCTGCTAAGATTTCTAGGGCACTGGACAAAATGTTAGGTAAGCAGTCTAGCGTCTGTCCCCGGGCTAGTATTAGCTGGTATAAATAGGGGGTGTTTTAATGATTCGTGGCAGACTACTATGGCTTATTACCAGGGGAACATCTACGCTGTTTACCCCGGGACACACCGCTCCAGAAGGCCCTGCGACATGCTTGCCGTCAAAGCATATACTGTGTGTTATTGACGGGCAGAAGTTTGGGGCATATTGTCGGGGAAACAACGGTTGTTACCCCGAGACACGTCGCTCCAGATTGCCCTGTGACAGAGCCACTGTCACAGCTTTGTGCCGCACCAGGCACGCTCCAAGTCGCCCGGTGACATACGTTGTGACGCACCAGGCACGCTCCAAGTCGCCCGGTGACATACGTTGTGCCGCACCATGCACGCTCCAGGTCGTCCGGTGACATACGTTGTGCCGCACCAGGCACGCTCCAAGTCGCCCGGTGACATACGTTGTGACGCACCAGGCACGCTCCAAGTCGCCCGGTGACATACGTTGTGCCGCACCAGGCACGCTCCAGGTCGCCCGGTGACATACGTTGTGCCGCACCAGGCACGCTCCAAGTCGCCCGGTGACATACGTTGTGACGCACCAGGCACGCTCCAAGTCGCCCGGGTACATACGTTGTGCCGCACCAGGCACGCTCCAAGTCGCCCGGTGACATACGTTGTGCCGCACCAGGCACGCTCCAAGTCGCCCGGTGACATACGTTGTGCCGCACCAGTCACGCTCCAGGTCGCCCGGTGACATACGTTGTGCCGCACCAGGCACGCTCTAAGTCGCCCGGTGACATACGTTGTGCCGCACCAGGCACGCTCCAAGTCGCCCGGTGACATACGTTGTGCCGCACCAGGCACGCTCCAAGTCGCCCGGTGACATACGTTGTGCCGCACCAGGCACGCTCCAAGTCGCCCGGTGACACACGTTGTGCCGCACCAGGCACACTTTTCTCCCGATTGAGGAAACACACCTAGTGGGTGAGTCTTTTGACCGATCCACTGACTGACCGCGTGTCAAACACGCTGTCAGTACCGTCACATTTGTATTGTGTTTGTATTGGTTTAGTTAGTGAAGTATTTTAGTGAGTGTCTTAGATTTGTACTATTAGGATTTAGATGTAATAAACTGTAGAAACCTTATATATATTGTTTGTGTTAGACTGAGTGAGTGAACGTGTGCCCGAGTCCGCCACTAGACGCCTCCGTGCCGACCGCTCGCGCCAAACGATACGATTGTTGGCGGGGTTCATCCCGGAAACGCTACAATTGTAACGCTTGTAACAATTATAACAAAGTAAGAATTACTTTATTCAAGGCAAAAGTACAACACGTAAATGTGCAGTCCCAGGATGGTTCGTACACACCAGCTCCGTAACACTGAGTCCGGAAAACTCGTTAAGAAGTGTCATACACTGAACCGTTTTCCCCTGTAAATTACCGATTTCCTGACATATCCCCTCTTTCAAAGTTCAAATCGAACCACGTAATGTTACTGAAATTTCACCCGCCGACGGACTGCTCGGCCACACCTGGTATACACTGCCGACTTATCCGGTCCGGCGGGAACGTCCACGGGCGGCCCGACTGCATTACCGGGATCGTCAGTCGGAATGTCCGTCTCTTGGAGTAATCGTACTCTGTACTCGTACTCATCCTTTCTGAGTAATTGTCTCGCACTCGAGTACATTGGTCCAAAAAGCAAAGTAATCATACTTGTACTCAATACATTACCAAAGTAATCGTATGCAGGATTACTTCTCACTATTACATTTTTTTTTCTCATATGAACAGTTGAAAGCAAATTGAAATGATAATATTAGAAGTAATAATAAATGTAATATTAATTGAGCTATTAATTTTCAATTATTGTTGAAAATTTCAGTTCAGTAAATATTAAGTCAGATTTCCCTAATTAATACCTTCTCTCCCCAGAGAAGCCACATCTCCTGACCATCCTGCTTACTGTAGTACTGGTAGTACAAAGTTACATTATGACAGTCCCTGAGAAGCACTGCAGAATATACGCATTCCCTCCTAACATCTTGCTTTGTAACTTTAGAAGACATGCCACAGCCCCACATGTACTGTTTGCTCTGTCAGTATGGTGTAAATGACTGGTCATGGTTCCTACATCCATAACCTGACTGTTTCTGGGCGGGTAGCTCTGCAAAATCATTGTCTATTATGTTTAAGTGTAAACTGTCAATCTGTCTAAATACACAACTATTATGTGTTTGAATTGTATATCAGTTTTAATGTGATTCCCTGGATTTGAAATGTTTTTATTGTATTTGACCATGTGTATTTGGCACTTAAAAAGTGGACATTTAACATTCTTAAATGCATCATTTCTGTATTTGAATCAGAGATCATAAATTAAATAATTTACCCCCAATCCTTCAGACCAGGGTCCGTATTCTCGAAGAAAATAAATTCGTACGTAAGAATTTTCGTAAATATGGCGGATTTTTACGTAGCTGCGAAAATTCGTAAGTTCGTATTCTCAAAAGCGTTAAGAATTTTCGCAGCTACGAATTTCGTATCTTACGTACGGAAATCTCGCGAGGGTTTGTTTGCGTTGCAACGGGCACAACCACAGATTTCTTGGATGTTTTACCGTTTTAGTTCCGCTCACATGTTCTGGCAGTGAATGAAAAAAGGACAACACGGATAATGAGATACCACCAGAGAAGATCTAATAGAGAATGGTGACTTCGCAATTTATAATGGGCCGCCATTTTAGCGCGTGGAGCGCAGCGTCCCAAGCGGACGAATGTGCCGCTTCATTTGCTTGACATATTAGACAATGGCAACACCACCGCCAAGTACATCGAAAAGTTGATCAACTGGCTCATTTTGCGCGACCTACGGATGCAACAAGTAAGTTGAAGATAAGAGCACATAGTTATGAACTTTTAATTATTTTATACTAGCAGGAAATAATCATCATTAAATACAAATGTTTTGTTAAAATGCTCAAACCGGTATTATGTTATTGCGAGTAAAACTATCAGTAATCATTAGCCATGAACACTGTTTGATGATTTTTTCTAATATGTAAGACTTTGAATATACAATAATTATATACTATATAATATTACACAATAACTATATACTTATATATAATTATTGTGATTTGCAATATATATATATAATATATAATTTAATCATTTAATATATAATATACATATTATAAATAATAATGATAATGTAATTTATATATTTATATATATATTATTTAATATTATTTAATATTATTTAATATAATTATATTTAATATATATTTAGTATGTAATATATATGTGTATACAATAATTATAAACTTATATATATTTATGTATATATAATATATACATAATAAGTATATAATTGTTATATACACATATTGAATAATATATCTCTCTCTCTCTATATATATATATATATATTAAATATATATCAATAATATATATATATATATAAATTATCATTACCATTTAAAATATGTAAATATATATAGATATAATTATATATATATATATATATATAAGTATATAATTATTGTGTTTTTGCAATATATAAAATACATAATTTAATCATTTAATATATAATATACATATTATTAATGATAATGTAATTTATATATATATATTATTTAATATTATTTATTTTATTTAATATATATTTAATATGTAATATATATGTGTATACAATAATTATAAACTTATATATATTTATGTATATATATATATATATATATATATATATATATATATATATATATACATAATAAGTATATAATTATTATATACACATAATATATATATATATTATATATATATATACATATATATATATATATATATATATATATATATATCAATAATCTATATATATGTAAATTATCATTACCATTTAAAATGTGTAAATATATATATAATTATATATATATATATATATATATATATATATATATATATATATATATTGCATAGATAAACAACATTTCATACAACAATATAAAAACCCAAACAGGTGCTGATGTGGGTATAGGAAATGTGGGGGGGGGGCTGGGGAGGGTGCATGATACCGGCCAACGCCAGCCACAGGTGTGCAAGCAAGTAAATAACACGCTGTAATATAATGTAAAAAATGTACTAATAGGCCTATCTAGTGTCTGGATAGTGAGAAAAGATGTTGCTACGTGCACTATTGCAAGTTTACGTGCTTCAGTGTTTATGAAGTGCTTCAAGTGCAATTTCTCTAACGGTTGAATAATTGAACATATAAATTGTACTGCAGTTTCATCTAGCAGTCTGCTGACACGGCACATTCGTCCGCTAGAGGCGCTACTGTCTCAAAATTCAAAATGGAACTGCCGTAGTGAACCTTCTCTATTAGATCTTCTCTGGTACCACAATAACTAATCCGACAGAAGGCGCTCTGACGCAACTAGGGTCTGAGTGCCGTCTTTTACGTATTCCTGACGTATGTAAAATGCGGCGCCGTGTTGCGGAAGATTTTGCTGAACGCTTGTTTAAATCATCCTACAATCAGCTGTTGATTTCGCATGACTCCGAAGCCTCACACATAGCAAAATATGGATATAGTCTGATATGTCCGTAAACATGAAGGCATAATATGTACATTAATGGGTACTATTGCAGTTTAGGCCCGCACCTCGAAAAAAACATCAAAATGTTCACCTACGATGACCAAACTTCGTATGGTGTATCTACTACACCTTTACTACCCTTATGCACTTGTCACATGATCCACAAATAATAATTAATGCCTGAAATCGATCAAAATGTGTACGTAAATAATGCGCTTTCTTCGTCGAGTCACTACTGTCACAGTGAACTCCGTCAGGTGGCGCCGAGGAAAGCGCGTTATTTACGTACACATTTTGATAGATTTCAGGCATTAATAATTATTTGTAGATCATGTGACAAGTGCATACGCGTAGTAAAGGTGTAGTAGATACACCATGCGAACTTTGGTCATCGTAGGTGAACATTTTGATGGGTTTTTCGAGGTGCGGGCCTAAACTGCAAAAAGACTCATTAATGTACCTTTACAGCAGATGGAACCATAGAGGAAAGAAGTATAGAGCCGGCACTCGAGCTCTTTTGCGTTATTTCCGTATCCGCGCGCCATCTAGCGGCGTCGAAGTAAGAAATGTAAACAAACGCACGTGTCAATATCCGGAGACAGTTAAATATCATAATAAATATGTATCTGCCAACAATGCATTTATCGATCGTATAAAGTAAAGGTTTTAAATAATAAGAATAGAGCACATCATGTTTGCGTCCTATTATTTAGGGGAAATTGACACAAAACCTAACTACGAGCGGCCCCATTGTGCTACATAAAACTTGTCTACTTTGAGCCATCGTCATGAATAAAAAGATTGCATCATATAAATGTGGACCACGTGTTCTGGTGCAGCTTGGGCAAACAAAAAATATCAACAAATAAATATTTATGGCAAATCTCATAAGGTATGATGTGCTCGGTAATGACATGTTTCAGCAAAAAAACAGCGTCCATAAAATGACGGAAAGATACGAATCAATCATCATATGCAGTTTGTGTCAATTTGTTCAGTAATGTATCTTTTCTCTCATTTTTTGTGCTAGAATTTTTGAGGGGCCTGTACAAAGTTATTTCAAAATATGATACCTCTTTATTATGATCATTAAAAATTAATGTTTGTTTTACTAAAATCTTGAAGTGTCATGTTTCAGTTGGGAGATTCACACTCAATAAAATATTGTAATATCTTGGATGCGTAATCATGTGTAATTAAAAACAGAGGGAAGCAACACATTTCTTAAAACTTTTAAATCCGTTAATTTCAATGCAGTTTACATCAAATACTACATGTACGTACATGTATCTGTACTGAATCACTGTTACAAGGTATACTATTTCATACAACAGGTGGTCATGCTGGTGGTCAATACTGGTCATAACAAATACATTTGATTGAATCTTATCATACTACATAATATGCGTGCCCTGTATGGCCTACGAACTTACCTAAATATTTATCGGATAACATAGAAATAATTTAAAAAGGTGTCTAAAAACTATCTTTCCATGTTATCCGTACGAAAATATCCTGCAGATTGTAAACAGGTCTGCCGACGTTGCACCGCAGACGCGATGAATTGTGTAGAGTGTATTTCGATAAAATGAAGACTAGTGATCACAAACTGAATGCGTTATTACCAAATTGTCGAAGTGTGCCATATACCTTGAGGGTGTGTAACAAGTTACCTATCCCAAGGGCAAAAACTAATCGCTACAAAAATTCCTTAATTCCGTAGTGTTTAGAAAATGTTAAGATCGGCTAGTAATGGACGTGTATTTTAATTTGATTTAATTATTTAATTTGTTTATTTATTTTATGACAATGTTGATGGAAAGTATATTTTAATGTATATGTCTTAAATTTATTACGTAGGTTTCATATGATGATTTTAATTTTTAACAAGATATGCTAATATTGTACATTAATATGATATTGTATGGAATTGTTGATTTTAGTATGAATGTACATGTACAATCCAACGGTAAAGTTGCCACATAATAAATTTATCTTATCTTTATTTTACGTTCACAACAAAAATATTTATTTTAAGCACTGTTGCAAATACTAAAATGTTCTTTCACATTACTGGCGCATAGCCATTTCTGCATTGTCCATGTTGCCAACTTCGTGCCCGCAAGGCGGCGCTGCGTTTAGAATGTCACGCAATGATTAATAGGAGTGCCGCCTCTATACTTCTTTCCTCTTGTCTTGTCTTTTAGGTGTACTAGCCAACACCCCTGGTGGAGTCAAACGGTCAGGGTTGGGTGCGCATGCTGTTGGGTTTTTAGTCGTGTATTAAAGCTTGTTTGAAATGTTGTGGTTTAGAAATGTTAACTATTGCATCTGGCAGGGAATTCCAGTCTCTTATTGTTCTAGGGAAATATGAATATTTATAGCAGTTCTTGCTGGCATGGATGGTGTTGAAAGCTTTATTGTTTAAATGTCTTGATAGGCGTTGTACGGGCTGGAGGAGGTTATTGACAGGCAATGATAGGTGTCCATAGATGGCTTTGTGGAGTATGGTGAGGCGTCTGTTTGTTCGTCTGGTTTTTAATTGATGTAGTTTTAATTGGTTTAGCATTTCTGACACACAGCCCGCTTCTCTAGATGTATAGTCGTTGAGACAGAAACGGGCTGCGCGTCTTTGAACCATTTCGATTTGGTTTATAAGGGTTTGGGTGTGGGGATCCCATACTGAAGAAGAATATTCTAAGAGTGGTCTGACTAGGGTTGTGTAGGCTGTTGTTTTGATGTTTATGGGGCATGAGTGGAGGTTGCGTCTGATGAATGCTAAGGTGCGGTTTGCTGAGGCTGTTATCTGATGTATATATTTGTTCCAGTTTAAGTCTTTTGTTATGCATATTCCTAGGTATGAGTGGCTGTCTGTTTCTTGTAGTGTTGTGTTTCCTAGGGTGTAATCAAATTGTTTTATATTTCTTGCATGAGTTAGTCTCATCACAAAGCATTTGTCAGGGTTAAAGTTCATTTGCCAGTCATGTTCCCATTTAGTTAGTTCGTCTAGGTCTTTCTGTAGTTCTTGTGAATCTAATTGGTTGTTAATTTCTCTGTACAGGACACAGTCATCTGCAAACAGACGGACTGTGGAGTGGATATTGTTAGGTAAATCGTTGATGTATATTAGGAAGAGAAGAGGGCCTAGTACCGTGCCTTGTGGTACTCCAGACTCAACATGGGTCCAGGGTGAATGTGCACCACTGACCATCACTCTCTGTTCACGGCATGTAAGGAATTTTAAAATCCAGGCATGTATTTTGTTGTTGATGCCATATCTTTTTAATTTGTTTAGGAGCCGGTTATGAGGGACAGTGTCGAATGCTTTTGAGAAATCCATTATGATCATGTCTATTTGTGATTTATTATTTAGAGATTTGGATAGGTCATGTGTTGTGAGTATTAACTGGGTTTCAGTCGAGTGTTTACTGCGGAAGCCATGTTGTTTGTCAGACAAAATTGAGTGTTGGTCAAGGTGGTCCATTATGTTGGAGTAGATAATGTGTTCAAGGAGTTTGCAGCATATTGAAGTTAGGGAGATGGGACGGTAATTTGATGGAAGAGTTCGATCTCCCTTCTTAAAGATTGGGGTGATGTTGGCTTGCAGCCATGAGAGGGGAAGTTCACCTGTGGTGATTGATTTTTGGAAGATTACTGTAAGGGTTGGGGCTAATTCATTGGCAGCAAGTTGTAATATTCTTGCTGGTACGTCATCGGGTCCTGTTGATTTGTTTGTTTTTAATTCGTTTAATAATTTGGCTACTCCCTTTGCTGTGATGGTAATGTCAGGCATAGCTGGTACGTTTGAGTATGGTTCTTTGGGAAAGTTGGTGTTTTCTTTTGTGAAAACTGATTTGAATTGGTCATTGAGGATCTCTGCTTTACGTTTGCTGTCTGATTCTGTTTGGTGGTCTTTAGTTAGGGTTGGTATTCCAATGGTGTCAACTTTTAAGCTTTTGATGTAGGACCAGAATCGTTTTGCTGAGTCTGAACAGATTGATGCAATATACCGTCTGTGCGCCTTTCTTGTTTCTGTGTGTGCATTTTTGCGTGCCTTACAAAATTGTTCATGACTGGCTTGGTTTCTGTGTATTTTATGGGTGTTAAAGGTTCTTTGTTTACGTTTGTGCAGTCGTTTTATACGTCTATTTATCCATGGTGTTTGGTTTCGTTTTGTTATTATCTTCGTCGGAATGTGGGAGTTCATTGCTGAATTAAGGGCAGTTTGGAATTCTGTATACATTTCATCAACTGTTTTTGTGGACATATCCTTGGTTGCAAAATTGTTGCTCCATTTGAGCAGATCTTCTTTTAGTGCTTGGGTATTGGCTTTATGGTACATGTATATTTTGCGTGGTTCTTGCTTGATGACTCTGGGTTTGCAGCTGGTTATGATTATTGGGATTCCGTCATGGTCACTTATTCCTGGTACTATTGTTGATCTTTCAACAAGGGTAGGGTTAGTTGTGAAGAACAAGTCCAAGGTGTTATTTATTCTAGTGGGTTCACGTACTATTTGTTCCAGTCCAAAGTCGTTTGAGATTTCTAGTAGGATTTTAGATAGTCCGGGGGCAGTTCCACCTGGTTTGGGGCTGAGTATATCCCAGTCTATATCGGGAAGATTGAAATCTCCTCCTAGCCATATGTGTTCCTTATTTGAGTGTTTAATTGTGTTGATAGATTCTCGTAGTTCATGCATATATTCACTTGTGTTGCCAAATTGGGGTGATCTATAGAATGCACCAATTGTAATGTCTTTCGTTCCTTGAATTTTCATTGTGACCCAGATTATTTCGCAGTTGCTATTAAGGTCTGTTCTGTGGGTTCCTATTAGGTCAGATTTTAGTGCTATCAGGACCCCTCCTTTGGAGTTGTCAAAGTCTCTGTCTTTACGGATAACTGAGTAGTTGGGAGGGAACAGTTCACTGCTGTTAACTGAGCTGTCGAGGTGTGTTTCAGTGCCAATGGTTATGTCGGGGTTGTAGTTTTCTATGCACACAGCAAGGTCTGAAATTTTATTTCTGATGCTACAAAAGTTTATTACCATGGTTTTTATGGATTGTCTTTTAGTACTAGTAGGTGCTTCCTGGGTGTGTTTCTTAGTTTTATCTGTTTTACTTTTACCTGATCTTGTGTTATTAAAATTATTGTTTTTGGTATTATCCCTTTGTTTGTATGGAGAAGACGTGGCTAGAGGTGGGCTTAGCGGTTCGCTGCAATCAGAAGTGGAGATGTCTGACAGGACTGAAAAGCTGTTTGTTAGCTCTAGGGTAGAATTTGAGAAGAGTGAACTGGCGAAGTTGGGGATACCGCACTGGCAGCAAATCCATGAGACTTGACTATTTTGGAGGGCATTATATGCTATTGTTGACATTCCCATGCAGTCTACATGGTACCATGAATTGCAGTGGTCGCAGCAAGTCGCTCGCTGGTCCCACCTTGCTGCTTTTTTACAGATTGCACAGGGGAATTTAGGCTGGTATGGACCAGGGTTAGGGCTAAGGTCACCAGTTTGCATAAGAATTAAGATGGCGAAACATGTTGGATGTTTTTGGTTTAGGGATGCTATCTTGTAAAAGTTGTTGGATTTCCAACCTGCTGTGGTGTTTGTGGTTGCTGGAAAGTACTTGTACTCAAAGTCGGGGGACATTACCAAGGCAGTACTAATCAAACTTTCACCACGGTTTCCATAGGTTTTCTGTTCTCGTTCTACCCTACGTGTTAATCCACATAGTAGTAATATGCAGATGGCACAGTAGTTCATCTTGGATTGTGTATAAAATGTCAATCAATATTAAAAAATAAAACTACAGTAATTATATAATCACAGTTGATATAGTAAAATAATGTTCATATAAGCATAGAGTTCTTGTAAAATTTCACATAAAATAAGTTTGTTAAACAAAAATAGAATTGCTCTGATAAAAAATGCTTTGATAAAAATATTTTTTTTTTTTTTTTTTTTTGCTTTTAGTTTTTGCTTGTTTGATTTTTGTAAGTTTTTTAAACAAGCTACTGTATGTTAAACTGGGGAAAGTGCAGGGTTTGGGTTAGTGCAAACACAAACAGATAGAATAGGTAGGTGACAGGTAAAAAAAAAAAAAAAATTATCAAAGCATTTTTTATCAGAGCAATTCTATTTTTTTATTAGTGTATGTTAGCCCTGGGCCAACTCAGGGCTTGAGGTATGTTGAAAACACAAGGGTTACACCCGAAAGAAAAAAGGCCTGTTAGTCAAGCAACGGGAGAACAGAGGATGGGGTTTTAAGAATGTATAATGTATGTATTATGTGCTGTATTTATTGTGTTTACTGAGTTGGTTTGGGGGTGATTTTGTTTCGCGCGCTTTAATTATTTGTTTACTTGTCCGCCATTTTGTTTGACAAATTTAGGGTGGTTGTTACGCAGAATAATTTATGGATCTATGACGTGGGAGCAGTTGATTTAAATTATATTTAGATGCCTGTTTAGTGGTTTTAGTATGTTAGCTCGTCCGTTAAGATTGGATATTGACAACAGCCATATATATCGTATAATATGTCCGTCAATATGAAAGCATAATGTCTACATTAATGTACATTTACAGTCGATGAAACGTCTTGGGACGTTCGATTGAATTCAGTGCCAAAATGGCGTTGTTTTGGCTGTTCTGTCTATTGAACATACGGCATGCTGTTCTGTCTATTGATCACACACACACGGCATGCCCACGTACAAACTGTCGTTGGCTACGCGCCTGAACGGTCAATAGCTAATTGAGGATGATTAATTTTTAAACAAGCGTTCAGCAAAACGTGCAAACAAATCCAGGTTAGTCGCTGGAGGCGCTGATACACAACTAGGGTATAGTTGCGTATTAGCGCCTCTAGCGAATAACGTGGATTTGTGGAAGCCCATTATCCAAGGAAAACTGGTGATTAGTCAGTGTAGATGCGATGCATAACACAATGATGCTGAGCCACTGAGAAATATTCATGCACATAAAATAACAGGCATAGCATAAGCGAAGCATTTGATCGGAAAATAAAGAAACAGAACGCAAGCAAGGACACACTCGGCTGTCAGTGTCAAACAGAATGCTGAGTTGACAGTCAATGGAATTTCAAGGTTTACAGTTGCAGTGATTACGAATTTGCTGCTACCCGAGGACTAAGTACGTTAACATAGCTTGCCTACAGGTTAGTGTGAGTACAGTTATACGATAAAACGTTCGTACGTGTGTAATGTCGGTTATCTAAGACTCGGCGACAAATCAACGAAATGGGAGATTTAAATAATAAGACTAATGCCATGGTCTAATCACTGAGTCAGTGCCTCAGTGTAATTTGTTACGCCAGGACTAGGTCTAGGACCTAGGTGTCGCATTGTCTGAACAACCGTTCTAGGTACACAAGGAAAATTATGACACAGGTGTGCGTCATGGGTTTCAACATGACCTTGTAAATTATAACTTAGTATTTATTCATTTAAAGCAACATGTTCGCGCTAGAAACTGGGACAAATTCATAAATATAAACTGTGTCAGATGGTATTTTAATGTATGAGACTAACTCTAATATATTGGTGAAGTATAAAGATTATCTCAAAGATCAGTAGTCCATATACACTGTACATAATATTATATGTTATAGTGATATATAATTATTTATAAAAAAAAATACATTGTCACTCTAAATAATATAATTATAATTATAATTACATAAGTACTTTCATGTACAATTTTGCATTGCATGCTGTCAACTATAATATATTTTGTATACTTACAGAACACAGCCCAGCATAATCTACCAAATACCAAGATGACACACTCAGACTGCAAACTGGTACGAATAACAGGTGATTTACAATATGTTGTCATTGTGTGATGGTATGTGCATCTTGGCACATACCCATCATTGGACAGATCACCTAAACCACCCTATCCTACTTATGTATTAGTGCAGTACTGATATATAATCAAACAGCATAATGCCTTGTATTATGGCTTCTTTTGTCAGCATGCTGCTTACAACTCAGTTAACATATTGATGGTATAACAATAAAGAAAACTGTTTCTAAGAAATAATTACTAAGGAGTTACCATTTAAAATAGGTCTCCCCAACTGAAAATTGTCTTTACCCAAAATGTAAGCATAAACAAGCTGTTATATGTTGCACCTGTTTACAACTTGAATATTGCTTACCATACACAGTTTTCACATGGAAGTAATGTAATATATTGTCTGTATTTGCTTCTGAGCTCGATTGATGACAATGTGTTACCTTATTCTGATGA
The DNA here is from genome assembly GCA_964017155.1 of Oasisia sp. SBJ-2009. Lineage (NCBI taxonomy): Eukaryota > Metazoa > Annelida > Polychaeta > Sabellida > Siboglinidae > Oasisia > Oasisia sp. SBJ-2009. The sequence goes on along the minus strand of OZ024864.1, from coordinate 4,889,147 downwards.
TTTCAATTACTCATAAACTTATACTACCCTCTGTGGGGTAGGTAGTATCTATCTAGCCCAAGTCTCATCAATTATTTTATGTATATTAAAACATCACTGCATTGTGTGTGTAAACAATATGATTTTTCTCAGCTATAATATCACAAAACAAACTGACTAGAATGGCTTGTATTGATTAACATGTGAAATATAAATTACTTATGATGTGTTATATAAATCACATAATATGTATATTTTCAGATAGACAATGAATGAGAATGAATGCTGCACCTTGCATTTTAAAATATGCAGATTACAACTGAACTTGCTGCAGCACCAAGATGACAGTTTAGCTATAGACCATTCTGAAGTTGTCAACAGGTCTACCAGTTATGTACAATGTGTGCTGCACCATGGGGTTGTGCAGCAATGACATCAACATTTTATTACATTCACTTGGTTCTCCATTGCCTGCAATGTTATCGGTGGATGTGGCATACTTCTTCCCAGTGCAGTGTTTTTGGAAATACACTGAAACCTGAACATGCCATGAAAACTAGAAATACTACATGTGTATTGAATTAGTGTGTATAGGAATACTACCGGGTATATTGATTTAGTGTGTCTATTCCTATCAGTGGTGTTTTTTGTTTTCGGATAACATGACATTATTATAATATTACAGTGTTCATTATATCCATAATGTATATAAAATGTTAATAATGGTACTTGTTTTATTTTTAAGAAAACAACGATTTCTAGGATGCACATAAATCATATGTAAAATTATACATATATCTTACGTGAAGAATCTATATCGATCAGAATTACAAGTGCTGATCTGTAAAAAAAATATAAGGTCAAAATATATATATTTGTGTGTCACTGTCAGTTGTTTTGGAGAGAAATTAAATGCGATTACTGGCACCCCTTACAAAAAAATGCAGTTGAATGGTACTAGGGGTTATTATGGCCAAAGGTATTTGAATCGTATCTGAATGGTTTTTTAATGATGTTTTGGATTCCTTGTACCATTCAGTGGTATTTTATGGTATTTTAAATTACCATAGAGAGTACCGCTGATCCTAAAATATTGCATGGTACTGAATGATACTGATTGGTATTCAATGGTAATCAGTGGTATGCCATTGGTTTTTTTTGTAAGGGACCTACACATGAATAGTTGCACATCATCACATCATGCTCATTTTGTTGACACAAAGTAGGTGTATTTGCATAACTACAGTACTGTCATTGTTTGACAAATTATGTTTTAATAAAAAAATGCAATCAATAAAGACGTGTTGGTACAATATTCGTGCACTTTAAATGTGGTAGTAGTACTGATCGAATACTATTTATACTTTATACCTTCTTGCTGGATAAAACCCCACAGATGTCAGATGGGAAAGCGTATCTTTTAACGTACTGGAAATGTTCCTATCGTGTAATAATATTTATTTGTTAATCATATATCCAGGATGTTTGAATTTCTTTTATAAAAAGTAATGTAATTATATGTTGGAGGAACAATTGTGTACATGCCCATGCCATTGCATTCACGGGTGCAATACAGATGTATTATACAACGGAAAGGTTCATGTGTAGCTATAAAAATTAATAATAACTGTATCGAGCACACTCTCTGCAAATATTGCGGCGAATTACTAATCGGTCCCGCTTAATGGCTGGTCCCGGTTATTGATATTTTTATTGTGGCTTTTTGCATTGACACAATGGATCTATGCGGAATCTGCTTTCAAAGACGGTATTTATGCAATTACGACGGCCAATACAATAGACACAATAGACACAAGTTTCAATGAAGCATACACTATTTTATTAAATGTATGTTGGCGATGTTGTAATACAACAATAACTGAGAAATGGATGTCTGAATGAACTAACACAATACTTACGAAAAAGTTACGGGACCTATCTCAATTTCGTAACTTACGGTGAAAAATACGCCATATTTACGAAAATTCTGTTTCGGGAATAGCATTTACGAAAATTCGTAACTTACGAAATTTCGACGCCATATTTACGAATATTCTTATCTTAACTGTTTCGAGAATAGCATTTACGAAAAATCGTAACTTACGGCAGTTTCGACGCCATATTTAAGAAAAAATGGCGCTAAGAAATTCGTAAGTCGTTCGAGAATACGGACCCAGAATTTGAGGTAAATGCATCATGTTTTATTTACAACGATTGTTGCTGAAACAGTATACACGTTAATATAGCAATTGAAATTAGGACACCCAATCTGTCCGTCTCGCTAGTTAACTTGGTAGACATGTCACTGTATGCTGCGCTTCGTTTTAAAACCAAGCATTGGCGGTCGAACCTCGCACGGTCGTTGTTTCCACACTCTTTTCCCAAAGTGCTACAAACCAAACCTGTGTGTATAATGGTGCAATATTTGTCAAGAAAAATAATGTTTAAAGTTAAAAACCGCCGAGAAACACAGCATAACATGTATTTCTAATTGAAAATTTTTGGTTTGTATTTTGTTTGCGGGCATGGAAACACATAGCAAGAAGTAATATAACACGAATTTAAGCAAAATAAGGTTTGACGTCCATTAATTTCTACACGTAGGTAAACACACATTTTAAATGTATTGAAATTGTCCGATTGAATGTACTTGACTAAAACTGCCATCCGCCTGGACACACTCATCTCGCTGAGTCGCAACGAAAAGTAGAACATACGTAAGGACGCATACTCCAACTTCAGTCCAAGTCGATCAGCACGCAAACACGCACACGCGTGTGTGTGTTTTGGTTATGTGTACGCGTGCTCGAGTGCGTGGGGACGTGTGTGCGTATTTATATGATAAGAACCAGTATAATGGTAAGTATATACGCAAGTGTTACAAATCGCGCAATTTCAGCAATGGAATTTGTGAATTATAAAAGGTCCGCAACTCAGACACTGCACAGCGCATGCCACGCCCACGGCACTGTTTATTGTTGTAATCTGATTTCCAAACGGTATCTGCATATCGCTCATTTGTAGCAGCTAAATTTACAATAAATTGCTGTGCAAAAGGAAAATTGTATTACGAGTGCGTCTTTACATCTTCTGTAATTGCCGCTTTGAAGTGCAACTGCATAAACAGTGTGTTTAACATTAAATAATATAAACCCGCAACTCTAATTTTAGCATGCCGATGGATCGTTGACCAGCAAAACAAAGGTATAAAGTTCTATATCTTCGTGGTATATAATTCAGAAAAAAGATAGTGCATATATAATGCAGTATATAATTAAAACAAAGCATCACGAGGATGCAGTACAGAGTATATAATTAAGACAAACCATCACGAGAATGCAGTACAGAGTATATATTTAAGACAGTGCATTACGATGATGCAGAACAGAGTATATAATTAAGACAAAGCATCACGAGGATGCAGTACAGAGTATGTAATCAGATGAATCCCAATAATCATAACCAGCTGCAAACCCAGAGTCATCAAGCAAAAACCACGCAAAATATACATGTACCATAAAGCCAACACCCAAGCCCTAAAAGAAGATTTGCAGATGACCGTCCTGTACAGAGAAATTAACAACCAATTAGACTCACAAGAACTACAGAAAGACCTAGACGAATTAACTTAATGGGAACATGACTGGCAAATGCACTTTAACCCCGACAAATGCTTTGTGATGAGACTAACTCATGCAAGAAATATAAAACAATTTAATTATACCCTAGGAAACACAACACTACAAGAAACAGACAGCCACTCATACCTAGGAATATGCATAACCAAAGACTTAAACTGAAACAAACATATACATCAGATAACAGCCTCAGCAAACCGCACCCTAGCATTCATCAGACGCAATCTCCACTCATGCCCCATAAACATCAAAACAACAACCTACACAACCTATTTAAAACAGTGTACGATGTACTTATCATGGTTGGTAATCCAACAGTTTCAGGAAACTAGTTAATATCAGCTTTATTGCCATGTGTTTTCATTGCAATTACAATACAACATTGGAATGCATTGTAATGTTGGGTCATCGTACAAGTATGTTCACATGACAATACACTCACATGCACCGAACGATTATGATAAAAATATACTACTTTAAATTAAATAAATAAGAGCACTCATATACAATAGTTTATGTTATTGTACCATGTGAATGACTTTCCAAACATCACCTTCGCAAGTCCTATAAAATGACTAGACCGGGTGAATGACTACACGCAGGTAACACAGGTGTATGGATTATCACGTGAGTTTTTTCATGTGCTGTAAAATCATACAAACGAGTGAATGACAGTGACTTTCCACAAGTATCACTAGTCACTGAAGTGTGAGGTTTGTCACCTGTATGAATCTTGTTATGCGTACTAAGAGTACTGGGTTCTGTGAATTTCTTTCAAGTATCACAGGTGTAACCGTGTAAGGTTTCTCACGTGTATGAGTAATTTTATGTGCGTTAAGAGTACTGCGTTGTGTGAATGACTTTCCACAAATATCACAGGTATGAGGTTTCTCATGTGTATGGGTCATTTTATGTTCCTTAAGGATACTGGATGTGGTCAATGACTTTCCACAAGTATCACACGTGTATGGTTTCTCACCTGTGTGAGTTCTTTCATGTACCCTAAGGGTACAGAGCCTTGTGAATGACTTTCCACAGGTATCACACGTGTATGGTGTCTCACCTGTATGAGTTCTTTCATGTAACCTAAGGGTACCGAGCGTTATGAATGACTTTCCACAGGTATCACACGTGTATGGTTTCTCACCTGTGTGAGTTCTTTCATGTAGCCTAAGGGTACCGAGCTTTATGAATGACTTTCCACAGGTATCACACGTGTATGGTTTCTCACCTGTGTGAGTTCTTTCATGTAACCTAAGATTACCGAGTTGTGTCAATGACTTTCCACAGACATCACACATGTATGGTTTCTCACCTGTGTGAATCCTTTTATGTCTTTTGAGATGCTGGGAATTTGTGAATGACTTTCCACAGGTATCACAGGTGTATGGTTTCTCACCTGTGTGAATCCTTTTATGTCTTTTGAGGTGTTGGGACTTTGTGAATGACTTTCCACAGGTATCACAGGTGTGTGGATTCTCCCCTATGTGAGCCATTTTATATACTTTAAGGTGACTGGATTGTGCTTTGTTCATTTGTTTGTCATCCGCACTGTTCCGTTGCTGCTTTAGATCAACATCATCACTAGAGTCTACACCTGCACATATCTCTGAGTCACTCTGGGAGTGTTCAACTTTGACCTCTTTCAGTACACCACCCCCACACACGACCCAATGTCTGGTCTCTTCAATGTCTGTGTCACATTCATCAGGATCTACCTCTTCTTGTCTCACTTTGATCACTTCACTAACACTGTGACACAACTGTGGAAGCTGACCAGTGTTCTGGAAATTAAGAACATTTTCTTGTTCACTTATTTCTTCCTCTTTACACTGAACAGTCTGAAAACATTTGTAGAAACAAACCTCATCAACATGAGTTTGTTGATTGCATCCATGGCTTTCTTGCATGGCTATTGGTTGATCGTTGTCAAATGTTGTTTTGCACAACTTCACATTCATCTCTTTCAACATTGACAGAAACTCCACAATGTGTAGAAGATGCAGGACACTTGGAAGTGGATCTCGGCAGTGACGTCATGTTTTCCTTCCAGTGTGTTTAAATGGCTGCATGTGGAGCTGAAAACAAGAAATACACAATTTACTTAATATATATTTAATTTTTTTTTAAACTGGAAATAGATCAAGTATTAGGTAAATCCTGTGGTCTCACTAATTGTTTACATCAGGGAACACTTACATGAAAGAAAGGAGAAATATGCATAACATATGGACCTACATTGGACAGTCTTTGAGCGTATACAACAGTTAAAACAGGTGTAGAACTACCCACTTGTCCGCTAGTCCGCACACTAGTAAAGATAAGGGCGGACTAGTAAACCTGCCTAATAACTAGTCCGGTTGTCTAGTAAAGGTCAATGTGTCATCCAACCCAGCCTACATCAATCAATCAAGTATTTGTAGTCACAGTGACCCTAACCCCAACACATCCACAGGCTGGGGGATGTAGTAACTAAATCCCAAGTCATTAAAACGTTGATAAATTGTTGCCAGTGAGCAAGTGGCTACAGCAGCTTCCTTTTCTGATAAATGATGACATAGCCACCAGCTATGAACTTGTCTGGGCACTATTTGTAAAATTAACTGTTCTTTGATGTCTATAATTTTCTTGTGTGCTATTTTTATTTTCCAGTATTACAGTCCAGTAGAGCATGTTTTCCATAACAGTGTAATGTGAGCTAAATTTCCAAAATGATTATAAATATATGATATTGAAAATTAATAATGGTAGGGTGATACTGCTGGTCAATGAGTGCAATCGGCATTCTTTTTCAATTGTGCAGTTTTTAATACAGATCCTATCTTCACTTTTTAATTAATTACTTTTGTTATTTCTGTATTATTTCTTTGGTACCTTTATGAAAAGTGCACTGTTATTTATCTGGGGTTGCAATATGTACTATTTTTTAGTTTAAAAACAAACTGGAACGACGTAAATTTGGATTGTTTATTTTTATTTTTGCGGACTAGTAAACCTTTTGACAGACTAGTAAACTTTTGACTTTACTAGTCGCGCTGTCTAGTAAAATAAATGCTGAAGTTCTACCCCTGTAAAACAATTAACTCAAGTACAGGGTATTAGTAGTAAAAAATGGGCCAAGTAGCTGGTGAATGAAATGTGTTTTGGTGAATCATAATGAATGCCTAAGCACTTCACTGTAATCACATAATTGACATTTAATCTTCATTTCCTATTAATTTTGATGAGCTCTGTTACTGACAATTTCATAGCATATTTACCCTCCGTAAAGATTCAGATTCAAAGATTAAAAAAACTTTATTATCTGTTAAAAAACATATTAAAAACGGAAAATTTTCTTTAGTCACACATAAAATGACAGTAATAAAAACATTGGTGAATCATATCTACAATTGTCAATACAATATAAAATGATAGTAAATATAGTCATCACTAAAATAGGTAAAGTATCATAATAAATTACGAATAAAAATAGCTACTAAGATAAATAAATAAACATGTATAATTTCTTAAAATGGGTCTCTGATTGGAGACAATAACATTAGCAATAACATAATACTAAAATTGATAAATAAATAAGATTAAATAAAGAGTTACCATAAGAATATGAGACACATAAAATGTAAAAATTAATTAATGACTCGTTGAAAACAGCATTATAATTTAGCATTTAAAATTAAAATAGCAGAGGGTACAAACGATTTTTTGAAGAGATTTTTTTTGGCTAATGGCACTTTTAGGCGTCTCCCTGATGGCAGTTTCTGAAAGGCTTGATTAAGAGGATGAGCAGGATCATAGAGAATTTGTGTTGATTTCTTTTCAGTGCATCTTTACATATGCTGGACAGCTGTTTTTGATTGTTGCCAATTAACTTGCTTGCTGTGTTAACTACGCGAGCAAGCTTTACTTTATTTTTTCCACTGACATTGCCATACCATGTAATTATATTAAAAGAAAGAACGCTCTCTATCAAACTTCTGTAGACAAGTTGGAGAATGTGCTGGCTAACATCAAAGCTTTTCAGCTTTCTCAGTAGAAAAAGTCGTTGGGCTCTCTTATATACATAATCGACATGTTCACAGAACAACAGCCTCTCATCTAGCACAGTACCTAAATACCTTAAGCTTTTGACTATTTCAACTTCTTGATTATTTATCAATATCGGTTCCGGTGTCTGACTAATCCTTCCTCCTCCAAACACTAACTCCTTCGTTTTCGTTGTATTCAGTTTAAGAAAGGTGGAGGTAAACTGGGAAGCTAGCGCATCAATTTGGAGACGGTACTCAAAAAGAGATAATTCATCCTTAAAGTGAAAAAGTTGTGAACTTTTAGTACCTCAGGCTCCCACAAACTTCTTTCAAACGTTACACCCTGCATTTCTGCTTGAACCATCCACGGATTGCCCCTGATTACACCACCAAGCAAAATGACAACTGTATTAATACGCAGAAATGCACCGACTGACAGCTGTCATAATTTGACAGCTCTGATGCCACGCTGCACAAAAACATAACTTCTACTCACTTCACAATACACACGTGCTCACAGAAATTCAGACAAACTGCATAATCCTGATTTTATATGATACTTTTTGGTCGCACGGGGAATGGCGGACGAACACCTTATTGTGGTCTTACATCATGTGTGTTAAGGCAGGGGTGTTTAATTATTGTTTCATCAGAGTGAGTTGGTATTTGCCATGGTCTTAATTTTTCAATAGGTTTGGGAGAGTAGCGTCACTAGCGTGAGAAATGTGGTGGCCGACTAATGGCTGATGTCATGTAGGGGATTTGCGTTCGTTTTTTGCTTGGTTGTCGGGTGGACCTCTCCAATGGCAATGCAAAATCCTGGCTACGCCACTGGCTGCCCTCTGACCCGATTAGTCACTGGGGTCTGTGCCCCCTAAATAGAGGCAGAATGAGCGATAAAACAGTTCTTACGTGATCCGAGCCAAATACGCATAACTGGATGATATCACATTACAAATGCAGCCGAATTATTTATACAATAGAACTAAAATATCATCGTGGGAGATTGGTACCTATCTGTGTACATTTACCTGTAAAGTTAATGCCTGAAATCGATCAAAATATGTAAGTAAATAACGCGGTTTCCTCTTCGAGTCATTGCTGCCAAAGTGAACTCCGTCGGGTGTCGCCACCAGCATGTTGCCTTTCAACCGTGGGGTTAGACCACAATTTTATTTCTGTAATATCGTCACAGATTTTTTTAGATTTTACTTAAAGGAACATGCAACCCAAAAAGTAAAAATTGCTTAAACCATTAAACAATGTTCATTGAATCATATCCCATATTTTGTGATTTTTTCTGAAATGATGTGTTAACTTTTAAGGATAATTAGTGAACCTCCCTGGAGGCTGACATTTTGGACATTTCGCCTGTGGTCGTGTGACGTCACAGATCCACCACCGCTAGCGCCTCGGGTGGGCAAGACAAAACGAATTCTTCAAGTACCCACTGAGTCTGAGATATATTCATCCATTTAATTAGTTACAGAGCGTTAGCTATACAAAAAACCGCCGTCCCTTATAATATAAACATTCATAAAGAATAGGATAAAGAATAATGATGCTCAAGTAGAGACTGCAACAAAGGAAATCGCGCAATCCATTTTGGACTTGGTTGGTTCGACGGAGCTTAATAACTTTTATTATCGCCCATGCACTTCATATGTAAACAAATCGTTTATCCAACTAATTATTCCAGTCGACCGTCGCGCAATGAATATTTTACTAATCATTGATTTGTATTATAATAAAGGAAATACATTGAATGATATTCTAGTACCCCTACTATGGGCCCTAGTATTTGCATACATTAAGTTCGTCCCTTTTGCGAGACCCTTCTTCGCGTGCAACACCGACCCTTCGCTTCGGCCCCGAACTTTTCGTTCTGTGCACAAATTCAGTGGGGACAGTAGCTTCGTTCAACAGTCGTCTTTCACCCAATCCGGGCAACCTGTGTTCCATATCAACGGTGACATGGTCCTGGCAAACCATTTTCCGGTTGAAATTGAATGTTTCCACTGTATGACTATGTACCTATATTGTGGAGCCATTTGATCGCCAACTCGCCCTTCGACGGCGGGCTTCGTAGATAATTTATTGGCATTTGGACAAATCTCTTTCCTTTCACGGACTCTTCTCCTGCCTTCTTTTGACATCCGTATGCTTGATATTCAAGCATTTCATTATCACAAGACTCATAAAACAACTCGATTCATGTCGCTATGCTAGTGTTTACATATTACGCTGCGCCTATATCGCTGAGGTGGTGGACCGCCTACGTCACACTCACGCATTCTCTCGCGTTAATCTTCGCGAGTTCCCCGTGAAATGGGCAACAATGGCAGCGCCCATGGTCAGTGAAAATGCACGTTTCAAGATTAATGTTATGATGTATAACATTCTTACAAAATAAAAAAAAAATTGTATGTGTTACAATATTCTATCATGAATGGTATGTGGGAATTGGGAGGATTTTAACGCATTTTCAACACTATGGTTGCATGTTCCTTTAACATCAGCTGATGGCACTAAATATAATTAAATACGATCAGGAACACGTGAATTGCTTATCTGCAACTATATTTACATAGCTGATGAGCGCAGCGGCTCAGGGGTAGAGCTTCGGACTCTCGACTACGAGAACCCGGGTTCGAATCCTGGCTGCGGTGTTAAAACCTTGGGCAAGTTTTTTCACTCTACATTGCTCCAGTTCACTCAGCTGAATAAAATGAGTACTTGGCTATAGACAGTGGTGGATATGTGTACGATCAGCCTTCGGGCATTAATTGTAGCATATGGCTGGATGCTTCCCAGAGAAGCCGAGATGGTGTCTGAGTGAACAGGTCTGTCAGGGAAGTAAAGTGTAAAGCGCTTTGAACGGTCCTGAGGACTGGATACTGCGCTATATAAGGACTTCCTTTTTTTTATCAATAGAACATATTTTTATGAGAATAAAATGTTTCATTATTAATATTTCCAGAAAATAATCATTATTTAAAACAAAATTCTTATATTATTGTTTTGGTATTATATATATATATATATATATATATATATATATATATATAATATATATAATATATATATATGTATATATGTATATATATATATATATATATATATATATATATATATATATATATATGCATTATATAGTCATAGGTTGCGTATATTATGTATACACACTCCAACAGTGCTATATATATATAATTTATAATTATATATATATATATATATATATATATATATATATATTACACATTATAAATGTACATTATATATATATATATATATATATATATATATATATATATATTATCAATAATAATTAGAATATAATTTATAAATATATATATATTATTGTTGATATATATTTAGGACATCATATATATATGTTATACATTATATACATAATATGTCAGTGTTTATATATATATATATATATATATATATATATATATATATTATATATATATAATGCATTTGTAAGAATTGTTGAATATATTATAAGAAACGAGATATATGTCCAATACAGAATTTACATATAATGTACACGTATTATCAATAAAAATAATAATACAAATTATATATACAGTGTATTGTTTATAATATTTTATTATTGATAAAATACAATCTGTCTTGGGCGACCTCTGTCATAAGCAACCACCTGTCTTGAACGACCACTTACCTGCCGTGAACGACTACATGCAAAACGCGACCAGCGACCACACAAATTGTATCCCGCGACCGATGTTTTCATCTGCTAGCAGCGACCGGAACACGTTTATCATCGGTTTTGAATTCACAAAAATTGGGATATGGGATGATAGAACACCCCCTTCATGCAGCCACTTAAAAGTCAAAGTAGGAAAAGCCTTTTCCTTCCTTGTGGTCTGACAGCAGGCGTTCTCTCTGGTCTCGCTCGCTGTTCTACATAGTGGCATAGCCGGTAGTATATGTCATTGCGTCATTCTGTAACTGTTTCATATAGACTTTAAATCATTCTGTTTTTTCACTTATATTGACCCTAAAGAACTGAAAAAAACTGTCCATTTTTTTCGTCCACTTTTTCTTGGGAAAATTCAAGATGGCCGCCGCCGGTCACCAAAATACTTATAATCGCTATATCTTTGGCAATAAACGGTATATCAATCAATCAATCAAATTTTATTTCGTAACAACAAGGATACATATACATTAGCAATCAAAACAAAAACAAAAAGTGTTGTTACGTGGTGGTCACATGGCACATGATGTGCTGTCTTCCTGTGACCCCAAAACATAAACTTATAAAATACAGACACATTTATACGTATGCAAGAAAAAATATTAAATCGTTGTTCTCAATATAATTAATTTGACAATATGATTTATTTTACAACTGACTTGACAACGGACTGGGAAAATAAAAAAAACCTTTGTAAATCCAAACAGTTTGTCTTTTTGAATAAACGATTTTAGTTACACTCTACACATCTGGGATTTAGGCAATGCACTTGGTTAAGGTAGCTAGATAGATATTGTTTAGATATCACATATTTGAATTTATGTCGGGATTTGAGGTTTTGAATAGTATGTTCAAGGTTATTCCATAGTTTTGTAAAAAGCTGTAACGGTAACTTAGAAGAAAATTTTGTTCTGGGCTTTCCTGTACGTATTTGGTTATGTTGTCTGGTAATTATGGTGTTAGTGGCTAGATTATATGTTGGTATATAATGTTCGAAGGATTTAGGCAGTGTTTTATGGTAATAGTCAAACATAAATAATGAGACATGCAACTTGTGTATATCAGTGATTTTAAGTATATTTTCAGATTTAAAAATAGGATCGGTGTGACTTCTATATCTTTTGTTGTTAATTATTCGTAAGGCACGTTTTTGTAAGGTTTGCAACTTTATTACTGTGCTTCCATTTCCCCAAGCTTGTACACCATAAGTTAAATGACTTTGAATTAAAGTATAATAGAGAGTTTTTAAAGCATTGTGTGGCAAGAAATGTTTCAGTCTGTTAATTGCAAAAATTGCTCTAGATATCTTAGAAATGATTATATTAATATGTTTTTTCCATGTTAAGTGTTTATCAATATGTATTCCTAAAAACTTGACCGATTCGTCTTTGTTATCCTTTCCAATATGACTAACATTTTCATTGTTTATTTTGATACAGTTATTCACCTGATATTTGTTATTCGGTGGGCTAAATATGCAAAAATTTGTTTTTTTAACATTCAATGCAAGTTTATTAGCACACAAGTAATCGCACAAATGTTTTAATTCTTGGTTTATGTTGTTAATTAAAGTATCAATATGAGGACCTGATTTGTACACAGTTGTGTCATCAGCAAAAGACAATAAATTTAAGGACGTAGAATTAATTATATCATTGATATAAATCAGAAATAAGATTGGTCCAAGTACGGATCCTTGGGGCACTCCACTTGTTATGTTTTTCTTAGAAGACTTATATTTGTGTATTTCAGTGTACTGTTTTCGATTCGATAAGTAACTGGCAAACCATTTATTACTTAATCCTCGAATTCCATAGAAATGTAATTTATACAGCAAAATGTCATGATCTATTGTATCAAATGCCTTTGAAAGGTCCAGAAACACAGCCAATGTAGGGTCTTTTGTTATTTTATCATTTGCAATTGAAATGTCCTTTAGCAAATGCAATATTGGGTGAATTGTAGAGTGTTTTGCTCGAAACCCATACTGATGTTTATACAAAATGTTATAGTTTTCTAGAAACACCATCAGTCTATTGCATACAATTTTTTCCATTATTTTAGAAATCGCAGGTAAAATACTTATAGGTCTATAATTGTTAAACATTCTGGTGTTACCTGATTTGTAAACAGGCACAACTTTGGCAATTTTCAAGTTTTCAGGAACAGTCAGTTCCCGTGACAATGGATTGATTTAGGATATGCTCAAGCGGAGTGCTTATTTCATGTATTGTCGCTTGTAACAGTTTAGTGGATATACCATCGACACCTTCTGTGCATTTAGTTTTTAAATTACGTACAATATGTTCTATTTCTGTTTTTTGCGTAGGATGCATAAAAAAATTGACGGGATAGTTTCCCTTTAGGTGTTCTTCGAATTGCTTAACAGGAACATCTATTGAATCGCTTATTGTTGTACTTATTCCAACAAAAAAATTATTAAATTCTTCTGTGATATGTTTCATATGTGTTTCCTCATGTCCATTTATTATGAAGGTTTCAGGGAACTGAAATAATTCTTTTTGTTTATGCATTGCTTGACGTAGTATAGCCCATGTTTCTTTAATGCTATGTTTGCGTACTTCTAGCATTTCTGTATAATACGCACTTTTTGCTGCTCGTTTGACCTTATTAAAAACTCTACAATATTCTTTGTATTTGTTGATCGCTTCTGGGCTAGCTCTACTTAGTTTCTTTCGAAGTAACTTAGCTTTATTTAGGGACGAAGTCAATATACCCGAAGTAATCCAAGGTTCTCGTTTAATATATTTTTTCTTAACCTTCACATGTTTAACTGGGCAGGATATTTCGAACAGTGATTTGCATATTATCATGAAATTATCATGAGCTTCATCCACATCAGCTGTGGATAACACAGTTGAGAAATCGGCCATATGTAATTGATTTCTAAAGGATGCAATGTTTCTTGGGTTCAACTGTCGCACCTGCCTATATGCTGATTTTTGGGGACGAGGTGTACCATATATTATGTGAAATATGGCAAAATGATCGGCTATATCAGTGATTAGAATTCCCGATTCATGATTAGGGTGAGAATGATTTGAATATATGTGATCTATAAGTGTTGCAGAGTTTGCCGTTATTCGTGTTGGTTTGGTAATATACGGTATAAACCCTTGGGATATTCCATTATCTATGAAGTCATTTGTTTTTTTGTGGGTAACAAAGTTTAACAAATTAATGTTGTAATCACCCATCAAATAAGCGACTTTATTTTCATTTGATATTTTATCCTGTATTTCTATTATTTTGCTCATAAACATATCTATGTCTGCACGAGGAGCTGAATTTGGACGATATACTACACCTACTATAATTGGTTTATTTTTATTATTTTGAACTTCAAAAAATATAGATTCAAAAACGTGGGGAATAAATATAGAGAGATCTTCACGTTTAGTGTATGTAAAGCTATCGCTAATATATATACCAACTCCACCATGCCCATCGTCATTTTGCAATCTAGTGTTAACAGTAAACTGTGGTATCCATTTATATTGTATTGCTGAGAATCCCGTATTCTAAATATTTCTGTTAAGGCAATCATATCAAGTTTGAGGCCACCTGATGATAAGTTGCAAAATAATTCTTGCACAGAATCCCAGTGCGCCTCTAAGCTGCGACAATTTATGCATAACATTGATAAAGAAACTTTATCACTCTGGAAAGCGTTTGAGAATTCAACCGTGGTCAAATATTTACACTCATTGGGATTTAAAGAAAGGGGTGAGTCATTATATATATTATCTTCATTATAATTAATTTCAGTATATAAATTTGCAAAGTCAAAGTTTCCATTTGTTTGGATTCGGTCTAAGTTAATATTGTCATCCATTTAGAAAAAATATAGAAGGTATCATATTAAGCCAATTGCCCCAGTCCGTCGTTATTACACTACTACCAGAAGCGACATAAAATATCTTACGAAAACAACAGTAATGCAAAACAATAATTAGGTTAGAACAGTCTGCGTAGCATGGCTTCGTAACATTCATAGTAATTGTATGTGTAATAGTAGACAACAGTAAAAGTATACGTACATATATCTGTAGTAATACAAAGAACATAAGGGAACAAAATAGTAAAGACAGCAAGCTGGCTGGACTTCCACTTTGTATGACATAATTATATGCCTAAAGCGAAAAATAACTTGTATTCGGAGTCGTACTTGTTAAATGTACTTGTTACAGCTCTGTTTTGGACTCACCATTGGCACAAAGTAAGAAAACGGAGGACATGTTTCAGCCAGCATCACAAACAAACTACTCAGGTCCAACCATCACAATGGAAGCTGCAAACTATAGACAAGTTCACATATATCGGCAGTACCCTGTCAAGAAATGTGCTTATCGACAACGAAGTTGATGCAAGAATTGCCAAAGCAAGCACAGCTTTCGGAAGGCTTCATAAGAATATCTGGGAACGACAAGGACTCAATCTCATAAATGAGTACGTTATAATGCAGTATTAAGGCAGGTATACATTTTTCGATAGTCTTTGAATGTGCCCTGTTACATTCCACCCAGACTGCTATTTAGTATAGAGAAATGTGAAGTTGCGAATGAGTGGAATCGAATGATAAAATTATAGCAATTTACTTCGCCAGTCACTACTGCGTCAGCTGTAAGAACAACGCATGTATCCTCCACAATTTGATTTTGATGAGGACTGCACGATGGGTGGGATTCGTAATAATATGACCCATTCACACCCTAAATATTGCATGTAACATGAGCAGCATGTGACTGAAATCATCCAAAATAGTGTATCACATGACCGGAGGCCAACTACTCTCCTTGTGAGCGATGTCATTGGCGGAGGTTAAAGAGTTTATGAATAAAAGGGGTGTATGAGGTGTAGAGAAGAGCTGGTACTCACGTAATCAGCCGCAACGACACCTGTTTTGACACGCGAGAACGATCCTCGCAAACCTGGGCTGTTTGTCACACAAAACTGGCAGCTTTCCACCCAAGCAAATTGGAAGTTAGCCCTTGTAACTTTAAGATTGGACAGCCATAATATATACGGTTAATAAGACACATTAAAATTGTAATAGTACTAGCCAGTAATATAAATTATGGACTTCTTCCCATATATTAACATTATTCATGATAAACACTAGGTTTTTCCCACTTCCATGTCTAAACCAGTTTTTCCCTAAAATGTGCAAACTCTGGATTTTACATGATGAATACATTTAATAGCACGACGTAAGAAATACTAATTAAAACATCATTGTGTAGACATTTCTGTGGATGTCGTTGAAAGGCTTAGTATAACATTTCGAAATGACAAACAACTGGATAAATCCTCCACAATAAAAAGATGGAACACAGTAGTAACCGATCTTGTGACGATATTACAGCCAACGCTTGCATGCCAAAGAAAACCACGTGGCTTTTTGATATAGTTGAGGGGCAAAGCATATTACTGTGGCAAAGTGAACCAAACATGCATAATCAATACAGCAATTTTTATTGACATACCCTGCAGAAAAAAATTCTCAAAAAATTAATTACACATAATTTTTATTTAAGTAGCTTAATCCAAGATGATTGTTGTTTCTGCAAGTCTATACAATGTCGTACAACCTAAACAATACAAATATAATTACGAAAAAGCTGTTTTAATGTCCCTATTTAAAACAGTGTGCAATGTTTGTACTTATCATGGATGGTAATCCAACAGCATCAGGAAACTAGTTAATATAAGCTTTATTGCTATGTGTTTTCATTGCCATTACAATACAACATTGGGATGCAATGTAATGTTGGGTCATCGTACAAGTATGTTCACATGACAATACACTCATATGCACCGAACGATTATGATAAAATAAATGAAATAAATAAATAAGAGCATTCATATACATTAGTTTATGTTATTGTACGGTGCTACCATGTGACTGATTTTCCAAACATCACATGTGCGAGTCCTATAAAATGACTAGACTGAGTGAATGACTACACGCAGGTAACACAGGTGTATGGATTGTCACATGTTGTGACTTTTTTCATGTGCTGTAAAATCATACAAACGAGTGAATGATAGTGACTTTCCATAAGTATCACAAGTGTGAGGTTTCTCACCTGTATGTATCTTTTTATGCATACTAAGAGTACTGGGTTCTGCGAATTTCTTTCAAGTATCACAGGTGTCAGGTTTCGCATGTGTATGAGTCATTTTATGTGTGTTAAGAGTACTGCGTTGTGTGAATGACTTTCCACAAGTATCACAGGTATGAGGTTTCTCATGTGTATGAGTCAGTTTATGTGTGTTAAGACTACTGCGTTGTGTGAATGACTTTCCACAAGTATCACATGTGTAAGGTTTCTCATGTGTATGAGTCATTTTATGTGTGTTAACAGTACGAAGTTGTGTGAATGACTTTCCACAAGTATCACAGGTGTACGGTTTCTTACCTGAATGTGTGATTTCATGTCTTTTAAGGTGACTGGATTGTGCGAATGACTTTCCACAAGAAACACAGGTGAAAGATTTCTCATGTGTATGAGTCATTTTGTGTGTCTTAAAGATACTGGATGTGGTCAATGACTTTCCACAAATATCACACGTGTATGGTTTCTCACCTGCGTGAGTTCTTTCATGTACCCTAAGGATACAGAGCCTTGTGAATGACTTTCCACATGTAGCACACGTATATGGTTTCTCACCTGTATGAGTTCTTTCATGTAACCTAAGGGTATCGGGTTTTGTGAATGACTTTCCACATGTAACACACCTGTATGGTTTCTCACCTGCATGAGTTCTTTCATGTAACCTAAGGGTATCGGGGTTTGTGAATGACTTTCCACAGGTATCACACGTGTATGGTTTCTCACATGTGTGAGTTCTTTCATGTATCCTAAGATT
This sequence comes from Oasisia sp. SBJ-2009, assembly GCA_964017155.1. Classification (NCBI taxonomy): domain Eukaryota; kingdom Metazoa; phylum Annelida; class Polychaeta; order Sabellida; family Siboglinidae; genus Oasisia; species Oasisia sp. SBJ-2009. The sequence goes on along the minus strand of OZ024864.1, from coordinate 4,870,881 downwards.
ACAGACGTGTGTGAATGACTTTCCACAGGTGTCACAGGTGTATGGTTTCTCACCTGTGTGAATCCTTTTATGTGTTTTGAGGTTTTGGGCATTTGTGAATGATTTTCCACATATATCACAGGTGTGTGGATTCTCCCCTATGTGAGCCATTTTATATACTTTAAGGTGACTGGATTGTGTTTTGTTCATTTGTTTGTCATCCGTACTGTTCCGTTGCTGCTTTAGATCAACATCATCACTACAGTCTACACCTGCACATGTCTCTGAGTCACTCTGGGAGTGTTCAACTTTGACCTCTTTCAGTACACCTCCCCCACACACCACCCAACGTCTCGTCTCTTCACTGTCTCTGTCACATTCACCAGGATCTATCTTTTCTTGTTTCACTTTGAACACATCACTAACACTGTGACACCACTGTGGAAGCTGACCAGTGTTCATAGTCTAGCTAGACTAGCTTTGTGCATACGGGTCAGGGTGTATATTAATATTCTGTAACAATTAAAAAATTTAGGTCAGATTTGTCTATTTTCAAACAAGTCACAACTCACAAGACTCGGGAAATGTATTCTCATAACTCCACCAGCTTCTTGGATATTGATCAGTGACAATTTATTCAAACACAACTCTATTCTGTATATCAGTTAATATTTAAAGTGAATTTAAAGTCAACCTTTATTCTATTTTAGAGACAAATAACTCATAAATCAGTCAAATTAATTTTTATGCTACAATACAAATGACCAAACTATGTACCACGAAACCTCTCTAAAATGACTACTGCATTGTCTCAAATAGATACTTATCTGGTAGATTCACTAACTTCTGTTGTTGTTTCAGGCAAATGTGACAACTGTCGAGAGGTGTTCGCATCGGAAGTGTCTGGAATTAAGTGACAAAGCTGCAAAAGACCTCCCACATTGCTAGTAACAAGTGTCATGCCCTGTGCCCGAAAAAAGGAGAACATAAAAACTTAATTTTTGAACGACCACATCGTTTTTGACTTTGAGAAGAAGAGAAAGTTTGTGATTGTCACAGGTGTGTCTAAAGTATTCTGTAAAAAATGAATCATATTGATGTGTTGATGCACCTGCAAGACTTTCTTCTCAGTGGTCAGTTTAATGATGTGTATGACGCTTGAGGAAATGTTTTACAAATCGTGGTATCTTGAAGCCTGCCTTTTGACACTAACATTGGTGAGAAACTTGAGATATGTCGTCTATGGTTTACACGTCTCACTGTATATAATACAGTCGTGTACAGTGCTCTCTCTAATACAGTCGTGTACAGTGCTCTCTCTAATACAGTCGTGTACAGTGCTCTCTCTAATACAGTCGTGTACAGTGCTCTCTCTAATACAGTCGTGTACAGTGCTCTCTCTAATACAGTCGTGTACAGTGCTCTCTCTAATACAGTCGTGTACAGTGCTCTCTCTAATACAGTCGTGTACAGTGCTCTCTCTAATACAGTCGTGTACAGTGCTCTCTCTAATACAGTCGTGTACAGTGCTCTCTCTAATACAGTCGTGTACAGTGCTCTCTCTAATACAGTCGTGTACAGTGCTCTCTCTAATACAGTCGTGTACAGTGCTCTCTCTAATACAGTTGTGTACAGTGCTCTCTCAGTTGTGACACAACGTTATATGCTGTGGAGATTTCAACTTTGAAGAGACAAGTGTGCGTCAAGTTGTAGTAAAAACCTATAAGTGTGGTGAATGTAAACAGGTTAGCAGCAGAAGTGTTTTCAATATGGCTGTGAATGTGAACACTCGTACCACTGAGAAACATTTCAAATGTGACATGTGTGGAAAAGTGTTTTTACGCAATAGTAACTTAACGAGGCATGTCCGCATTCATACTGGTGAGAAACCATTCAAGTGTGATACCTGTGGTGCAAAATTCTCACAAAGTGGTAATTTGAAGGGCCATGTCCGTATCCACACAGGGAATAAACCATACAAATGTGATATCTGTGGTGCACAATTCTCACAAAAGAGTAATTTTGATGCCCATATCCGTATCCACACATGCAATAAACCATACATATGTGATAAATTAAATTCTTTGAAAAGACATGTCCGTGTTCACACTGGGTATAAACCATACAAATGTGATACCTGTGGTGCACAATTCTCAGAAGGTGGTAACTTGAAGGTCCATGTCCGTATCCACACTGGGGATAAACCATTCAAATGTGATATCTGTGGTGCACAATTCTCACATAGTGGTAGTTTGAAGGAACATGTGCGTGTTCACAATGGGGTTAAGCCATATAAGTGTGATACCTGTGGTGCACAATTCTCCCAATGTACTGAATTGAAGAACCATGTCTGTATCGACACAAGGGATAAACAATAGAAATGTGATGCCTGTGGTATACAATTCTCAGACAGTGGTCTTTTGAAGGTCCACGTCCGTGTCCACAAGGAATACACCATTCAAATGTGATTCCCGAGGTGCACATCTCTCACGAAATTGGGTATGGCGATCACTTTGTGATCATTGCGAATTGGTGGCGAATTGCATTCGTAAGCCCATTCGCCATATATTCGCCACTGTGTGAGAGTAGCATAAAACAAACGCGCAGATGTCGACGGCAATTTCGTCAACCGCTGCCCGGTACCGTAAAATCGCTAAAATAAGTTAGCCCTACACAAATGCCATTATTGATAGCACGTTTGTGCGCGCGAATATTTATAAACTTTACTTACTGCATTAGCACGCGCAAAATAGTTTAACTACTTGTAAATAATGTAATAATAATTAATTATTATCATCACTATGATTTGCAGGAATTATAAATTTTATTATAATATAATAATATTTTATTTATATAGCGCCACATCCCTAACTGGTTACGGCGATTCACAACATACTGCTATTTAAAATACAATAAGAAGAATACTACCCACATATAATATTTCAAAACAAATAATGAAAATATGTGTGGCTATATAATTAACTAAGTGACCTATCAATATTAAAAAGAACCCATACACATTCCATAACAACAATAGTGATAAATTAATATAAAGGTAATAAATAATGAAAATGATAAAATAATTACGACGTAACAGTAATTTTCATTCAGCACATACACACATTATGCATAAGAAAATATTATTGAAGCTATATATTTTTCTACTTATGAATTATATTTCCATCACCAGTAACGACAAGACACTGTATTAATTATCGGGACAATAAATCACTGAAATTTAAACAAAATATGAATATAATATGGGAAATATCTGGTGGTAGAAAAAGAAGGTTTTGGTGCATTTAAAAATAATAATATTAGTATGTTATTGTTTAGTTATTATTGTTAAAAAAACATCTTTTATATAATATAAGCTTGCAGTACACGCGGGATGTTTATAGAAATATTCTTAAAATAAATAATGTGACATCATCGAACAACACGTAATTTCCATACCTCTTTTATCACTACCTGGGTAATAGACAATGTTTTTTTTAACATTACCTGTGGGTAGCATCCATTTTAATAACATTATATTGTGAAGCGCCACAAACAAATATGGATTTGGCGCTATATGAAATAAAATATTATATTATAAGAAAACTTAACATTTTCTGAAGATCTTAGTAATGATAATAATTAATTATTACTATATTACTTGAGTAAAATTAAACTATTTCGCGCGTGCGAATGTAGCAAATAAAGTTTATAAATATTCGCGCGCACTACCGCGCCGCCTAACGTTATTTTGTGTAAAGCTAACTTTTATAGCGATGTTGCGGTAACCGCGCAGACTCCGAAGAGCCCGAGTTGCCGTCGGGATCTGCGATCGAGTTGCTTTTGTGAATTTTCTTCGTTAGAGGAATGCAAGTGATTTTATTTTATGACATAGTGTATGTATGTAAGACAAGTGAGGAGAAGTTTGGCGGCTGCTGGCGGTCGTTTTCATTGTTAGGTCGGAGAGTACATGTCATTAATTGTTGACACCAGTCGATGCCGTCTCTGGACTTGTTGTTTCTCTTCTCGTCATTTCAATTTCCCTTGGGTCTTCACCATCACGCACTTCTGGTCTGTCTGACAACACAAGCCTTTGTCTTTGTGGCTGAAATCTATATCGGCACTTGATATACTTCGATACGAGCAGAAACACGTGAATTGCTTATCTGCAAATATATTTAAACAGGTGATCAATAGAACATAACATTATTTATAAGCATATAATTTTTTTTTATTAATACTGCCAGGAAATAATCATTATTAAAAAATTTCTTATATTACTATTTCGGTATATAACAATTAAGATATATCTATATATATATATATATATATATATATATATATATATATATATATATATATATATATATATATATATATATATGTGTGACTCGTCTTAACAAAAGCGGTCGGATGTCGGTAATTTTCAAAATTGAGTGATTAGTACCACTGGAAAGAGCATACTATCTGCTTTCATATGATATATCATACTAAAAGATATCTCGATTCTAGCCGAAGCTATGGCTTGACAAACATGTGTGGGGTAGAAACCTTCAAATGAAGAAAATGGCCTTCAAAGTTGATGCAAAATATTTGTTACGTTTCATGGAATGTACCTTAGTTACCATGGACTGATCTTTTTGAAACTTGGCATGTTGGAAGATAATGTCATTCGTAAGATATCGTGTTAATATGAACACAAAATGTTTATTAGAAAAACAATTGCAGATTAATTAATATTTTATGCAATTACCTCCGTTGTTAAGAAAAGCGAACAAACTCTGCTGCTGTTATGCCTTGGTTAGGATGGACATATCTGGCTGAAATTTGGACAACTCAAAGATAGTATCATTTTCATGATATTGCATTTGCTTTTCCCAATTCCTCATCCGGAGAATCTGACACCGTCTCTACGGATCGGTCAGCGCGACTTGCGTAGCCGTGCCGTAATCATTCTCACGAAAGTCGAATTCAATATTCGTCTTCGTCAGTGATGTAGTTCGCAAAATTGTCATCCTCGTCATCGTCCGCCACGCTTTCATCAGTCACTTCCTCCAAAAAGTACTCCGGTCGCCTCAGTCAAACTATCTATTTGTGCCCGATCACTTGCATCAGAGTTTAACAACTTCGCCACACTGAACGCCATTTTTCGCTTCGCCTTCGTCTTCGCTCGCTAACTAGGTCAGCAGTGACGCATGCGGATATGCAAATGTTCCACGCTGGACCAATGAGAACGGTTGCCGGAGCTGTTGCTACCATGTGACCCCGGTTTGTTTACCCCGTTTAGCGGACAGGGGTTCTATTCCAAGCTTTCTGAAGGCCGGAGAATGCATATATTAGCATAGATATGACCATATATGGACAGATGACGCGTTAAGCTACACGGTGATACCCGTTATGATAGGGATCGTCCCAAAATTAACGGCAAAGAATGCGCGCAATTACTGGCATTTTCGGCTTTGTTTTATGGAAACGGAGCGGAACACTTAGCACAGCTCTACGCAAATGTCTTTAAAATACACGAAACAGAGTTAGTTAGATAATAACAAGTGTGGCAATCGAAAAAAACGAATACTAAAGAATCATTTTCAGGGAAAATCTCAAAATTGACGAATGCCCGATTTTTTCACAAAATCGGCATTTACGGAAAATCTGATTTACCGACATCCGACCGCTTTTGTTAAGATGAGTCACATATATATATATATATATATATATATATATATATATATATATATATATATATACATATATATACATATATATATATATATATATATATATACATACTATACAAATTGTGTCCCGCGACCGTTGTTTTCACCTGGTAGCAGCGACCGAAACATGTTTCATCATCGGTTTAGAATTCACTAAATGGCATATGGGATGATAGAACACCCTCATCATGCAGCCACTTAATAGTCAAAGTAGGAATAGCCTTTTCCTTTCTTGTAGTGCGACAGCAGACGTTCTGTTCTCTCTGGTCTCGCTCACTGTTCTTATATAGTGGCGTAGCCGGAGCACGGGCGTCGGTCGGTGGGGGACGAGGTGAACGCGTTCCCCCACTTTTCAGCCTGTGGGGACAGGATAGGAGAAGTCCCCACCCCACCTTTTCAGTTCAGAAAAACAATTGTTCGGGCATATAGCGAGATTATTCACTCCCCTTTTAAAAATCCCTACATAAGTCTAATAGTAAAAATAATAATCCCAGATATAAAGTTCCGATGTAGCGCTAACATTTTCCCGGCGTTATAAACGTTCCGATTGACGCTTCTGCGCATGCGCAATAAATGTAAAATCATCAATGTGCAGCGAAAAGACGAAGCATTTGTGGCATAAATACCATGGGTTGTTCGTTAGGATGTATATAACCTCTCATCGAAAATATTTGTCGCAATTAACACGAGGCAAACAAGTGTTGAGGCATATTTTGATAGCAAGCGTAAATCACGTGACTGCAGTGGGCCATAACCCGTGACAGTGATTCATTAAAAAACGTAATAATGTATTGCATTCAACGACATTTTAACAAACTCTTCACAATAATCATCACAGGAGAGTCAATAAACAGCCCGTGGCATTTATACCGAAAATCCTTTGTCATTTCGCTGGACCTTGATGATTTTACATTTATTGCGCATGCGCAGAAACATCAATCGGAACGTTTTTAACGACCGGAAAACCATCTGGCGCCGTCGTAGTCTCTATTAACCAGACTCCGCAAGGTGACAGCAGTATCAGCACCTCAACTGCCTGGCAGATTTTGCGCTGCCGATGTTTCCGACAGGGCAGTCTTATCCCAGAATAGAGACGCTGCTTGGTTTCCAGGTTCCACATAGGCACCACGTGGCTTGATAAAACGAAATTCCTATTAATCAGTGCTGCTAATGCCCTTTCATGTACCCCTGATAATGTTCTTGTTCTGTTTGTTCCAAGCACTCGAGCGACATGGTTCTGACTAGACTGACTGATCTTATGAGGTCTCATTGAATTACTTTTCTATGCTGGCAGTGACAGAGACTGGTCACTGTCCATTGAGATGGAACCGATGTTGATATTATCCGGACATGAATCGAAGAATCACGACACAGTCCCCAATGTTGAGAACCAGGTTTCTGGAGATTGAGACGTCATAAAGAATGAGTCCAAGGACAGGACACTGCGCCACATAAGAACTTACCCTTTCATTTTTGACAATGCCCGCCCCAATCTGAAGACGGAAAAATTACTTAAGGAAAATGTCAAAAAAATGTGTTTAGGTCCGAAACAATTGGAACGAAATTAATCCAAAATAAAGAATCCAAACAAAATAAGCACAACTGGTCGATTTTATATAATTAATACAGTTAATATCATGATCTATGAAACACTAATTAAAACATGACTGTATAGAAATATTTAAAAATGAAAAACGACTGGACAAATCTTTCACACTGAAAATACGGGACACGGTAATAATGGATGTTGTGACGATATTACAGCCAACTCTTGCATTCCAAAGAAAACCACCGGGTGGTTTCATGATATAATTGTGGGGTAAAGCGTAATCCTGGGACAAACTGAACCAATTACACATAATCAATTCACCTATTTTTTGTACTTATCGTGGATGATAATGCAACAGCATAAGGAAACTAGTTCGTGTTACTGTACCACGTGAATGACTTTCCAAACATCACATTTGCGAGTCCTATAACACAGGTGTACAGATTGTCACACTTTGTTGTGAAACAATTTACACATATTTAAGTAGTTTAATGCAACATGACTGTTATTTCTATAAGTCTATGCAATGTCGTACAACCTAAACAATATAAATATAATTACGAAAAAACGATTGTAATAGCCCTTTTAACAGTGTATAATGTTTCTGTTTATCATGGATGATAATCCAATTTTCAGCGTAAGGAAACTAGTTAAGATCAGCTTTATTACCATATGTTTTCATTGCAGTTATAATACAACATTGAAAGGCAATGTAATGTTGGGTCGTGGAACATGTATGTAGTGATGACAATACACTCACATGCACCAAACGATTATGATAAAATATACTACTATTTTTAATTAAATAAATAAGAGCATTCACCATCAGGAAACTAGTTAATATAAGCTTTATTGCCATGTGTTTTCATTGCAATTACAATACAACATTGGAATGCATTGTAATGTTGGGTCATCGTACAAGTATGTTCACATGACAATACACTCACATGCACCGAACGATTATGATAAAATATACTACTACTTTAAATTAAATAAATTAATAAGAGCATTCATATACATTAGTTTATGTTACTGTACAATGTGAATGACTTTCCAAACATCACATGTGCAAGTCCTAGAAAATGACTAGACTGGGTGAATGACTACATGCAGGTAACACAGGTGTATGGATTGTTACACGTTGCGAGTTCTTTCATGTGCTGTAAAATCACTGAAGCATGTGAATGACTTTGTGTGAATCACAGATGTGATATATTTCATCAGTATGGGTTACTTCATGTGTCTTCATGTTACTGGAGAGTACGAGTGACTTTCCACAAGTATCACAGGTGTGAGGTTTATCACCTGTGTCTTTTTATGTGCACTAAGAGTACCGTCTTCTGCAAATGACTTTCCATAAGTATCACAGGTGTAAGGTTTCTCACGTGTATGAGTCATTTTATGTGTCTTGAGAGTACCAAGTTGTGCGAATGACTTCCCACAAATATCACACATGTAAGGTTTCTCACCTGTATGAGTCTTTTTATGTGTATTAAGAGTACTGTGTTTTGCGAATGACTTTCCACAAGTATCACACGTGTAAGGTTTCTCACGTGTATGAGTCATTTTATGTGTCTGAAGAGTACCAAGTTGTGCGAATGACTTCCTACAAATATCACACATGTAAGGTTTCTCACCTGTATGAGTCTTTTTATGTGTATTAAGAGTACTGTGTTTTGCGAATGACTTTCCACAAGTATCACAGGTGCAAGGTTTCTCATGTGTATGAGTCATTTTATGTGTCTTAAGAGTACAGGGTTGTGCAAATGACATTCCACAAGTATCACAGGTGTACAGTTTCTTACCTGAATGTATCAGTTCATGTATTTTAAGATAACTGCAGGTGGTGAATGACTTTCCACAAGTAACACAGGCGTAAGGTTTCTCATGTGTATGAATCATTTTATGTATCTTAAAAGTACTGGTGTGTGCAAATGACTTTCCACAAGTATAACAGGTGTAAGGTTTCTCACCTGTATGTATCCTTTTATGTATCTCAAGTTGACCGGTACATGTAAATGACTTTCCACAAGTACAACAGCTGTAAGGTTTCTCGCCTGTATGCATCCTTTTATGTATTGTAAGTTTACCGGATTGTGCGAATGACTTTCCGCAAGTATCACACTTGTATGGTTTCTCACCTGTGTGAATTCTTTCATGACATTTTAGGTAAAAAACCTTTATGAAAGACTTTCCACAGGTATCACACGTGTATGGTTTCTCACCTGTGTGAGTTCTTTCATGTACCCTAAGAGTACCAAGGTGTGTGAATGACTTTCCACAGGTATCACACGTGTACGGTTTCTCACCTGTGTGAATCCTTATATGTGTTTTGAGGCGCTGGGACTTTATGAATGACTTTCCACAGGTATCACAGGTGTATGGTTTCTCACCTGTGTGAATCATTTTATGTCTTTTGAGGTGCTGGGACATTGTGAATGACTTTCCACAGGTATCACAGGTGTATGGTTTCTCACCTGTGTGAATCATTTTATGTCTTTTGAGGTGCTGGGACATTGTGAATGACTTTCCACAGGTATCACAGGTGTATGGTTTCTCACCTGTGTGAATCATTTTATGTCTTTTGAGGTTCTGGGACATTGTGAATGACTTTCCACAGGTATCACAGGTGTGTGGATTCTCCCCTATGTCAGCCATTTTATGTACTTTAAGGTGACTGGATTGTGTTTTGTTCATTTGTTTGTCATCCGTACTGTTCCGTTGCTGCTTTAGATCAACATCATCACTAGAGTCTACACCTGCACATGTCTCTGAGTCACTCTGGGAGTGTTCAACTTTGACCTCTTTCAGTACACCACCCCCACACACGACCCAACGTCTCGTCTCTTCACTGTCTCTGTCACATTCATCAGGATCTATCTTTTCTTGTTTCACTTTGATCACTTCACTAACACTGTGACACAACTGTGGAAGCTGACCAGTGGTCTGGAAATTAAGAACATTTTTTTGATCGCTTATTTCTTCCTGTTTAAACTGGACAGTCTGCAAACATCTGGAGAAACAAACCCCATCAACATGAGTTTGTCGACTGCGTCCATGGCTTTCTTGCATGGCTATTGGTTGATTGTTATCAAATGTTGTTTTGCACAACTTCACATTCATCTCTTTCAACATCGGCAGAAACTCCACAATGTATAGAAGATGTTGTGTTCACACTGAAGAGTGATTCTTGTGCTGCACAGGACACTTGGAAGTGGATCTCGGCAGTGACGTCACGTTTTGCTTCCAGTCTGTTTAAATGGCTGCATCATGGAGCTGAAAACAAGAAATACACAACATTGGTTTAAGACAACCCAATTTACTTACTATGTTTAAAAAATGGGAAATATATCAAGTTTTAAGTATATTCCATGGTGTCTCTAGTTGTCTACCTCAGGGAAAATTAACACTTACCCCGGTATATCAAGGAAAGGAAAAATATGCATAACATATGGACCTACTCTGGACAGTCTTTGAGCATACACAACAGTTAAAACAATTAGCACAACACAGGGTACTAGTAGTAAAAATGGGCCAATTGGCCCTAAAGTATTTTAGATATAGTATGCTGCTAATTATGAATGAAATGTGTTTTAGTGAATCATGTATTCATATATAATATACACAAATATACGTATACATTTTATATAATGTAGACAATGTTTTGAATAAAGGAATCACTTCTATATGAGATGACTAAAAACACAGCCATATTGTGTGAATATGTACAACAGTCAAGAAAGTGTATGAATTTTAACTCTACAGTTGTCCAGAATACTAATTTTCTATGCGTGACACTTAATAGGTTCGTTATTTATTAACCATTTGATTTGAAGGATGCTGTTGATTTACTAGTGCTCGTGGCTTCTGCATATATGGGCTTATCAATGTCATTATCTATGGGTTCAGAATATGGGATTGAACATGGTATTACATACAATAGTGCCAAAAGTAATGTTATGATATTTTGTTGTAAAAGGTTCAAGGATAAAGTACACATTCTGAACTTTGTGCTAAATGGTGAACACTGCCAAGGGTTAGTAAGCTTAAATATCTTGGGCATATTATCACAGAAGATCTCAGTGACAATGATAACATATCTAAGCAATACAAGGGAATTTATGGTCAAGGTGACCTTGATCCGAAAGTTTTACATGTGTACAGAATCTGTAAAATGTACTTTATTTAAATCCTACTGTACTTCATTATATACATGCCAGCTCAGCCCAGCTGTGGTGTTGCTATAGAACAGAGTCAATTAGAAAACTGTGTGTAGCATACAATAATGTGTTTCGATTATTATGCAATGAACCTTGAGATTGTAGTGCGAGTTATATGTTTGTGTCAAGAGATTTACACATGAAAAATATTAATAAGAGAGGTGTATTATTTTTGACGTGTATAGCTAGATCGGGCAGTGCATTATTACAGAGTATCATGAGTAGTGATACTCTGTATACTTCACCACTGTGTCGTCATTGGCAAAAATGCAGATGTATATAGTTATTAGTCATAGCTTAGTTTAATGTTTTATATCGATGTAATGTTCCGGAATAAAGTTATTGAACTGAATATAGCATAAAACATGCAGGTTCTCTGGTGATTTATTCCAAACAGCCCAAACTAGAGCTAATGCAGTAGTAGTCTTAGAGTTGTCCATTACTAGAATTATTGAGTCCACTACAGGTTAAACGTTTACCCCCTGTGTGGGATCTTTTACTTCGCCTGACATAGGCACCAGATAGAATGGACGACTGGATTTTAGTTCTGAAATGGCAGCAGGTGGGATTGAACCACGGTCCTTCGACTGATGGTCCAACACTCTACTGCGTGACCACCACTCCCCTCGCAGGGAGGGTTATGTCCAGTTTAACAGAGATCTAGTCGATTATTGATACAGCCTCAATATCACTACTGTCATTTGACTCAATCAGTTACAGTGCCCCCCCCCCCCCCCCCCCCCAATCAACAACAGAAGACTGTGAATGTCCTGCTTCACTCTGGCTGAAGCCTTGCTGGCCACTAGTGAAATTCACAGATGTCTACAGGATCGAAGATCCATGTCCTGAGAAGTGTTCATTCAAAAACTGGCAACAGTTTATTTAATATTCTGCTGGTTGGAGGCCCTGAATGTGAGATGCCCTTACAAAAGAGTAGCGAAGTACAAAGCTTGTGTACAATAAAGATGCCGTCAGATTGACAGATCTAGTTAGATTAGGTCTATATAAAATTAGAGGAAAAGCTTCAGAAAATGTTTGGAATAAAACAGGAAATTTGGAAATGCACCAGTTTCAGGCAACGGTTTCTGAGATCTGAGAGGGAACGGCGGTAATCTTATACTTAACTGGCCTAAATTATTACGGCCATTTAAAACCGTTTTTTTCACCTTATATCGATGTGTATGTGTTCGCTATGGGATTCTACATCACTTCCGGTACAAAGAAGTCAGATTAAAATTTTTATTTGTGTTTTAGAGCAATTTAAACACGCCGAATCGAGGTAAACAACGCGATGTCACCGCTGGAAATATGGCGCGAGCTGTAGGCGCCTCCCAGAGGCATCAGAACCGCGGAGGCGATTTCTTTCGATTGCGGACATGTACACGGCACTAAGAAGAAATACTTTATTCTTTGTAATGATGAATGACATTTTTTTTTTTAAACTTTTAAAAAGTTTATTTTGAACCTCTCATAGGCACCAGAACCGCGGAGGCGATTTCTTTCGATTGCAGACATGTCCACGGCCCTAAGACGAAATCCTTTATTGTTTGTAATGATCAAATAATGTTTTTTTATAAAGTTTAAATAAAAAGGAATTACTGTATGCAATGCACACACAATACGTCTGATTTTAATGTTTCATTAAAAATAATACCGAATTTGTAGTATAGTATTCTTAGCAATGACATGTAACCAGACAAAGCAATACTATTCATTTATGTTTCATAAGAACAGAAATAAAAAAGCAGGGATTGTTTTATAAACTTCATACCATACTATTGCACCTGTATAATGTACTGCACCTGTCACTAAATAAAAGGCACAATCTCAAACAAATTATTATAAAGTCGTATTCAGATATTTGCCTATTAAGAAATTGTTATTCTTGCTTAATGAACAGTATTAATTAATAATTGTATAATTTCTCACGTCAACTTTATTAAATTAGATTATGTATTATGTAAAATGTTTTATAGTATAAGTAGTATCATTAGATTAGTATTACTCTTTTCTTAGTATTATTATTATCTTGTTATTAATTAAATTATTATTATGTACACCATGTTCTATTAGAGGTAGACAGTATTTTGTAATTCTAAAGGGCTTCCAGTTGCATCAACTTTTTTAGTTATTACTGGCGTCCTGGCATTCATTATTAACATATGTTCTGTGTCTGTTGTATTGTGTTGTATATATGCCAAATAAAATGTCAAGTTCAAGTTTAATGTGCTGATCTAGTTGTTAAGTAGGTGATGCCAGAAAGAGAGCAGACTCGGGAGAACTCAAACATTTTAATTATGCAGTGAATCCAGCGATGCAAAACATTTCAGTGTGTGTGTGTGTGTGTGTGTGTGTGTGTGTGTGTGTGTGTGTGTGTGTGTGTGTGTGTTATATACCTGGTAGTGATTATATAATTATATAAAATACATCACTACATAACATGCTGTGTCACCCCTCTTTGCGCAGTTCCGTGCAGTTTCATCGCACAACAAGATACCCAGGACGGATGACGGTGGAAATGTCGTCAATGTCACCAGAGACACAGCATACGAGAAGGCTCCTTTTTTAAGAGCAAGGTTCCCCTAGGGAAACTGGTTTGGTTTCTGTTTTCGTGGGCTACGGAAATTCCGTTACACGTCACTAGGCAACTGACGCTGTCGCCAAAAACTGCCGTGGACTGGGGGAATTTTTATCCGAGACGTCTGTGCGGTAGATGTGCGACTAAACCCGCGACAGCTGGCGGTTTCAACAACAATGGCCAGCCCATCAGACATGGGGTCAAATACATTGAAATGTATTTAAATACAAATACAAATACTTTTGAGGGATTCAAATACAAATACTTTTAAATGCAAATGTATTTAAATACAAATACTTTTGAAAAGTATTTCAAATACTTTTTCAAATACTTTTCATTTTCAGGATATATTACTATATAGGTAAAAGAAACAAAACGATATATGAAGCAGTTCATCTAGTTTATTGCTATTGTCTAAGTTGTCTGGTTACATTCAATGGTCTAGTATCTATCTGCCCAGTGTATACTTCTAAAATTGTCAGTTATATCACCCAGGATGGTGGAAGTTAGTACTTATATGGGATAGTGCAAAGTCCTGCTGCAAGCTAATTGAATGCAATGTTCCTTTTAATCATTCATCCACACCCTTTTCACACAATCATGGCAATGTGGACAGAACCCACAGCCAAGCTTTCCATTCATTCACTGAGGATCACTTAACAAGATCTGACTTGAATTGGGTTCTCCATTTATCATCTGTATCAATTAGGCTGCCCTGCACACTGGGCTCAGTGATGTTTGAACAAAGTCCAGTGTGGCTTATTTAATTGGGGATACCTGGCTTGAACAAAGGGCTTGATAAACCAAGCCAGGCTTCTTCCCCTATCACACAAAGGGAATTGGCTAGCTAGCTGGTGCCCAGGGTTTACTGGTGCCCATATGTGCTAAGCTGTGTAATTAAGTTCTTAGTCCCTGACTGTCACTGATATCACATTGGCTAATTTACCATAGCAGTGACTTACATAAACACAGTGGAAGAAAGAACTGACCCAAATATATACCCAAAGTATTTGAAAAGTATTTGAAATATCAAATACTTTAGGAAAGTATTTAAATACAAATACTTTCAATTCCTAAATGTCAAATACAAATACTTTAAAAAAAGTATTTAAATACTTTCAAATACAAATACAAATGTATTTGACCCCATGTCCCCCATGTCTGATCTGTACTTTAAATCTTTACCTAAAAAAGTAAAACGTACAAATCGTCCCCACGAACATAAGTTTAATTATTCCAAACAGTAACAAAATATCTTTACGCATAACCGATTTCAGTTAATACACACGTCTCTTTTTAAAATGCAAACAATTATTTTCGTATGTAAACAATCTGACTTGCTAATAATTATGACATGCATTTAAAACATGAATTCCCATTTTTATTGCAGACATGTTTGGTCGCAATTAATTGTGGTCACTTGCTAATAATTATTATTATATGCATTTAACAGCATTTATTTTCATTTTAGCTACATACATTCTTGTAGCATACAAATCACCTTCATTTACAGATAAATTATGACATTTTCTTTGGCATGGCCAAAGGCCACCAGACAGGAACTTGTCACAGCATTATTTGTAAGACTAATGGTTCTTTTGATGTCTATAATATTATAGTGTGATATTTTTTTCATTAATACAGTCAAGTACAGCAATTTCAGTTACATGTCATTGCTAAGAATACTATACTACAAATTCGGTAATATTTCTAATGAAACATTAAAATCAGACGCATACAGTAATTCTTTTTTTATTTAAACTTTATAAAAAAAACATTTCATCATTACAAAGAATAAAGGATTTCTTCTTAGGGCCGTGGACATGTCTGCAATCGAAAGAAATCGCCTACGCGGTTCTGGTGCCTATGAGAAGTTCAAAATAAACTTTTTTAAAGTTTTTTTTTTAAATAATAAAAAATTAATTCATCATTACAAAGAATAAAGTATTTCTTCTTAGTGCCGTGGACATGTCTGCACTCGAAAGAAATCGCCTCCGCGGTTCTGGTGCCTATGAGAGGTTCAAAATAAACTTTTAAAGTTTAAAAAAAAAAATGATACTACTTATACTATAAAACATTTTACATAATACATAATCTAATTTAATAAAGTTGACGTGAGAAATTATACAATTATTAATTAATACTGTTCATTAAGCAAGAATAACAATTTCTTAATAGGCAAATATCTGAATACGACTTTATAATAATTTGTTTGAGATTGTGCCTTTTATTTAGTGACAGGTGCAGTACATTATACAGGTGCAATAGTATGGTATGAAGTTTATAAAACAATCCCTGCTTTTTTATTTCTGTTCTTATGAAACATAAATGAATAGTATTGCTTTGTCTGGTTACATGTCATTGCTAAGAATACTATACTACAAATTCGGTATTATTTTTAATGAAACATTAAAATCAGACGTATTGTGTGTGCATTGCATACAGTAATTCCTTTTTATTTAAACTTTATAAAAAAACATTATTTGATCATTACAAACAATAAAGGATTTCGTCTTAGGGCCGTGGACATGTCTGCAATCGAAAGAAATCGCCTCCGCGGTTCTGGTGCCTATGAGAGGTTCAAAATAAACTTTTTAAAAGTTAAAAAAAAAAAATTTAATTCATCATTACAAAGAATAAAGTATTTCTTCTTAGTGCCGTGTACATGTCCGCAATCGAAAGAAATCGCCTCCGCGGTTCTGATGCCTCTGGGAGGCGCCTACAGCTCGCGCCATATTTCCAGCGGTGACATCGCGTTGTTTACCTCGATTCGGCGTGTTTAAATTGCTCTAAAACACAAATAAAAAATTTAATCTGACTTCTTTGTACCGGAAGTGATGTAGAATCCCATAGCGAACACATACACATCGATATAAGGTGAAAAAAACGGTTTTAAATGGCCGTAATAATTTAGGCCAGTTAAGTATAAGATTACCAAAAAAGGTCCTTCTAGACACAATGAGCGATAAATGAGTGCTTGCGAGATCCGAACCCAATATGCATAACTGAAAATATCAAATTGTAAATGCAATCGCATTATTGATACGATACAACTAAAATATCACCGTGTATCAATCTGCGAACATTCATTTACTTGCCCAGTTATGTTCTCTGTGGATTCACAAACGACTAGAAAAACTTTACACGGGAATTAATCAGTTTTGGAGTTCCGCTGTCGCAGTGCATCGTGGGTAATGTCAGAGGTCAAGCGATATAAACAAATCACACGTGCGTGTTTCAAGAGATACGTAAGTTTGAGTTTGTCATCTGATTTCTTGGTTTATGCACGGACTTATATTCGCGGTGCACATAAGTTCGTGGTTTAAACCTGTAGGTAAATAGTTTTTTTGTAATCTTTGCCGATGGGGTTTATGATAGATGCTTCTGGAGGGACTGTTTGTTCTGTGTGTGTAAGTCTTCATGAAACAATCTATGCATGGCAAGATGACAGAACACCCCCAATTTATGCAGCCACTTCTCTTAGAGTCAGAGTAGGAAAAGCATTTTCCTTCCGTGTAGTCTAACAGCAGGCATTCTCTCTGCATGATCTCGCTCACTGTTATATACAAGATATTCTGCCAAATCATAGCAGGGCAGTATAGCTATATATATGGCAGTACGCCTAGATACATGCAAGCTAGGGCTAGCTGGAACATTATTTTCATGTTCCCTTTGCTTCCCACCCAATTACTGTTTAAGTCAGCCAGAGGATTAGCAAAACATTGCCTTTTACACTTCATAACTGGCGTTATTGCTGCGCAAGTAGCATAGGATCGACATTAACCAATTGGCTAAACAAAACTATTCCCAAGAACACTTCGCAGCTTTGTGGCCTTACATATATAGCATCACTTCAAGAATTTACTGCTAAAAAGTGTTGTTTCACTTTCCTGCAGTTGTAGCGTGACTGAGTGCTAAAATAATAAGTTAATAAAATAAATACGACAAATTGAAAAAAAAACATTTTTTTACATTAATTTAAACGGTCGTGCAGTGTAAATGCTAAGACATTGTGGGCTAAAATGACAAATAAGTTAATAAAATATAATAATAAATAGTTCAATAAAATTATTAGTACATTAAATAAAAAGCAGGCAGTTCATGACTAACACTAAAACAGTGTGTAATGGTATCAATGACTGAAGGACTGGGATGGCGGCTAGGTGGAACACTTCTGCAATAGATGCAGTGACTGTTCCCTGATAAGTGTATGACACAGTGGATTACTGCGTACGTAGAATGACTGCTGGTAGGGCGTGCAAGTGGCTGGTAGGGTTCGTAGTATGTGCTTGTGTTAGCGTCTGGTGCGCGGATCTGCTCTAATAATGATGTCAGGCAAGGTGATGCGCATTAGTTCGTAGTGAATAAAAAAACATAGTGGCCATCTTTTATGCGCCTTCGTATGTACAAGGAGTTCCACATTAGATTAGTGTACATATCACTGACACATGAAGTTCTGCAGTATTCATCAGTGACAAATCGCGCTGCTGTATTGTCTGGATGCCAATCTGTGTGTGAGGTGCCCAGGCGCATGTAACAAACTCGAGCGTTGGTTGCACGAGTATGCCTCGCCGCATGCAGTGTTCTTTTGAATAAGCCAAATGTCTTGCTGGCTTTGTTTTGCACTTTGTTAATATACACGATAATTTCATGTTGATGGTAATCCCCAGGTAGTTCGTGGTATTTGTTGTCACTCTACTGACAGCACAGACTCCAAAGGCAAAGGAAGTTCGACACCGGTACGTATTTGGTCAATCAAACTACTGAGCCAGAACTCAAAGATCATGCAACTCTTCGCCACAACGGGCACCATGTGTAAGCTTGACATCGAGAAGTCCATGCGTAGCCAATGTGGTGGTGGACCACCTGTGAAGTGCAGGGTCTCTTCATTGGTCTCTTCATTGGTCTCTTCATTGGTCTGTTCGTTGATTTGTGATACTTTTCACCATGCAGACGAGATATCTTTTATGATTATGTCGGTATATTCCCTATAATGGAATCTAGTGAACATATATCATATTTTAGTACGTTATAATGCGATATTAATGCTTGACACGTGCATCGTACACCTCAGACTGAGGGAAATGTGGAGTTGCGGCTGCTGGGCTGCAACAAATCCCTCTTCCACCTTACTTTACCTCCTCCCCCACCCGGTGTGCCGATGTCGCGATCCGAGAGACATTGCGCATCATGTGGCGCCATCGTAGCATCTATTACCCAGACTCCTGCTAATCATTGGTGCTAATGCCATATCATGTACCCCGGGTAATGTTCTACTTCTATACATTTGTTCCCAGCACTCGGCACGTGTACTTTGGTTGTCTCGATGCGGTGCTGCTTGTATGTAGAGGCTCCCGTTGACACAGCAGAATGTCAAACTTGTCTCTCTTGAGCAAGTCAAATTCCTCCATGTAGACTTTCAAGTTGTCCTTAAATCGTTTCTGTTGTTCACCGTGGGAGTGTGAGCCAGACTGCAGTTCACCAGAGATGCGCTTTCGGAGACGCAAATTTGGCATTCTATTGATGTGACAACCCTAGCGGAGACTGACAGAGACAGACAGACGTCGGCGATCACGGCCCTCCGAACTTCACGGTCATTGGTTGTTCTTAGTAGTTCTGTTGCGATCATTCAATACCATATTGACAGAAGACTATCATTTCTATTTATCCATTGGCGTCATCCTGCTCTTTATTCCTTCAATCTTTCCAGTTGTTACTATAATAAATCATGCTCTAACTTTTTCTTTCTCATGATATGCGCTATAAATCGTGCTAATTGTGATTACCATCTTTCTTTTGTAGTTGGCTCTCATAAGGATTTATTCGTTGCTTTTCTCTCCACGAAACTCTTACAATTCTTCTTAACAAACACATTTCAGTAGTAGGAACCACTAGTCATAGAAGTTTAGTTATGTTTCTGTTGAATGAAAAAAACATGATATGACGTATATATATATATATATATATATATATATATATAAAATAGTTATGTATTTCAGGTCATATATATATATATATATATATATATATATATATATATATATATATATATATGACCTGAAATACACATAACTATTATTATAAATAAAAAACATAATTCATTGTTGGTCTGATGCTAATTCTAAATTAAAAAGCCTTTATGTTTTATAGTAATTATATTGGCAACATATATTTGAAGAGGGGCCATGGCCCACCCTAATCACTGAACATTGCGTGGTAGATTTTGGACCAAACACTGCTTGCCTGATTCATAAAGTGACAAGACGCAGAGGTTACATGGGTGCCTGTGTAGGACTTCCCAATCCCACCTTTTGGTAAAGAAATTTGTCATCACTAAAATGAGATAAAAGTACACAAAGTGCAGGCGATATAAATATCCACCAGGGCGCCCAGGTTGCAATCCAAGGGGTGACAGAACAAACAAAAATTAATAATCTATAATCTGCTTGATGGCTAATGCCTATTAATATATCAACACAAGCGTGCAAAATGACAGAGCCCGGCATAATGAATATTTACTGGACTAAGATCAAGTTGCGGGCTACGGCCAACCAAGCAATTTATCTAGTGATTTTCCACTAGGTAGTCGGAATTTTATATCTTATTATTTATTTTACTACTATAGACCGATGTAGGGTTTTTACGAGAGCGGAGTGATCAGTCTCGCTATATATGCCTATAAATTAGTTTTATGAACTGAAACAACATGAGGACATTTCCTATGCTGACCCATCAGACCGAAAAGTGGGGGGGGGGACGCGTCCCCCTCGTCCCCCGCTGATCGACGCCCATGTTGTGCCTGTGTAGAATTTCCAAATCCAACATTTTGGCAAAGAAATTTGTCACCACTCAAATGGGAATAAGTTACACAAAGTGCAGAAACCCGCCGCTTCTGCCGTAGGTGATAAGCATCAAGCAGGCGAGGGGTGAAAGTGCAACACAAGTTTCATCATTTAAAATTTGCTTTGATGGCTAGAGCCTATTGATAATACCAACACAAGGTTGCAAACTGATAGAGCCCGGCAGCGGCTTACATTTTTCCGGTAGTTGTAAACTTTCCGATTGGCCTTTCTGCGTATGCGCGACAGCTTTAAAATCATCAGTGTGCAGCGAAATAACAAAGCATTTTTGGTATAAATGCCACGGGCTGTTCGTTAACTCTTCTGTGATGACTACTACTGTGAAGAGTTGTCTAACATTTCGTTCAATACATTAAAATATTACGTTTGTTTAAATCACTGTCATGGATTATGGCAAAACATGCCTCAAAACTTGCTTGTTTGCCTCGTGTTAATTTGCGATAAATAACTGCTTTATATAACTGAAAACACAATATTATCAATTTTAGAAGAACTTAACATTAATAAATCACCTGGTCCTGACAAAATAAGCACTAGGCTACTAATGGAACTGTCAGATGTAATTTGTCACCCTCTGTGTAAAATATTTGAAACATCAATAAAAACATCTTGTATTCCTGATGATTGGAAGGATGCAAAGATATCAGCAATCTACAAAAATGGAAATAAAAAATTAGCCAGTAATTACCGTCCAATAAGTCTAACAAGCATAGTCTGCAAATGCATGGAAAAAATAATCAGAAATCACATTACCAGTTATATGAAAGAAAATGGTCTTTTCGGTCCAAAACAGTATGGCTTTATTTCTGGCAGATCTACAGTTTTACAACTAATAACAATACTAGATACCTGGACCTATGAAATAGACAGAGGACACCACACAGATGTTATATACATGGACTTTAAAAAGGCCTTCGACACTGTACCACATAAAAGACTAATAAGTAAATTAAACAGTCTAAATATTAGTAAAGAAATAGTAAACTGGATAGAGGCTTTCATCTCAAACAGAAGACAAAATGTGGCAGTAAATGGAAAAGAGTCGAATTGGCATGATGTAACATCTGGAATACCACAGGGATCAGTCCTAGGACCTCTACTCTTTGTATTAGACATAAACGACTTACCAGACCTTACTCAATCCGACACATTTGCTGATGATATTAAAATATTTAGACCCATAATAAACACGAATGACCAAGATATACTACAACAGGACATAACCACCATAGAAAATGGAGTCATGATTGGATGCTCACACTACACCCAGATAAATGTACACATATGGAAATTGGAAAAATTAATGTAGGTGAAAATCAATACTATACAACAATGAACAATGTCACAAAAACAATATACACACATGATAAACAAAAAGACCTAGGGGTAACCTTTGACTCAAAACTCACATTTGATCAACATATAAGCCACGTGGTAAATAAGGCAACTAAAATGACCAAAATAATTAGAAGAACCTTCCAATTTCTAGATAAACATACATTTTTGCCACTCTACAAAACAATGGTTAGATCACACATAGACTATGCCATGGCAGTATGGCCCCCATATAAGATAAAACACAAAATTGCCTTAGAAAATATTCAGAGAAGAGCCACTCACGAATTACCAGGTATGAGGGAACTATCATATATAGAAAGACTTAAATTGCTTAAACTACCTACATTAGCATATCGAAGATTAAGAGGAGACATGATAGAAGTCTATAAAATAATACACAACATATATGACCACGAATCTGTATCAAATTTGTTGAGAAACAATGAGATATCACAAAGAACAGGAAACAGAGGACGTTCTCTAAAACTATTCACACAAAGAGCCAAACTAAACTTAAGAAAAAATGTATTTCCAGTTCGAATTACCGAACCATGGAATAGTCTCCCTGACACAGCGGTAACAGCTAAATCCCTAGAATCATTCGAAACCCTACTAATCAAATTCTGGTATAACCAGGATATTGTGTACGACTTCGAAGCACCGTTAAGAATTACTAACAATAGAACCATCATAACGAGCAGCACGTAGTAAATATACCATAACTGCTTTGTCGTTTCGCTGCACATTGATGATTTTACATTTATCGCGCATAATGATTATTTACTACAGAAAGGTCAAGTTGCGCGCTGTGGCCAGCCAAGCAATTTATTTAGTCGATTTTCGAATGGGTGGTCGGAACTTCTTATCGCGAGTTTATTTTCTAGCTAGTCCTATGTAGCGGCTTTTAAGAGAGGAATGGTGAGTCAGGCTTTATCTCGCAATTTT
The DNA here is from genome assembly GCA_964017155.1 of Oasisia sp. SBJ-2009. Classification (NCBI taxonomy): domain Eukaryota; kingdom Metazoa; phylum Annelida; class Polychaeta; order Sabellida; family Siboglinidae; genus Oasisia; species Oasisia sp. SBJ-2009. The sequence goes on along the minus strand of OZ024864.1, from coordinate 4,847,698 downwards.
TCTTAACTGAAAAGGGGGGACACAATTCCCCCCGTCCCCCACCGATCGACCCCCGTGCGTGTAAGAGGAAGTTTCTAAGAAATATTACTAGGTCGTTTGCTTGGGGCATCGAAGGGACAGTCCTTCATTTGAAAGTGAATTTCGATTGGCAGAGAGTGTTATGTGACCGTTAATGAAGTCGCAGTCTTCATTGTTGGTAGAGGTCGCCGTGCCAGCGTGTGACAGTTAGGCAGGTGGGTGGGGGCGGGGCGGGGCGGACTTGGAATACCTTTCTAATCTGCAGGAACGAGAACGAGTACCTGGTTGCCACAACATTCACCTGAGCAATTCAGACATGCCACATTTTTTGGATGGCAATCCGTATTTGCTACCTAAAATTCTATAAGAATCCGTATCAATCCGTATCACTAATCAGATCTTCCAGTTAACTGGCCTAAGTTATTAAGGCCTTTTCAAAACGTACGTGTGTGTGTTAGGAATGTCATTCTGCACCACTCCATCTAAATAGAAGTCAGATATATATTTTAAATTGTGTTTTAGATCAATCTAATGACGTCGAGTCAACGTAAATAAGCCGATGTCACAAGGCGCGAGCAGCTAGCGCAGCCCAGACACACCGGGGCCTCAAACCCCGGCTTTGTCAAAGGCGATGTCTAGCGTGTGCATTGCGAAGTCGAAAAAAATAATTTGCTATATTTTATAAATGTATGCTTAAAACAAATATATCTGCATTATATAGAATAAAAGTTAATGATATAGCCTTAGTTTTTGGGACATATTCGCAAATCGCAAGACAACGCCTTAGGCTTTGCGGTCGTGATATGTCTGGGGAGCGCTATGACTATATATATATGTATTGTTCACACCCAGGGACATCGGCTTATTTACGTCGACTCGACGACATTAAATTGATATAAAACACAATTTAAAAATTATATCCGACTTCGTTTTAGCGGATGTGATGCAGAACGACATTCCAAACACATACACTTCGAAAAAACGTGGTAAATCCGTTTTGAAAAAGCCCTAAATAACTTAGGCCAGTTAACTGGAAAATTACCGACGTTTTAGTTCACTTCAGCATGTTTAAATTGTGTACTGCAAAACCGACAGTGTCATCAAATAATAAATATTTCTCTCAGCAGTTCGCGCGTATATCGAAGTTTTACTGGCGAACGTCAACATCTTGAAATCAGAAATACAGGCGATTTCGCGGAGTCGAGCTCCATTAGCCACCTGCCGCAGTTTTCATAACCACAAATTTACCAGGGTGCCATCTATTACGCGCTACAATAAACTAATCGGTGGTTTAGTTCGTTCGTTTTGAATCGATTTACTTAGTTACTAACAGTAACCGATTATTCCATTGTGCTGTAGTTTTGTGACGCATACATAATGTGGTTAAAACTAATGTATCCATAAATGTGGTTAAAATCCGTATCAAAATGGAGTAAGGCCGTATCACTTAAAGGACAAAAAAGGCAACGGTTTCGTGGCATACACCTAATAGAGTTACTATAAAGTAACAATTTCCACATATACTCAATTTTTTTACGCCAGCGGTTTACCAGAAAAATATTTTTGAACACCCAGCCATCCAAATACTATGAGCAACTCCATCTTAGACGAAGAATGACGTCACGACGGTGAGGCGCTCTCCACGCAGATTCCCTGCATGGGGTTTGGCTGTTGTCATGAAATGGCTGCAACTCGGCAACGCGCGTAACATGCTGATGACGGTAAATATAAAGTTGTCTATTATTGTTATCGCTGAAATCATCCTATCAACTGATGATATATGTCTACATGTCTACTTCAAAGCATTTCTCCTCAAAATGGACCGAGCAAAGTGAACTGTACTTGGACTGGAGGGATTCCAAACAGTACGCCCGCAAATGTGAATCCGTTGCTTCAATACTACCGGTTGGTTCAACTATTATTGCAACCGTATGCCGAACAGTAAGGCATAATTACTAAAGTTTACCATAGATTTAACCACAGATTTATATACACGTCTCTAAGCAGCTGCTACATGTCACGCCAACTGAACGAACTGTCGAAGACTCGAAGTTGTTGACCCTTAACAACGTCGCAGGAAGCTGACCGGCTTCAGCAGAGACCTAGAATGTTGCCCGCTTATTGGCTGTTAATTATTATTGCCAAGGTAACCCTTCACCGATGGCGGCGTCTAGACCGTCGTGGATTTCGTTAGAATTGTTGACTTTAAAGTCACATTCTGAGTAAACCGCTGACGTAAAAAAAATTGAGTATATGTGGAAATTGTTACTTTGTATAAACTCTGTTAGATATATGACGCGAAACCGTTGCCTTTTTTGTCCTTTAAAAAAACACAAAAATCCGTATCGGATACGGGTAATCCTTATCATGTGGCATGTCTGGCAATGCTTGTTATGGTTGACTAGTGACGTAGACTCCATATGAACAACGGAGATACAGCATCTAAATTATATATGTTTTGGCATCTCAAAGACATATAACTCATCACTGAAATTAATTCCATAGTAATGTAGCGTTGTTGATCCCATTTTGCAACTTTCCTGTAGTTATCTTTAATCGCATAAAAGGAAGTAACTTGTTTACCAGAACAGTGAAGGGGTTACTGTCCCTCGTTTAAAAGTAAGTTTTGATTGGCAGATAGAAAGTGTGTGTGGCCGTTGACAGAGTCTTCTTTGTTGGCGGAGGTCGCCGCACCAGCGTGTGGTTAGTGCGTCAGAGATGGTTATCTGACCGACTTCTTTATCGGACACTTTCCCGACTGATATATGTAGGACAACTTTATTGGAGCGTTTGCTGAGGCTGTGCAAGAGAACCTGTCTAGTCACAGGGGGGTACGTCTGGGTGTTTCCCCCAGTGTCCATTTTCCGATTGGGGACTATCTTAGCATCAGCGCTGACTATTTATTTGAGTTGTGAATAACACCAACCTTACACCGAGTAAAACAAATAAACCTTTATTAATCCCAGGCAGTAAGAAAATATGTACAATATAAAACACAAAATAAACTATCTTCCATGAAATACACCGATTTGTTATACATACTACTGAGATATGCAAAAGCGTCGACATTTCTCTTTAATACATTTTGAAGCTACAAGGCATGTACTGAAACAATGTTGTTGCACAGCAGAGATGCTGATGGCCAAAGCTGCTGTTGTGGGACATTTCCTGTTTAACATGGTTCTGTTACACTGGTCATTCGTCAATAACCATCACACCATGCGTATATAATTATGAGCTATTAATACGTTTGCTGTGGTCCCTGTTGACGTGTTATGGAATGTCTCTTGACAGTAACAAAGACCTCTGCTGCACAACTTCTTGTGATTGGCAGACTACAATCATATCAGGCGGTTTGCGTTGTTGATGAAAGTCTACCGTGCAAAGCCCGCCTGGCCCGTCTGTGGTCTATGTAGAGTATGTCAGCTGTGACCATAGACTATGCCTAATTGTTGTAATGCCAGAAGCCGCCAAGTCACTCCGTTCATTAGGTAAATCACAATCACATAGAATCCAGTACAGAGATGAGCATTTCCTCAAATCTGACAACTGTAACCCAATCGTATCTAATCAGCCTTGTCGATTGTGTTTTACTGTTAACATGTACTTTCTGTTACCTGGTATTTGAAACCAATTATAATAAAAAACCTGCTTTGAACTGTTGAGACGTAATTTACCTTACATAACCATCCATACTTAGTGCAGTCAGCCATGTCGGCCACGGTCAGCTGGATGTGTCTCACAAATAGGTCTCGTCAGTCACCCGTATCATACTGGCCTTTAGTGTTTTCTTTTGTCATGTCAGCGACGAATTTAGAAGTGTAGACATCCTTGGCTAATGCTCAGCCAGTAAACGTGTCGCAATAGTCAATAGCACAACACCACTGCTTAAGTTAAAACGCAATTCGGCATCGACCGGCATTTTTATTTCTGGTTACGTATGTCTGCAGATACCACGTTACATCTATACACAACATACTCTCATGCATATATATATATATATATATATATATATATATATATATATATATATATATATATATATATATATATATATATACATACATACATATATATACATATATATATATTAATTAATTATATTCTATATTAACTATAGTAGATCTATATAGGAGAAACGTTGTTTTGACGAGGTTATGCGAAGCCTTTTCGTCGTCTGTTTAAAAATCGAAAACGAACACTGATTAAGTACTACAGTTTATGACGTCAACGCTATAACAATTTAAAGTGATATTTCGACATTAGCTATCACGTGTTAACGTAAACATTACGTGTTAAAATGGGTCCTACAGATGTGCAGACTATTTGATACTAGTTTCGTATCCTAGTTGCAGCTTATATAATACATCTGGGTATATCTACATGATTTGAAGCTTCACATATCTACCCGAGATGAAACGTCCTCAGAATATCTGCGCTGGAGAGAGGGTGTTGACCATCTCTGCCATTATGTTGTCAAAATCATCAGTATTTCAATGTCCATTGTGGCACAGCCTTCGGAGTGTAAAAGCGAGCAGTAGGTAAATAACAATGCAGTGCTATTCGGCGCTTTGTCTGTTCATTATAATTAATAATCAGTCATTCAATATCCAAATACGATACGAAATATCTCTCATTAAAGATTAAGAGTGTAAATAGTTACACAATGGAGAAAAACTACGTTCAACAATATATCAACATAACTATGAAGCAACACAATTATAACGTTCCACAACATTGCACCTTATTACAATGGCTATAATATATTTATTCCATCCCGTCCTGTTTGTTTCTCCGTCAGGGTAGTATGCAATACCACATATGAAATATCTTACAACCTGTCCACCAAATAACCCAGGCCTTCTTAATAAAGTCCCAAATATGTTGTGTCCGCGCTATCAGTTGTAAGTCGTACATATACATAATTATACATATACAGCGCGGTATCCATTCCCTGTGTTGAATTCACGAGCGCTTTACAATTCACCCCTTGGCAGAATATATATTCTCAGCTAAACATAAATTCACAATCATTATGCTGTCAATCAGTGATAGCCGTGAAAACGTGAAATATTGAATTCTAAATTTACCTCCCTAAAGCAGATTCTGTCGATGTTTCGTGATAACTGACCGTGTGTGTGTGTGTGTGTGTGTGTGTGTGTGTGTGTGTGTGTGTGTGTGTGTGTGTGTGTGTGTGTGTGTGTGTGTGTGTGTGTGTGTGTGTGTGTGTGTGTGTGTGTGTGTGTGTGTGTGTGTGTGTGTGTGTGTGTGTGTGTGTGTGTGTGTGTGTGTGTGTGTGTGTGTGTCAGCGCTACACCGCAGCCCGGTTTATTATCAAAACACTAGCGGGACAAGAAACTGTCTTGCCCAGTGGGCAATATGCCTGTTTTGCGCCGTTGCTGTTTTGCCAAACATGTATGCATGTACATTTTGTAAATTGTATGTTGGCAATTATTATAATAAGAATTAACGTTTAAGTTGTTTACATAACGTTCAAACATTATGTTCTGGGCAGGAATGACGGTGAACTATAATGTCGTCTGGTATTGCGAGTTGCCTACGCAACATTGTTGCGATTCATTGATAATGTGCATACATCTTCTATTGGGGTCGAATTTTCATCGCGACATTCTTGAGCGAGTAGTTGTGACCGAGCCAGTGATACCAAACAATCCCTTTGCAGTACCGACTGTTTGCGCCATGGAGGTACAATCCATTCAGGTTTGCATTGTGACACCCGTTGTACCACCAGGCTCCCTGGCAGTCTGCTGCACAGCCTCCAGCTCCACCCCACTGGTCGTTGTTTCTATCCCGCGTGGAGAACGCCATGCCGTAATGATACCTGAGCGAATCTCCTGAAACACAAACAACGTCACGAACAGAATCGTCAACCCTGAGGATACCAAGTGCGCATGATCTCTGTCAAGTTTTCACTTTGACAACAATGGCGTTAACGGATATAAACAGATATATGAATTACACCCCTGCTGCGTCATGGCATCTCTTAAGGCAATGATAGGTGTTGCCATATAAAACTAATCTGAATCCAGAATTTTAACAAAGTATGTCACGAAATAGACAATTTCAGGCAGCCATTTTGTATCGCTTGTTGGAATTTATGTTAAGCGAAAGCACAAAATCAAACAAAAATATTTTCATTTATCCCACATGGGGATATTCTCTTGTGGTATTCGACAAATGAAATCATTGATAATTAAAGAATATTATAGTCGAGATTACCAAAAATATATAAGAACAGGTAAATGCAGTTTTTAAGAAATGTGGACTACTTATCATCATGTCATATCTAAAATGGATCCCGCCTCGCCATGCCCCGCCCCGCCCTGCCATGCTTTGCCATGCACTGCTATGGTCTGCCCAAGATTATTGGGAAACAGCTGAGTCCACAAGACGCATCAAAACAGTACCTTTTCGTAGTGCAAAATTACAGCCTTGGTTTAGCTTGCACAAATGACATTCCATGCGCAGGCTAAGGCTAGTTATAAGAACATAAATATAATTTAAAATATGCATCGTAATCACCCGCTGTGCCGCTGTACGATCCGAAGGTCAGCCTGTACTTGTTGACTTCGTTGGCAACTGCGAAATCCGTGTATTCCGCGTACCTCGTGTGTCCTTCAAAGTCAGCCAAGTCGACTCTGAGAGTGTACTTCTTTTGTGCTGTGACGGCGTGCAGGTTATCGTTTCCTGGAAAACACGGGAGGCTTTCTGTATCGATTGTACACAACATTTACCCGACGACCATCACTATGCAATACACTGTTAATTTCCAAACAAACACTGTGGTTTTTTAAAATAAAATTACGTAATCACAAATGTGAGGAAATATACTATATGCACATTGTCACTATTTTTCTTAGTTGAAATGCATCATCGAACCAATATTATTGATAAACGTGCTGTAGTTTTTTAAGTTTTCGATAGAAGTAGAACAGTTCTGTTGGTTATATATAATCACTAAATCTTTTAGTTTTCAGGTCATAACATTTATTTTAGGCTGTTTTTGCTGTATATAGGGTAACTCATTTGGCTAATATGTCCATACTATAATTGTTTTGGATCGGGTCTTGATGACTGATATATTGTTTTATTTTACCTGTTAATATTAACTATGAATTACTCATCATGCTATTCTTCTTTGTGAATCGCAGTTGCAATAGCTTATGCTCATTACCCAAGTGAATATGTGGGTGTGAAGGACGGTTTCAAATGCCTGTCCAAAATACGTTGATGACCTATAAAGCCTGACTATTAGAATGCAATGTTAATTGCGTTGACCCACCAAGCCAAAAGTCCCGACTAGGGTCGCCAAATCCCTCCTTGTAACTCTTCCAATCGAGGTTGAAGCCGACCGTGTTGTCGACACGACGTTGGAACACCTGCCACGGACAAATTATACAAACATAAGATATTATAGTATAACTATTAGTGTTTTGCTGTGCAAATGGCACTGCAAGTGTTAAATCTTCAAACAATACAAGGACGTTTAATTTCACAGGAGGCAAATAATCAGTTTCACTTGTTTATTCTTCTGACCAATATCTCTAAACCATTGTAGGGTTCTACCGGTGACTGTTCTACCAACACCTTCACACAGGGTTATGCAATAAATACGACAGTTTTGTTACTATATTTGTATATTTGTAAACATAAGCCGATTTATTGTCAGCACGTGAACTCTTTGAACCACACAGGCAACTGGAACGTGTCGTCACATAAAACAGAAAATATAAATTAATAACCCTAGTAGATTTACTACTAATAATCTACTCGACCAGGTAGCTTCCGTTTATGTCCACAGTATACAACAGTCCATATAGCGTATCTAAGCGGCTCTATGCAAGGAGCCAATGCGGTCAAACGTGATAGGGCACAGAGCACTGTTGATGTGTTCTGACCCTCAATATTGACCAAACTGAGCACGCTTTTCTGCATTCGCAGGGTCATGTAAGAAAAAATGGCTAAAAATCACTACGCCAACTACACTCTGCCTAACATGCGTCATTGCACTGCAGATATATCATAGCACTTAACCTACTGGTATGCCTGTCCTACGGTACTCATTTCACATTAATTTCTTTTTTCAAAATCTCAAATGACACAATTATTAAGGTACTACATTCGTATGGGTTAGACCAGGAAGTCTAACTGTGCTCTGACCCCTATACTCCATATGTGTTATATGTGCAGCATGCCATATAGGTCGCATGCACGCGTGTACACGCATGGGTCCTAGGGAGTCATGTTCTTTCATAGTTTCTTTCAAAGTTAACGTCGTAGATTGGCCACCAGCCAACAGCGGTAAACAAATTACTGCTTTGGCCGAATATGATGCGACGTGGTATATATGGCCATCGTCGATTCAGCTATGCGAGTAACCCGAGTACCAATCGAACACCCAAGATCAGTAGCTACTATACAAGAAATGAATAACTCAGACGCAAACCCTCAGATAAGACGTGCGTGCAGGCATGCGGGCGTGTGTACGTGCGTGTCCGTCCAACATTACTATTATGCATAAATAACATGACGTCAGCGCAACTGGACTTGTAGGCCAACTTCAATCCACCTACTTGGATTATAAGCGTACTGCGAACGTAGTATCCGGTACGCGGACACGCACGTATGCACGTACACACGCACGTCTTATCTGAGGGTTTGCGTCTGAGTTATGCGCTGATATTCAACTTATTGCAATGGCCAAACTGTATTGAAATGCTAGCTTTTTATTAGACTTTATACATACGATATTAACATTGATAATGTGCATACCTGTCAAGTCTACCGATTTGGTCGTGAGTCTCCCAATTTTAGACACGTCTACAGATCTACCGATCGGGTTTTCTATTTAAGCAGTTTCTTCCTATTTAATAAAAAAAATCTCCCCCAAAATCCCGACCCATAGATTTGTCGCAACTTTGACCATCAAAATATGAAAATGCTTATTCTTGCCGATAGACGGTGCTGTTACGAAGGCCTTGCGCGCGTTGATTATCTACACAGCGCACGATTTGTCCTTTGTCTATCCGGGTACTTCGCAAGGTGAACCTTGACCTGCGCCATTTTGAGGTACGCAACGCAAGAAGCAGGTCACGATAAAACAGCAGAAGTAATATTTGATCATGACACAAAGGAAGAAGGAACCACCAAAGAAGAAACAAAGATATGCATGCAAGTATTAAGATAAAGGGACGGTCGAGTACACGTGGTTATGTAAAAGCCGACAAGGTATCGACCATGCCTTTTGCAAAGTGTGCGTGATAGACATCAAAGTGGATCACGGAGGCAAAAATAATTTGAAGAAGCACTCAATCACAGAGAAACACACCCGGCTGCAGAAATCGCAGAACACCACAGCTCATGTGACGAACTTTTTTTTACAGTGAATGCAGATACAGAAGATGTAATTCGAAGCGAAACTCTGCTCACAAATTTCGTTGCGGAGCACAACTTGCCGTTTGCTTGGCAGACCATTTTACACGCCTATGCAAGCAAATGTTCCCAGATTCGAAAATACCTAAGAAATACAAACAATGAATGCTAAGTTTTTTATTCTTGCAGTATCTCAGGTAGCCAAGACATTTTCTGGAATCATCCCAGCAGACAAGATCTCCAAAGTGGAAGAGGAATATGAAGAATTTCAAATCACACCAGAGGCTGACCTACCCAAGTATATCAAGAATAAAGGTAGACTGGATGAGTACTGGGGACAGGTAAACTTGATGACGAATAAAGTTACAAAGGACCCAAGGTTCCCGCTCCTGTCAAGACTCGCCACAGCCATGCTCACCATTCCCAACAGTAATGGTGATTGTGAAAGGGTTTTCAGCATGGTCAGAAAAATCCAAACAGATTACAGGTCTGATATGGACAGTACAGTACAGTGTGTAGCCTACTCTGTACCAAAATCAATGCCAAAGAGACATATTACCAATTTCAGCCCAGCAAGGCACTCCTGAGAGCTACAATGTGTGCTACCTACAATTACAATAAGGAACACCCAACCAGAAGTGAGAACCAATCAAAAAACTTGACACAACAAATCTGATGACCGTGACATCTTCTGTGTTTATGAACTAACTCTTGCTGTTCATGTAATATGCTACTCGTTTTGTGATATTTTTAGTATTTGTCCCAATTGTATAGCCTGTGATCCAGTGGATAACACCTGTTATTCACAATGTGATAATAACAATATGTTAATGTGTTCAATGTTGGTACAGTACATTGGTTCTTTTTATATTTTCTACATTGAGGCCTGTAAATTGGATTTATTTGCAGGTTGTTTGGTTTAAATGTTGTGATGTGCTAATAAAATCATGGAAATTTGTTTTTCTTGTTGTTTCATTCATACTTTCATGGGCTATTACTATTCCAACTATGCGTCCGCAAAGGTCGCGTTGACCCGTTCGTGGTTGCTCGCGCGCAATCTCCCCCATAGAAATTTCAAATGTTGACAGATATGAATGGGCAGTCACCGATAACACGTCGTTGCGAATGTAACGCAGTCATGCGTGACCAGTGCCCCGACCTGCTATTAATAGTGCACGACCGGTGTAAACTACGCTGTCCAACTAATCGTAGCTTGTTTACGTACGTTATTGCTGCAACTAAACTACCTTTTCTGTCGCCTACTACAATGCAGTTACACTCGCTTAGGCTGAACTCCTATCGCTGGACAACTGCCCGTTGCATCTGAAGGAGAACAGTTGGTCAACGATTTTTGTTACTACCCCTTGGGGCACATACCCCCTAATCCAATTGTTGCTCAACCTACAAAATGTGACGAGTTTCAGTAAAATTTACACTGACCAAAAGGAGAATTTGGAGCGCATGTTCACCTGTGATTGAGTTCTAAATGCACAAAGCGGTATGTTCAAATCAAGATATAACGGGAATGTGCAAATAAAACTTACCAACCAACTTTTTCCTTCTGATGTCATGTCACACCAAATCTTAACCGTTCTACCCGCCAGAGTGATGTCGTACACGCCACTTGTCGATATGCCAGTACTCCGCAGGTCAGCGCAGTCGTGAACGTCACGTACACTGTACTCCGCCCGATCCCGTAACTCTGAAAGCATTAAAGAAATGTAGTTAGGTTGTCATTATTTAGTGCATTATTCACTGATCGACGGACGGACGGACGGGCGGGCGGGCGGGCGGGCGGGCGGGCGGGCGGGCGGGCGGGCGGGCGGGCGGGCGGGCGGGCGGGCGGGCGGGCGGGCGGGCGGGCGGGCGGGCGGGCGGGCGGGCGGACGGACGGACGGACGGACGGACGGACGGACGGACGGACGGACGGACGGACGGACGGACGGACGGACGGACGGACGGACGGACGGACGGACGGACGGACGGACGGACGGACGGACGGACGGACGGACGGACGGACGGACGGACGGACGGACGGACGGACGGACGGACGGACGGACGGACGGACGGACGGACGGACGGACACGGACGGACGGACGGACACGGACGGACGGACACGGACGGACGCTGATCGACCGAGCGGTTTTAGCTTTAACTCAATATTAATGAGAACTTTTGTTCCTTCATCAAATACGCCAACCGTTCCATTGTGAGATATATGACAAACCATCTTGGAAAATACTTCTCTAAACATCAAAATATTCTTGGATGACAAATACTCTTTGACACTAATACACATGTAAACATATTACCTATACTAGCAGATCGATATATAAAATAAAAATGTATTATCAACGGAATCGGCGGTCTAAACGCTAGGGCAACAGGCTTTCTTCTGCCTAGATGATAAATCATTTAAAGATCGATGTCATCGTAACTTTTGCCTCGGGGATAGTTTACTAGAATATCATAATATATGTCGTGGAAATCGGCAAATCGGTGCCCTTCGCCCATTTTGGATGGCACTGTCATACCGCGGCTGAAATTAAAACAACTCGACCACTAGGAGACCAGGAATAGTTAAACTATACATACTCTCTTCAAGTCTCGCCAATTGTTTCGCTTGCAGAGCCACGGTCTCGTTGAGTGTTGTCAGTTGTGTTTGTTCCGCCTGGTTCTGTTTCCGTTGCTGCTCCACGGTCTGTTTGAGTGTTGTCAATTGCCTTTGTTCAGCCTGGATCTGTTTCCGTTGCTGCTCCACGGTCTCTTTGAGTGTTGCCAATTGCCTTTGTTCCTCTTGGTTCTGTTTCCGTTGCTGCTCCACGGTCTCATTGAGTGTTGTCATTTCTCTCTGTTGCTGTTCCACTGTCTGTTTGAGCGTTGTCGTTTCTCCCTGTTGCTGTTCCAACGAGTCTTGTTGTTGTCCGACGGTGTCCTGGAGTCGGTCCACTAAGGCCATCGGAGCACACGTGTTTTTGTCGTCGTCGTGACAATGATTAGTTGTACACTGCGACACGACTGGTGCTCGGTGCAAGACACTCGCCACAGCACATACCGCCAGAAACCACGCAGTTGTAGACATGACTGTACAAGTACGTTGACTGCTACGTCTTCACCGTTAAGCAACCCTGGGCTACAATGTCAACCCACTTCACCTTGTTCGATCAGCCCGTCATTTCGAACCAATCACAGGGACTGACATAGTCGTGGGAAATTCCCGTGAACTTACATCCTGGTTGGGTGCTTTATCTCGGCAACCACATATCAACAAAGTGCAGAACAAAGCCAGCAAGACTCTTGGTTTACTCAAAAGAATGCTGAATGCGGCGCAACCGCAAGTGAGACAAAGGGCATACGAGGTAGACGGGTTTACTTTCCGGTGTATGGGATGTTCGAGGGTGGAATGTCTGATGAAGGAAGTGTATAAGCTGTGATGAAGAAGATGGAGGAGAAACTAAACATGAAAATAGATAGCATAGAAAATTATGGCAGGGAGGGAGTTGGGAATACTGAACGTTACACAGAAAGAGCAGAGTTGTGAAATAGAGAACAAATGAGACTGAGGGGAGGAATGTGACAAGTATGAAAGAACAAGCTAGGGAATGGGACAAATAGAGAGGAACGACGGAAAAGTGTCCGACAGAGGAACTGTAAACGGGTCGGTGGGGGATAGAACAGCATGCAGCAAGACTGTAGAGATCGGGGGGGGGGGGGGAGAGAAAGGTCAGATCGAGATACAAGTGGTGAACCGGTAGCTGCTAATAATGTTGTGAAGCAAAACTGATAGCAGGCAGGAGTTATGCAGATGCAGTAGCTAAAGGGAAAGAGAAGAAACTGCGAGTGTCATGGGGTATTCTATTGAAAGCTAGCTGGACAAGATAATAAACAAGGGGGGTGACGTGACGGTATGTCTACCAGGGGCATAGATTGAGGATGTCACAGAAAGAGTAGGACAGCTGATGGGTAACGGCCACGGGGATCCATTATTGTGCATGTGGACACAAATAATGCTGAGAAGGAAGGTACGACAGCCATTATTGAGAAGTACAGAAAACTAGTCTGCACACTGAAAGGAGTACACGTGGGGCAGATTATGTTATCGGGAATACTGCCGATAAAGGGCTGCCGATAATGGGCAGCAGAGAAAATACTACAAGAACTCAGACATGCCACATGATACGGATTACCCGTATCCGATACAGACTTTGGCCGTTTTTTTAAGTGATACGGCCGTACTCCATTTTGATACGGATTTTAACTAAATTTACGGAGACATTAGTTTTAACCACATTATGTCCTTTAAGCGTCACAAAACTACAGCACAATGGAATAATCGTTTACTGTTAGTGACTAAGTAATTCGATTCGAAACCAACGAACTAAACCACCGATTTGTTTATTGTAGCTCGTAATAGATTGCGCGCTGGTAATGTATTTCTGAAAACTGCGGCAGGTGGCTCAACGGGTGTGAACAGGGCGCGTGACGATTATGAAAAGCAGTACAGGAAATGGAGCTCGACGCGGCAAAACCGCCTGTATTTCTTATTTCAAGATGTTGACGCTTGCCAGTGAAACTTCGATATACGCGCGAACTGCTGAGATAAATTTTTATTATTTGATGACACTGTCTGTTTTGCGGCATGCAGCTAAAACGTGCTGATGTGAACTAAAATGACGGTAATCTTCCAGTAAACTGGCCTAAATTATTAGGGCCTTTTCAAAACGGTGTTATCACATTTTTGCGATGTGTATGTGTTTGGAATGTCATTATGCACCACACCCGCTAAAACGAAGTCGGATATCATTTTTTTAAATTGTGTTTTATGTCAATTTAATGTCACCGAGACGACGTAAATAAGACGATGTCACTGGGCGTGAGGAATACATAGCGCTCCCCAGACGTATCACGACCGCAAATCCGATGTCTTGCGATTTGCGAATATGTCCACAAAACTAAGGCGACATCATTAACTTTTTATTCTATAGAATGCAGATATATTTGTTTTTAAGCATAATGTTTTTTTTTTAATATGGCTAATTGTTTTTTCGACTTCGCAATGAACACGCTAGACATCGCCTTTAACATAGCCGGGGTTTGTCTACTCTAGGCTGCGCTAATTTAAAGGAAAAAAAATGGCAAACGTTTCTTGTGATACACCTAATAGAGTTTATACAAAGTAACAATTTCCACATATACTCAATTTTTTAACGTCAGCGGTTTACTCAGAATGTGACCTTAAAGTAAAAAATTCTACCGAAGTCCACTATGGCCTAGACGCCGCCATCGGTGACGGGTTAACTTGGCTTGGCCAATAAGGGCGCGGCATTCCAGCTTCCTGCGACGTCGTTAAGGGTCAACAACTTCAAGTCTTCGTTCAGTTGGCGTGACATGTAGCAGCTGCTTATTAGACGTGTATCTAAATCTGTGGTCAAATCTATGGTATAAACTTTAGCAATTATGCCTTACTTTTCGGCATACGGTTGCAGTACTAGTTCCGTGAGAAATTTTGATCTATCTTTTTTTTCTTTCCCGTTGAAACAACCGGTAGTATTGAACATTGGATTCACAATTGCGGGTACTTTTGCCCCCTCACACCCGCCTGGGGGAAACAGTGGATCTGCATCACTCGAACGTGAGTAAACATTCAAATTTACAGTTGTTTATAAAATAAGAATTACGGCAGGATTAACCAGTATCCTTGAGATGGCAGCATTGTCTAGCCCCACGTGGATAGCATACAAATTAAATAAGGATAACTTTTTATCAAATAATGCGTATTCAAAATTAAACTTATATTAACACAAAATAAATAGAAATACAAATTTGCAGTTGTTTATAAAATATAAATTACGGCAGTGTCCGTGAGGTGGCAGAATAAGCCAATGTATAGATCACGCGGATACAGAACGCATCACACTACTTATTCAAGGTCTTTTGTAGCAATTTATTTGTCAATAATTGACTGATGTGTTCTCATTAAATCAGGAAAAGTTGATGTAATCTTGATATACGAAAATAAACAAATTCATTGTTTCTCCTGAGACTGAGTAAAATGGTGTGCCAATGAGGGCGAGTGCCAGGGCAGAGTTGCAAAAAGGGTCTGGGGGGTCAAATCTGTGATATCCCTGGTTCCCCTTTTGCCGAAGCTAATTGCTTGGAATGTTGTTGGGTTAGCCATATTCTGGTTGATTTTGAAGCATGAAGTAGTGTGGAAGAACAGTATTTTTGCAGAGTGAATGAGAGAGTCGGAGTTTGAGTGAGCACACGACGTACAGGGTGAGGGTGTTATCATCAGCATAGTTGTAGACAGTAGCGGGATTTGATTAAAGACATTGAAAAGAAGAGGGCACATAATAGGAACTTTGGGGTGCACCTCTGACGATGTCTGGTCACTCACTGTATATTAGTGCCATCAGTGTGAACTTTCCTTGAGAGCAGGTTGTGAGGGAGGCAAACCTTTATTTTGTGAGGTCCAGGAGAATGGCTGTGACATACTCGTGGCTGTCCAGTGCCTTGCGCTAATCATCTACTACTCTCAGCCTAGACACCCCATGCCCAGTCTCCAAGCACAGAGGAAACGGTTGAACATAATCTCAAAATGGGTACCTATTTGGAAGTTGGTGGACTTTTCAAATACATGTAGTTTAGAGATGATTGGGAGAATGCTAATCGGTTTGTAGTTTTGTTTGTCTGAAGGATTTTCTTTTACACCGGGATGACCTGCGCTTCTTCCAGTCTGTTTGGGAATGTTGAGGTCGCAGAGAAGTGGTTGATTAATTTTGCTAGCGGTTCTGAAATTGTGTTACTGCAAGATTTTATCATTTTCGGAGGGATGCCATCAACTCCAGTGGCTGTTCTCGAGTTTGATTTAGAAATGAAAGTATGTATACTCTCAGGGGTGACGGGACAGAAATAAACAGCAATAGGAGCAGAGATGTGGACATGGAACCCTTTGGCTTTCTGGCAGTCCAACAATTTTCCATCAACATGTAATGCACCCTTACCAGATAGCTGTATTTATTATAAAATATATTTACACAGCTATCTGGATATTAGTATTAAGATAATAATCAGACATTTTATTCCAGTCATTCATCCTGATCTGTTAGAATGAGTATTTCTCGTATCTATGCACTGTTCCTTGACAAATAGTGCGTTGTACTCTCTAGTTCTGCTGCAGTCTATAGACACTGTATCAGATGATGATTACATTCAAAACTACGATGACGTTGGCAAACTTAACAATGAAACTGACCGTGACAGCAGGATTATTTATTGATCGATACTCGGCCGGCAGTGATGATAACAGTTACAGCATAAAAACGTGTTGTCAATGTAATATTGTACAAGTCATTTTACTCGCTAATTTTACTCTCTAATTATCATACTTTCCAAAGATACATAAAGATATATCCCTATCCATAAAATGTTTATTTGGTCGTCAAATCTTGACTTGCATGCCGTCCGAGTATTGATCAAAAATAATCTTGCTGTCACGGTCAGCTTTGTTGTTAAGTTTGCCAACATTGTCGTAGTTTCGAACGTTATTTGCCAGGGGAAACACTGAAATGGCATCAGAATATTGTTGTTTTATTTGTTACTTGAAGACTAAGACTAGGAAGTAGTCTTTGTCATTCACGTACATTGAATGTATATAAATATACTAATGAGAACCAACAACAATTAACAATTTGTCGTGGAAATGACAGAACAAAAGATGATATTCACCAGGCCACAGTATCCCCCCACCCTTCTACACACCCAAACCTCATGAACTAATAGTGTCTGATGGAAATGTTTTTCCAAGATTGAAACATATTTATGTTATATATTAGGTGTACATGAAGGTGATTGAATGTGACATATTTACTGCCAAACGTAGACTTAGCCAGGCTCCATCACTTCAATGTGCCCAAATTCATCATCACCATCATTGCGCAGCTGTAGTTGGGAAAAGGCCTCAGCATGCTGCTTCCACATCTACCTGCCCTATAGGGACAATCGGACATGATACACCCAGCCCTCCTTTTGAGTGTGATACTTATTCTAAAAATATAAAGTTGTGTGACACACACATACAAAGAGTTTGAATTATGTCATATGTATTGTTGATTACTTCTGTTTTTTGCAGCCTGTCATTGTCGGTGTCAACGAGAGAACAGACAGACTTCAAAACAAGGGTCCAATTTGTAAGTGACATTTGTGTCTGTTGTCTCTGTCACACGCACTAACTACTCCATCTACGACCCTCGCCAAGTGTCCCAACCCGTCCACCATCATGTCGCCAAATCACAACTTTATTACTTCAACCCGCCTGTAAAATGCCGCACGTGCAGGCAGCGTCTGAACCTGACCTGACTTGTTAGTTTGTATCACGAGTCGGCTCTAGTTGCAGGGGTAGAACTACCCACTAGTCCGTACACTAGTAAACATAAGAGCAGACTAGTAAACACAAAATGTGTAATAACTATACAAACTCGTTTGTAGCATTACATTTATATAATTATTTCACGTAAAAATAGCAGAGATACTGTTGGAAATAATATGTTTTCTTATTGTATATCTCAAGTATATTATATTAGCTTACAAATAATCCCTTTAATTAATTCAGTTTAATGTGTTTACAGCTGTGAAGACAGGGATCTTCAACACTGACTGGGGCTGGTGTGTGACCGTGGACCCGGACAACGAAACACAGAAGACATGGACACTGGTGTTAGGATCTATCATACTGATGACAACAGTAGCGTGATGACAGAGATCATCAGCACTGAGGCTGGTGTGTGACTGGAGCTAGACAATGAATCACAGAACACATGGACACTGGTGTTATTTCGAAATTAGAAGAAACACATCAGTGTTGTTATACTACTGTGATTAGCAAATGCTTCTTAGTTCTAGAACACCTCGGGTTTCAGGCTATGGCGTGTCTTATGTAGTGTTTATGTATTTTCTATATGGCAGGCAGATGGGATATTTTATATTTTTCATGGATGTCGTAATAGTAGCTTGAAGACAATAGACAGAGTGATGATAACAGCAGCTTGACGACAGGGATCATCAACACCAAGGCTAGTGCATGACCGTGGACAATGAAACATGTGTGTGTGTGTGTGTGTGTGTGTGTGTGTGTGTGTGTGTGTGTGTGTGTGTGTGTGTGTGTGTGTGTGTGTGTGTGTGTGTGTGTGTGTGTGTGTGTGTGTGTGTGTGTGTGTGTGTGTGTGTGTGTGTGTGTGTGTGTGTGTGTGTGTGTGTGTGTGTGTGTGTGTGTGTGTGTGTGTGTGTGTGTGTGTGTGTGTGTGTGCACTAGTTTAATATTTTATAAGAAACATAAGTGGGCATGTCCTTATCTACCCTTCCTCCACCCTTGGGGCCTCCACCACCTATGCGCTAGGAGGGTTGTATATAACATTATGCATAGACAAAAGAAAGGCAAACAACTAGTTTGGTAGTGATAACATTTTACTCTTTTAACTCAGTTGACAGCCACAAAACTTGTGTTTTCCTTATCTTCGTCATTGTCGTTGACACTGTCACCAGCTGTCATGTCTGTGACGTCTTCAGTCACCTCCCCCCGACTCACATCTGTCACGTCTTCCTCCTCCTCTTCCTCTTCTTCCTCAGCATCCATGAGGAACAGCCTTACTCTTCTTCGTGAGGAGAACAGCTGAAAGACAACAAAACTTCACCATTTAACCCTGTCTTGTTGACCAGGTCTGACACAGACTTATTTCAGTAGCAATATTATAACTATAGGAGTTCTGATACAGTATCAAATTTTTTAATTACAATAATATCACTGGAGCGTCATGGACCAGTGAATACTCTCAAACTACCTAGTCTGTCTGATACTGTCCCAGTCTTAACTGTTTTTGGGCCCAAACTTCTTCCAAATCCTATTTCACCCTCCTTGACTGTACAACAATGTCTCGTACTAACACGTCTGACTTGCCTTTCATCACACATGTTTAAATGTGTCATGTACACTATGCAGTAAACAAGGTTTTGCCAGTTGAGTTTTCCCTACTTGAATGTACACAGTTTTTTTTAGAATGGAAATAAGTCAATATATTTATTTATTGACCCCCACCTAAAGATCATTTAGCTAATAATGATCTTAGTTAGTATGTTACATATAGGATTGTCGTACTCAAAACATTTGTGCTTTAATAGCTGTTGTACTTTGATTATTTAACCCTTGATCATGGATGCTTACACAATTACTTGCTCGCAATTATTAAAATAAACCATAAGTTGGCCTAATTCAATCTCGTTGTTTTTTCTGCATATTTCTGCATGAATACAAACATGTCTAACTCATCAGGCATACAAATATGTGACCTTGACTTACCACACACGCGACCTTGCGAGTGCCACTCACTGCGAACTGAGCCGCCTTCATGTGCTCAAGACGCTGTGAGGCCAGATCTTGTGCCTCGCTGCCAATGTGTAGACAGGGTCTGTGGAGAAACGTAAATGTTGAGGGTTACACCTGATATTGATTTACTATTTGGCTGTCTTTCAAAAGCTGTCATGTCCCTTACACCAACACTGTCTAGTCGTCATTGATAAATTTATTCCATTATTAAGCAACGAAACACAATTTGAATGTTCCTCCAGAAAATGTATTTTGCAAACACATAAATGGTGAAGACTGAAGACACCCAAAAAGAAGCAAATTATTAATTGAACTTCCTGCTAATAATTGTGACCAAGTTAAAATAAGTTGTGTAACATAAGAAACCTTTTGTGTGTTGACCAACTGTCACTTATCTTCTAACAAGTGACAGTAAATAGATCCATAAATGGGTTTTGTTAACAGTTGGTTTGATTCTGAATCAGTGAATGCTGATGTAACAGCTCAAGTTGTGTGAGAAAGTTTTACTACAAACATTCATAGAGTCGAGGAACCAACACTCAATGTCAAGGATTCATTGGCTAATGAAATGGAGTATCACAGTAACAATATTTAAGGAAGTAAGTGGGTCAGAGTATAACAGAGAAATGTAGTCCACGATGTCAACAAACAGCCCGACAATGTTCAGGTCAACTTATGAATCCACAATATAATTCCACTGGATGGTAAAAACACCATTTTGATTTGACCTGGGATACACGAACAAAGAACAAGGTACGGATGGAAACAAAATAAAATTGTTGAAGCATGCCCTAAATGGATAGCATCACTACAGACCAGTGAATCCTCTCAAATTACGTGAATTTCTGACACCAACATTCTAACTATACTTCCACCTATATGCAGCTGATATGTGTGCGGATATAGAGCATTGTAGAATTTTAAATATGGGCAATGATATGGAGCTCTATCATGGCCCAAGATGTTTATACGTACTGTAATGTAAAGTGGACAGACAAGGTACCCAACACCACACTCTGGAAAACAACCAAGCAACTACCCATAGAAAATGAAATAAAGAAGAGAAAATGGAGGTGGATAGGACATACACTAAGGAAACCACCAGAAACAATCACCCGTCAAGCCATCACATGGAACCCCCCAGGGAAGAGGAGAAGAGGTAGGCCACGAAACACCTGGCAGAGAGTCACGGAAAAAGAAACAAAGGAGATGGGATACACCAGGAGAGAAATGGAGAAGATGGCCACAGACAGAAAACGGTGGCGTTCATTAGTCAATGGCCTATGCTCCGAGTGAGCGAAAAGGCATAAGTAAGTAATGTAAAGGGGCTCTTCTAGGAGCATCTAATCGTAACAACTATATAGAAGTTTAATGACAACTGCAGAAGACTCAACTCAGTAATTTTCCAGTAATCAGACAAACTCCAACCCTTGACACTCAAGCTGAAGAACAGATATCAACAACTGAGAAGACCACCTGTATACGTCTCCCAGGGCCACCACAGTAGCACTAGCAGTGCCACCTGTGGAATACATTGGAACTGCAGATGTCACTCACACGTCTGTCTGCTGAAGAAGTGGCTTCAGTGAATCTGTACTTGTTCGGCTCCAGGTGGTTTGCTCCAGCACCGCTAGAGGGAGCTGCAGTAGGACAGCGCAGCCGTCTTCGTGTGTCTCCGTGAGCAACAGCGACAGTGTGTTGTTGTCGTAGAAGGCAATGTCCACTACACTGTGGCTCAGACATCTGTAGACAGAACACAAGGGTTAATATATGTTAATGCAGTGTCTCAGACATCTGTAGACAAGAAGCAAGGGTTAACATGTGTTAATGTAGTGTCTCAAACATCTGTAGACAAGAAGCAAGGGTTAATATATGTTAATGCAGTGTCTCAGACGTCTGTAAGCAGAAGGCAAAGGTTAATGTTTGTCAGACATCTGTAAGCAGGTGTGTGTGTTTGTGGTGTGTATGGTGTGATGTGTGTGCGAGCGTGCATGCATGCATGAGAATATAGTGAGAATATAACAGCTTCCAAAATACTATCCCACAGAAACTGGTCACTAGGTCCAGTTGTTCCTACCATGATGTTCTGTCACATCACTGTCACTGATTGCAATGAATTCATTCAAATGGTTCCCACCTGGCGGCAGCACTGCTGTCATCTGCACTGTAAGCAGCCACTTGTCCAACTGTCAGTGCGGTCAACTCCAATGTCCTGCAACAGCCAGATGACCATTGTCCAGTTAGATATAGGCATACTGCCATAATTTACAGTCTTTCACCTGGCCACAAGCCAAACAGCAGGGCAGTTCATAATCCCTGTCTAGTATGCACTAGACATTACACCATTTCACACATAGTGCATACTAGCAAATATTCCCTTATCTTTCATTCTAGGGCACAGTAAAAAGCCATCATTGCCCCCTCAGCATTATTCCCAATCCACCTGGTCCTATTTCCCAGACAGGCCCATTAAACAGGAATGAAAAATATTTAATACATTTACAATATAGTTTCCCAGTGTTCAGAAATGACATTTTGTTAATGAGGTAATTTCGAATTAATGCAAGTTATGTAAAACATCCCACAGGCTCATTGACAGTCCTAGGAACAACTGCACAACATTACATAACAATATATTTCTGTCCATCTAATGTACACTTTGAACCCTAAAACCAAAGCCAAAAATTTACAAAATAAAGATGTTTCTTTCATGTGAGCTGTTGTCGATAAACTTGTGCAAAGTTTGTGGGTGAGATGCAAAACCTGACAGGCACTCACATACCCCAGCACATTTACTAGGTCTGGAGTCTAACGGACAAGACACAAGTGTACATACCCCAGCACATTTACTAGGTCTGGAGTCTAACAGACAGGACACAAGTGTACATACACCAGCACATTTACTAGGTCTGGGGTCTAACAGACAGGACACAAGTGTACATACACCAGCACATTTACTAGGTCTGGAGTCTAACAGACAGGACACAAGTGTACATACACCAGCACATTTACTAGGTCTGGGGTCTAACAGACAGGACACAAGTGTACATACACCGGCACATTTACTAGGTCTGGAGTCTAACAGACAGGACACAAGTGTACATACACCGGCACATTTACTAGGTCTGGAGTCTAACGGACAAGACACAAGTGTACATACACCAGCACATTTACTAGGTCTGGAGTCTAACAGACAGGACACAAGTGTACATACAATGCACAATTACAATGTATTGAGTCTCTAATGGACAGGACACAAGTGTATGTACACGAGCACAATTACAATGTCTTGTGTCTCTAATGGACAGGACACAAATGTACGTACACGAGCACAATTACAATGTATTGAGTCTCTATTGGACAGGACACAAATGTACGTACACGAGCACAATTACAATATTATGAGTCTCTATTGGACAGGACACAAGTGTACATACACGAGCACAATTACAATGTCTTGTGTCTCTAATGGACAGGACACAAATGTACGTACACGAGCACAATTACAATGTCTTGTGTCTCTAATGGACAGGACACAAATGTACGTACACGAGCACAATTACAATGTATTGAGTCTCTGATGGACAGGACACACAAATGTATATACATAAGCACAATTACAATGTCTTGTGTCTCTATTGGACAGGACACAAATGTACGTACACGAGCACAATTACAATGTCTTGTGTCTGATGGACAGGACACACAAATGTACATACATAAGCACAATTACAATGTACTGAGTCTCTATTGGACAGGACAAAAGTGAACATACAACTGTTGATCTAAGCCAGTATTTCTCAAACAGTGGGCTGAATCTGGGGGGAAGGGTTTCCAGGGAGTCGTGTGATGTCTGCCAATAAAAGTCTATAGAAGGATATTGTAGGCTGCCACACTTCACAGGCCATACTGTAGCCATGAGTCATAATATAATGTAAGACCTGTACATATATCGGAGTAAGACAGAGGAATATATTCAATCAGAGAAAATATAAATATTTTCCTGCTGAGAGAAAAGTAGGGGGTCACAGTAACTAAAGACATGACAAGGGGTCATTGGGTAAATCCGGTTGAAATCTGTTTATCTAAGCTGCGCACACGCAAGTACATGCACTCGCACAGACACACACACATAACCAGTCAAACACTGACTGGCATATGTAAGTACTTGATTCTCCTCTAAGTAAGTCTATGACACTAACTGACTGAATGATGCTGATCTCACCTGTCTCCTGTCACCTTCTGTCGCAGGATGTAACATTTCTCACAAGGTAAAGGGTCGCAGGTGAAGGCTGTGTACATGTACACTTGACCGTCAAGCTTCCTGCTGAATCTGCAAAATGATTAGACACATTCATGTAAATAGCATGTCGGACTAGGCTCCTTCATTACACGGTGGCAACTGACGATAATATCTAGCACAGTATTACTATATACCCGGGCATGTGACATTTTGAGATAATGTTGCCACAGTGCTGCCATCTGCAGGGAAAGACAATACAAACATAGATACTATTATATAGAAGCTTACCGATGTCTGCATGTACAGATAGACATTAACCCTTGCCTCCTGCTTACAGATGTCTACAACATGTACAGACAGACATTAACACTTGCCTCCTGCTTACAGATGTCTACAACAACATGTACAGACATACATTAACCCTTGCCTCCTGCTTAGAGATGTCTGCAACATGTACAGACATACACTAACCCTTGCCTCCTGCTTACAGATGTCTGACAAAACTGTGTAGACACATTGTTTAGTGACAAGCACACCACTGACCACATGCTTACAAACACCACTATACTGGAATGCATTGCCTCATGACATTAAAACGTCTGGCTCTCTAGCAACTCTCAGGGCATGACTAAAGACTTTTTTTGATTCTCTTTTCTCATGGCATTGTTTAACTTCTGTATTAGTTTTTATATCAACTTATTTATATATGTATTATATATTATACCTATTTATAGTTCAGCCAAAATGAATTTGTTTTATTCTACTTATGTAAGGTTCAGCATGCCGTAAAGCACCACGAACAATTCACCATTGGATGTGGTGCTATATGAAATTAAATATATGATTATTATAATAACTTACATGCTAACCTCTTTGTTGACTTGTGTGAGGAAACTAAATATTACATAAAATAAACTGTCATGACACTAACCCACCCAGCTGCCAACCCCGTCTGTGAAGCCAGCCATGTGATGTGAAGCGATATGACTCTACCAAAACATGTCTGGAGGAGCCATTACCTTATATATATACCACACACATGCAGTGTAACTGCAAGTTACTACGTCAATGTTTGAAACAAACAAAATACATTTTGTTGTTTTTCCTTTCAAAGAGGAGGTTTCTATATGTCACAGAATCAGCCAAGACATGCTCACATAATTAGTTAATATGATGTCATATGTTACTTAGACTAACGAGGTCACGAGAAGACAAAGACAACAACAGGTCATGTGACCACCATATGTGATGAAACATTTGTGTTTACATGTTTGAGTTTGGTATTACATCAGTGTGTTACTGATACCGTTGTTTTGATGTAAAAGTAAGTTTGACTTGAGGAAGGACTTACTGTGTGAGTCTGGGCCGGCACTGGTCATCACTCTCACTGCTAGAACAAACACAGGATCATTTATGAACACAACTGACAATCCAGATCATTTATAAACATGACTGAGCGTTTATGAACAGGGCTACCAAACACAACTGACAATCCAGATCATTTATAAACATGACTGAGCGTTTACGAACAGGGCTACCAAACACAACTGACAATCCAGATCATTTATAAACATGACTGAGCGTTTATGAACAGGGCTACCAAACACAACTGACAATCCAGATCATTTATAAACATGACTGAGCGTTTACGAACAGGGCTACCAAACACAACTGACAATCCAGATCATTTATAAACATGACTGAGCGTTTACGAACAGGGCTACCAAACACAACTGACAATCCAGATCATTTATAAACATGACTGAGCGTTTATGAACAGGGCTACCAAACACAACTGACAATCCAGATCATTTATAAACATGACTGAGCGTTTACGAACAGGGCTACCAAACACAACTGACAATCCAGATCATTTATAAACATGACTGAGCGTTTATGAACAGGGCTACCAAACACAACTGACAATCCAGATCATTTATAAACATGACTGAGCGTTTATGAACAGGGCTACCAAACACAACTGACAATCCAGATCATTTATAAACATGACTGATTATGACTGAACAAAACTGAAAATCCTCAATGGCAGTGACAACAAACGTCAAGTTGTCACATGAATTCCAGCAATATTTACTTATTCATTTCCTATAAATATTCAAACACTTTTCCAAAATTAAGCAAGAAAGGACTAATGTGGTTGTTTATGAACGGGGTTAGATGATCTACTTATGGTTTATGATTGTTCCAAGCAATACAAAGCATACATCATTACTAAGTTGGGGATGGATAATATAACTTTGAACAACCTTATAAAACAGACAGAGAAGTGTCACAGATATGTGCATGGTTCGTAGATGAAACAAACTGAAAGTATCTACAGAGAGTAGCACAATATATGTGAGACCCTCAACAATAGCTAATGTGTTCAACTTTAGAATCAACTACCAGCAAACTCACAGTTGGTGTCTGCTCAATCTGTGACAATATAGTGATAATGTGTTGACACTCACCTATGTGACAATGTAGTGATGTGTTAGCACTCACCTGTGTGACAATGTGAAGAGGTGACTTGTGGACACACACTGTAGTGACTGTCCAACGACTGCCTGTCAATGCAGACAAATGTAAATATAAACTGATGCTGCCTGTCAACATTGTGAACATTATTACTACTCAAAGAGGAACTGCTGTGTTACTCACAGACATTACATACACAGAGACAAACCAAGGCCTGATGATCCACGTTATAACATTGTGCCAATCAAGATTCCAAACATATTGTTTTCATGTACACTTGAAGCACTGTCATGTCACTACAAAAACATGTGACCTCACCACACTATGTTGCACTGTCACGTTACCACAAACATGTGACCTCACTGTCAATTCACTACAAATGTGTGACCTCAAAAGAGTGTCCTCTCCACACTATGTTGCACTGTCATGTCACTACAAACATGTGACCTCACAATCACACTATGTTGCAAGGTCATTACAAACATGTGACCTCAAACGTGTGACCTTACTGCATAATGTTGCATTGTCAAGTCACTACAAACATGACAGTGCAATATAGTGTGGTGTAGTCACAAACATGTGACCTTACCACACTACGTTGCACTGTCATGGCACTACAAACATATGACCTCACCGCACTGTGTTGCACTGTTACATCGACACTTTTCTTCAACGAGTCATGCATCTGCACCAGAGACTTGGTTGGACACGCACGATACAGCAGGGAGCTCTCTGTAACATCAACAACAGACAAGGTACAGCAGGGAGCTCTCTGTAACATCAATGACAGACAAGGTACAGCAGGGAGCTCTCTGTAACATCAACAACAGACAAGGTACAGCAGGGAGCTCTCTGTAACATCAACGACAGAAAAGGTACAGCAGGGAGCTCTCTGTAACATCAACAACAGACAAGGTACAGCAGGGAGCTCTCTGTAACATCAACAACAGACAAGGTACAGCAGGGAGCTCTCTGTACCATCAATGACAGACAAGGTACAGCAGGGAGCTCTCTGTAACATCAACAACAGACAAGGTACAGCAGGGAGCTCTCTGTAACATCAACAACAGACAAGGTACAGCAGGGAGCTCTCTGTAACATCAACAACAGACAAGGTACAGCAGGGAGCTCTCTGTAACATCAACAATAGACAAGGTACAGCAGGGAGCTCTCTGTACCATCAATGACAGACAAGGTACAGCAGGGAGCTCTCTGTAACATCAACAACAGACAAGGTACAGCAGGGAGCTCTCTGTAACATCAACAACAGACAAGATACAGCAGGGAGCTCTCTGTAACATCAACTACAGACAAGGTACAACAGGGAGCTCTCTGTAACATCAACAACAGACAAGGTACAGCAGGGAGCTCTCTGTAACATCAACAACAGACAAGGTACAGCAGGGAGCTCTCTGTAACATCAACAACAGACAAGGTACAGCAGGGAGCTCTCTGTAACATCAACAATAGACAAGGTACAGCAGGGAGCTCTCTGTACCATCAATGACAGACAAGGTACAGCAGGGAGCTCTCTGTAACATCAACAACAGACAAGGTACAGCAGGGAGCTCTCTGTAACATCAACAACAGACAAGATACAGCAGGGAGCTCTCTGTAACATCAACTACAGACAAGGTACAACAGGGAGCTCTCTGTAACATCAACAACAGACAAGGTACAGCAGGGAGCTCTCTGTACCATCAATGACAGACAAGGTACAGCAGGGAGCTCTCTGTAACATCAACAACAAACAAGATACAGCAGGGAGCTCTCTGTAACATTAGAGATAAAGCATACCAAGGTTCTCTTTAACACCAATGACAGTATATCAGCTGTCTGTAACATCAAATATCAAAAGCCAGTATATATATATATATATATATATATATATATATATATATATACATATATATATATATATATATATATATATATATATATATAGCAGGGAGCTGTCTTTAACATTCATGGCATAGTATAGCAGGTAGCTGTTTGTGACACCAAAGACAATACAGCACAGGTAACATCAAAGATGGTATATAGTATATGGAGCTTTTTGTAACACCAATGACAGAGTATAGCAGAGAGCTATGATATATGTAACACCAATGACAGAGTATAGCAGGGAGCTATGATATATGTAACACCAATGACATACTATAGCAGGGAGCTATATGTAACACCAATGACATACTAGAACTATCAGCAACATGACAGAGCTCTCTCTACTATCTAAATGGAAGAGAGAAAGAATGAGACAGAGAAGGAGACTGTTCCCATCAACTTCAGAGACTTCTGTACGAGAGCAGTATTTATGTGTCCTCACCTTGTAATTTAGGATTCTGTTCTAGAAAATCAACCCATGGGTTTGTGCTTCCATCCGGTGGGTCATGTAGCTCTTCATTCTTCAAGTACTGGAGGAGAGAAAGAGACACTACTCCGTAAGCCACAAAATGTTCACAACGTGTGGGTTTCACAACTGCTGGCATATTACCATGCAGTTGAGAAACCTGATAACAGCAACCATTATGTAATCCTGCTTCAAAGGTGCTGCCAGGAAATGAAGATGGCATAGGGACTATAGAAGCAATTGCTCATGGTGTCTTAGTCAATTCTGGGTGAAAATTTATTGTGTATATCCTAGAAAAGTCCAGGAGAGGTCAAAGAGACAATTGATATAATATCCTGTGGCCTACTGCATAGCAACAAAGTCTTCAAGCTTACAAAATGGGTGACAAACAAACGGACATTTTGATGTGTTTTCGTGAAATGTTTACCTAAAATTATGCAGCACAAACTTCTTCCCTACCTGACCCACTTTCTCCAGTTTGAATCCCGATTGCCTTCCATCCAACTCCTGAAACAAAGACACACTGAGTAGGTGTCACACACAACAATGTACTTGTAAACTTCACTAGTTTCCTATTTGTCATTGCCCTGCAGCTCCTATGCCACTGTGTGTTCGATTTTATGCTTTGGCCGACAAACTTTTTCTTGTACAGGACCATCACTTTGGAACTCACATCTACATTCGTAGGCTATTCTTACTTATACATGTAAGCATCCCTGAATTTACTTTATAAAGATATGTGATGTTGAAATAAATTGATTTGAATTTTATCTTACCCTTCTCTAGATGGACAAACTTCAAAAACAAAATGCTTTCCTGACAGGAATGACAGTGAATCTTCAGTTAAGGTTTTAACAGAAATATAATCAGTCGTGTGGGGTACAGTAGCTATGTAAGTAGAACAGCAGCCTCTCAATTGAGAGATTCTTAGTTTGAATCCTAACATCTGAATCCGGATGTTTTGATCCAAGTGCATGCATTGCATCTAGCTACACTTCACTCCAATTAACTTAGCTTCATGAATGCGTACCTGGTTATGGACAGTGTTGGATATTTGTGTAGAAATATTGTTTAGCTGTGAAAGCAGCGTGGCTGAATACTTCCTAGATATGTCGGATGGTGTTTCCTACAGGGGGTGTTACTTCCAGCAGTCATGTCTTTTGCAGTCATGTTTGTGGTGGTTGTCTCCTGCAGTCATTTCTCCTCCTGCAGTCATGTCTCCTCCTGCAGTCATGTCTCCTCCTGCAGTCATGTCTCCTCCTGCAGTCATGTCTCCTCCTGCAGTCATGTCTCCTCCTGCAGTCATGTCTCCTCCTGCAGTCATGTATCCTCCTGCAGTCATGTCTCCTCCTGCAGTCATATCTCCTCCTGCAGTCATGTCTCCTCCTGCAGTCATTTCTCCTCCTGCAGTCATGTCTCCTCCTGCAGTCATGTCTCCTCCTGCAGTCATGTCTCCTCCTGCAGTCATATCTCCTCCTGCAGTCATGTCTCCTCTTGCAGTCATATCTCCTCCTGCAGTCATATCTCCTGTTTTTGTGTAGTCATGCCTCATGCAGTTATGTCTTTCCAAGTCATGACTCCTGGAGTCATGTCTCCTGTAGTCCTGTTTTTGTGTAGTCGTGCCTCTTGTAGTCATGTTTCCTGGAGTCATATCTCCTGCAGTCATGTATGCTGTGGCCACTTTGCCAGCAGTTGTTTCTCCTGGAGTCATGTCTCCAGCAGTCACATCTCCTGCAGTCATATATCCTACAGTGATGCCTTATGTAGCCCACAATAAGTCATGTCACTCACCTCGGTAAAGTTCTCCTTCAGAAAGTGTGCCACAAAATTGAGATCTTGTTCCGTCATCTGCAACAGCCATCAACCAACGGTGACAACTTCCTCAACAGCATAAACAAACTTAAATATCGTATCTCACAATGGTACTAAGATATGAAGAAATTTTATAATCCCAGACTGGAATTTGCAATTTAAAAAAATATATTGACAGATGGAGGATGTAGCAACCACTGGAGGGAACTGATCTGGAGCCTTTCATGAAGTGATTACACCAAACAAAGACACTAACAAAATAAACAATCATTGAAAAACATGAAAACAGTTGCAAATAATAACTTATATCGTGTGAATTGATTACTTTTGTTAGAAGATTTGTGTGGTGCAAACACTGGTGTCCTTCACCAAACACATTCGCTGACATGTTGGCATAAATTGATATCTTTTGTTTGGAAGTTTGTATGGTAGAAATACAAAAAGACAGCGACCATGCCAATTCACAGACATGTCGTCATCTCACCTTGCTGAGTTCTGGTGGAACTGGTTCGTCTGACAACTGTTGGATCACTGAAACAAAAGTAACGTTCATTTATCTAGTATTCAAACATAATTGTTTTGTAATAATACAATGTGTCAGAACATGTATTTAGAGCCACTTGTAACACATGAGACTTCATAACATCATAGTTCGATCCTAGACTGAATGCAAAGTTCACTTTGTGGAATTATGTGGAACCTAGCTATGTGAGTGGTGCTATTTTGCGGTGTCTGGTTATCACATTTAACTTATTCCGGACGAACGATGGTGATGTGTACTTCAAGGCTACTAACAGAAACTATTTTAAGAAAAGACAGTGATCCACTGACATACATACAGCCACCAGAAGACAACAATGAAATCTACACACAACCATTAGAAGATGACAACATGCTCTATTGACCTACATACTAGAAGATGACAACAAGATTTACTGACCTACATACAACCACCAGAAGATGATAACATGATCTTCTGACCTACATACAACCACCAGAAGATGACAACATGATCTACTGACCTACATACAACCACCAGAAGACAACAACATGATCTACTGACCTACATACAACCACCAGAAGACGACAACATGATCTACTGACCTACATGCAACCACCAGAAGACGACAACATGATCTACTGACCTACATGCAACCACCAGAAGACAACAACATGATCTACTGACCTACATGCAACCACCAGAAGACAACACACCAGAAGACAACAACATGATCTACTGACCTACATGCAACCACCAGAAGACAACATGATCTACTGACCTACATACAACCACCAGAAGACAACATGATCTACTGACCTACATGCAACCACCAGAAGACAACATGATCTACTGACCTACATGCAACCACCAGAAGACAACATGATCTACTGACCTACATGCAACCACCAGAAGACAACATGATCTACTGACATACATGCAACCACCAGAAGACAACATGATCTACTGACCTACATACAACCACCAGAAGACAACATGATCTACTGACCTACATACAACCACCAGAAGAAGGCCTTCAGATTCTTCATGCTTCCATCAATGACCCTGTCAACAGATCATGTGACAACTTACAAGTTAGTTGACAGAAGCAGTTGGGGACACAGTGACATACATATACACACATGAACAAATATTATATTATTTTGTGGTAACTACTCTAGGGCCATAGCAATGTCTCCCCAAAACATTGATATATGTTTTGATTTACCTAACTGGAAACTAGTGCATTTAAAACAGATTTTTAAGGTGATGCGTTTCTAAGTCAAAAGTAAGACATTTATTAAATATGTTCAGATAGAAATTTGGGAGTGTCTATGTAACATAGTTATGTGAGCGTTATCCATCGGTTATGGTCTGAAGGTGACGTGTGCTATGTATGACATGCAATTCACCAGTCCAACATGCGATCAATAACTATTTTGTCAACACTGGCGTCACTGCTTCAGGGGTCATCCACATGACACTACTGATGACATGACACTACTGATGACATGACACTACTGATGACACGACACTACTGATGACACGACACTACTGATGACATGACAATACTGATGACATGACAATACTGATGACACGACACTACTGATGACATGACACTACTGATGACATGACACTACTGATGACATGACACTACTGATGACATGACACTACTGATGACATGACACTACTGATGACATGACACTACTGATGACATGACACTACTGAGGACATGACACTACTGAGGACATGACACTACTGATGACAAGACGGCTCCGACCTACAAAGCACTGACCGCAAACAATGTTATCAGTTGGAGAGGGACTTCTCAATACGATAATACAATGAGAACTCACTGACATCAACTATTGTTTTGTCAATATTTAGTGCATCTTATTATCTTTTAGCTTATATTTAACAAAGTTTTGACCGCACAAATTTTTAGTGATGTTCATTTGACCTTGTATAATAATTTTAATCACTTACTTTTTTAGTCACTCATTTTATTTATTTATTTAATCAGTATAATGGCTGGATTGGGAATGACACAAGCGAAACAGTTGTGATTTAGTTACGTCTGCAACGCACTAAAGTGCAAATAATAATAAATAATAATAATAGTGGTGCAGATTTGCAAAAACAACTGGATAAGGAGAATCGTGGGAGTGAAGAGGATGGAGAAGAGAAGATTGGATGAACTGAGAGTGGAGGTTGGAGTGGAGGAAAGTTTTAAGAAGAAACTGGTGAGGAGTAGATTGAAATGGGTTGGATATGTGGAAAGAATGGGAGATAAAAAATTGGCAAAGAGAGCAGATGCCCAGAAAGTGGGAGGAAAACGGAGGCGAGGAAAGGGAGGCTTTAAGAGAGATCTGGACAGAGTAGGAGAAGACTGGCGCAAAAGGTACAAGTTGGAGACTGTTGATAATAATAATAATAACACTTTATTTTGACACCATCAAATCCGGGACGTATGTCCCGTTCACGGGTGTGTACATACATGTAAATAGGTACACAAATTAATAAATATAGTTAAGCTAAAATATAATGTTCACGGGTGTATGCATACATGTAAATAGGTAAATTAATAAATAAATATAGTTAAGCTAAAATATAATGTTCACGGGTGTATGCATACATGTAAATAGGTAAATTAATAAATAAATATAGTTAAGCTAAAATATAATGTTCATGGGTGTGTACATACATGTAAATATGTAAATAAATAAATAAATATAGTTAAGCTAAAATATATTGTTCATGGGTGTGTACATACATGTAAATAGGTAAATAAATAAATAAGTATAGTTAAGCTAAAATATAATGTTCGTTGTATAAAACTGGTTATGTGGAAAATAAAAATGTTTTTAATTCTTTCTTAAATTGTACTAGTTTGCCGTTGTCGCGCATATTCCTAGGGAGTTTGTTCCACAGAGTGGGTCCTGCACAGGCAAATGCACGCCGGCTGAAACGTTCTAAGTTCACTTTTGGCACTTTAATAGAGAATACAGTGAGAGAAAAGTGAGAAGAGGAAAGAAAAGATGAAGAAAAACAATGACAGTTACCACGGCCAACCTCACCCGTGATGACAGGGACAAGAGAGGAAGGATGGAACAACGACAGTGCTGCCGTCTCTGTAACTTACTGCTGGAGTTCGCTGGCCTTCAGCATGAATGAGCCGGCCACTGCGACTGCCTCCTGCACGGTGGCTGTTGACAGTCCCAGCACTCCAAACTTGTCATACCACAGGGACATTCCACGGATGTCTTCCAAGTGGTAGACAATGGCCAGACCAACACTACAGGAACATAACATTGTGCCAAGTGTACACATGTACCAGGGAGTATAGCTGTATACAAACACTTACATTTTACAAAACATATTTTTAAGGAATCATCAATAAATGCTACTTCCTTAGTTATTCAGCCCATCCCTAATGCCCTGCTATGCCCAAACTTGTAATGTATGAAAATATTGATTCGTTTTGATTATAAATGAGGTAAAAGAAGTTCAAACTGTTTCTTAAAGTTGTCAATTGGATTGACATTGGTTGTGGTCAATGGCCACAACTTTTACTCTTCAACACACTGCATCTGTCTGTCACATCGATCTAGGGAGAGCAGGAAAGTTGACATAAATAAACATGTGGGCAAGAAGTAAATTAGGCCAGAATCAGAATGACAATTTCAACAAAATCACATAAACAAAGTTGTGTAAATGTCCTGACACGTCACAGTGAATACGAGGTTGGCTTTGTGGTTTGCAAACTGAATTTTAAGTACGATGAGCAATAAACTAAGCTGAGGAAGCAGCTTGATGCCTTGTGAACCAAACAATCCATCTGAGTAGACAGTCTTCATTGAAAATGCACCAGAAAGAAACTTAATTTACAAATGTTGTTGTCATATGCGAAATCTGAGTCTTGCCTGTGCAGATGTTTAAGGACCAATTTCTGTATATTGGAATAAGACGTCTCAATGGAGTGGCCCAGCTTCTTCAGACCCTGAAAGAGCAAACTGCCATTTAATTAGTCAGGTAGCGAAACAGTGAAGATGGCACGCACGCATGCATGCACGCACGCATGCACGCACGCACGCACGCATGCACACACACACACACAAACACACATCACTTATTCCTAAAACGTACCAGTTGATACATCAAACACCACATATATGCACACAAAAGAACATTATCTTCATCGGTGTGGCTGACGGTTGTGATTGCGACTTCTCGTGGCTACTGAGTTCACTCGCCTCTTTTTATGTTCTATCGTTGACCTTTGGTCTCTGATTGACCAACTGACACCATATTTAGGAAATATAAAAATATATGTAGTGGCATCCACTTATTGACCCTTGTGAATCAAACACGTTTTTTTGTCCTTGGAGACGAAAACCAGCAACCACAAACAGCTGTATACGAGGTGAGTCTTCAGAGGCACCACGGGAACTTTTTGTTCACATTCAACAGCAGGAATTAAAAGGTGACTGGGAATGCATATCGGAGACATGTTCGTATTTATACATGTACATATCTATGTGCATATATATATATACTTTCATCAGAAATTAAAAACAAGTGTACAAGTAAAATTACAACAACAAT
>OZ024864.1:4566922-4806922 GCA_964017155.1 Oasisia sp. SBJ-2009 | reverse complement strand
ACTATCATGTCATCACACTGTACTACCATGTAATCACTGTACTACCATGTGATCATAGTGTATTACCATGTCATCACACTGTACTACCATGTGATCATAGTGTACTACCATGAGATCATAGTGTACTACCATGTAATCACACTGTACTACCATGTTATCATAGTGTACTACCATGAGATCATAGTGTACTACCATGTGATCATAGTGTACTACCATGTAATCACACTGTACTACATGTGATCACACTACTACCTTGCCACTGCCATGGCGACCCAGGTCGACCTCTCCGACAGGAAACACTCCATAGGCATAGAGAGACACACGGCCCCCCGCGGTGCCCACCACAAGGATGTTCAAACTGCAAATAAATCACATTAATAACCCACACAGCAAGAAATCTAGAGCAGCGGCCACCACCATTACAATAGCTCGATCTAAAATTCATTACTACACACATTTCTGGAGAAGTATTAAATCCGCCTGACATAGGATAGACAGAAGATCTAGTGAGCAACATAAAAGAACTAACAACTCACTGTCTCCCACAGGACTGGGATGAACATGGAAACGTGGAGAGATCTATTACAGGTGCCATCAGTGGTGCCCCAACAATCCCTACGGGATATGGGACAAGGAAGAAAGGAAGGAAGAAGTAGGATCAGAGTTGTGTGATGTGTATGTGAAGTTTGGCATGTGTGCATGTATATGGCATATTAGTAATGTTAATGTGTTAATTTAAAGCATTGTAATAGTATCTCCTCCCAGGCACAGAAGTCCTCTTTCTATGTTCATTCCAATCCTTTTCATCACAGAAACATCTTTTCAATACACCAATATCTGACATTAATCGCAGCGATTGGTATCACTTGTCCACAATGAAACCTATTTGTTTAAATTTAAACATCAATGTTTTGTGACTGTCCCTAAGTTACTCGACTAAATACCTACTCCTTTTGTCCCTTCAGCCTTTTTGAGTCCTCCACATTGTCTTCTCTGCCCATGAAACAACCTTTGTTGATTCTGCAACAAATGTGCACGTCATCTCAGATATAATCATTGTTTTCCATTTTGTAGTAATGATAGGTTTTTAATCAGAATTAATTACTCATCTGCGTGTACCTTATAATGTAAGGCACAAATTACAATTTAAATACATATTTCACATTTAGGAAACTCAAAGACCGTAGGTCATCAAAAAGTAACATGACATGCTAAAAGCAGTATGGAATGGATACTGTAGCACTGAGAATACCAAGTCTTTGGAAAATGTCAACAGAAAGAAACAGAAGGCTGAAGACCCACTCTTAAGAAAACACAATAGACAGAAACAAATGTATAATGACAGATAAGTCTGAAGACCCACCCTTTTGAGAAGGCCGGCAGTCTCGGCAAGTAATGAGACGACATGTCTTGGAAGACATCTTCAGTTGTGTCGTCTGCCTCTGTACCGCTCCCTTCCAGCATTGCCCCCGACACCCAGCAGGTGGCCGTGATGGCGGCAGACAGGGTGACAGAGTGCAGACAACTTGCGTTCTCTACGTCACTCAGCTGCATCTGACCCGTATCGTAACCAACGGCAACCACTGGAAGCATACTTTTTATAAGAACTAAGTACTTAATAAGACACCCAAATAACTAGAATGCATGTGCATTTGTAATGCATGCATGGTTGTGTTAGCATTTTCTCTATAGATGGTTGTGATCGTGGAGACACACTTTTGAGAAAAGTACTACTTATATTTTTTATTTCCTTGTTGATTTACTCGTTCATACTATTTGAAGCGTTTCTGCCAGGTATGAAACAGATGGATATTGATTGTTCATATGTAACATTATACATTTTCTGCAATAGTTCCGAGTTTCAATGTCTGTTGGGAATTACTACTCTGCTACCATCTAGTGGTAGGTGTATGTATAGCAGGTTGCTATAGCAATCAAATTGTCAAAGGAAAAAGGTGAACTGACTATAACTTATTTTTTTACAAACTTATTAAATAAACACTGAATGTATGTATGACCTTTGCCATCAGTACGCCACGCCAAACATGTCACTTTGCATTGTTCACAGGGTGCTGGGAGGGTCCAGACTTTCTGCCAGGACAACCGGTAAAGAATGACCTAAAACAACACATCGCAGTGTTTAACGGAGCATTGCTAAAAGAACAAGAATGTGAAAGACGTAGAGAAGTTGCAAAGCACCTCGCTGCACATTTGGCATCATGATGAAGGATGAGTTTCATATAATTTTTTTTTTATTTTACAATAGATCTGACACACAAACGTCCTTGTCTAAATGTGTGTGTGTGTGTGTGTGTGTGCGTGCGTGCGTGCGTGCGTGCGTGCGTGCGTGCGTGCGTACGTACATACGTATGTATATAGGCAAGACACATATATTTCATGAATATTTCATGTAACCCTGAAAAAAACATGCTTTTGTCTATTCTAATAACCGTTTTATATTTTTTTCATAAATTACTGGACTTTCTTATACAAAGATGTAACATCAAACTTTCATCAACAAAACTGAACCAGAAATAATATCATCTCTATGCTTGACCAGAGCTGAGACTGAGTTGCCTCCCATTCAGATACCTCAGCCTGGACGTTGGCAACCACTATGAGGTCCATCTTGGGTGACCATCGCATGCAGGTGACCTCCGCCGACACATGCTTCTCGTCTACTTGCTTGAAGGGACTTCTCTCAGGCATCTCTAGTCACTTCTCTGTCTACGCCTCACAACTGAAGAACAAAATCGAGACAGTGAATACACAAGTACCGGTAGTCATCAGTACAGTGCCTGCTGGGACTGTTTCTGTGGGTTTCAGTTTCTGCGGCCTTTTGATATCTCGCTCGATTTGACATTAAATATATATCCTTAATCAGATATACCTTTCACTGGGCGCAATGGAAGTCTGCAAACTTGCAACAACACCATCTGTTTTAAATTCAAACAAGGCATTTATAGAACTTTTTTGACATGTTCTGACAGTGAACGCAAGTTACATTACTATAACTACTAGTGTGTAATATTGGTTACAGCATATAAATGTAAACATTTGTAATATTTCAGTTTGACTGCTATAACATGTTTTTAGACTACACCCCAGGAACATTGTTGGCATGCCTGCAGAAGGCAATGAGATTCGAATCCACAAAACAACCTTCAACAATGTCAATTTAGTGTTCTTTCCCTTCTTTTTTTGCATTTGGAATTCTACATCACCCTGTCAAATGCTGCAAAAGATCACAAACCATCCCTACAATGAAAATCATCACTTTTATTGCAAATAAAAGCAAGATATGTTCTTTCATAGTCTGTCAAACCCTTATCACTTTGCTGTCTAAGAGATTTTCATGCAAAGCAGTTTTGTTTTCTCCAATTCCAAACAATACTTATAATCATGACAACATCAGGCCGAGAGAAAAATAAACTTGCATCTTCATCTGCATAAAATAAATACTTATCTGGTGAACTTTAAATAAAATGTAGAAAGCTGTTATTCTCGGCATAAATTGTGAATGGCGACCGCATTACAGTAATTATTAAGTCAGGACATGCAATCTGCAATGCATCTAAAGTTTGTTGGACTTCAAACACATAGAAAGGTCCCAGTCCAGTGTGTGGGAGAAGTGTTGCTGTTGCTAATCAACGGTTGTCTTTCCTGGAACAGCATACTAGTATGCAACGTATTCAAATGTAAAAAAACACTGTCATACCATAAGACTTAAAAACATGAAATTCACACAAAAATAGGCTTCCCCAATCATATATTTCATGAGAACTGCTCCGTCAGTGAACACTGTTTCATATAGTAGGTTTGGGGAACAATTGGATTAGAAGCTAACAATCTGGACACTTTTGGACTGCACCTCATAGTTATAAATATTGTAATATTTCAAAGTCAAAACAATACAACAATGGTCAAATTCCCAAGGAGTGATTATAAGCAGGATGGACAGTTAAGTCTATGACATCCACCATCAAAGTTTTGGCTGACATAGTACAAACCAGTTGCATTTCTTGAAACAGATGTTTCAACCCATCGAACAAACCCATTATGGTTCAAAACATCCAAACAGCAATAACCATATCATATGTCAACCACCATTTTAAAGGGGCACTGTATGGGATTAAACCTTCCACACGAAACAGCAAAATTTGGCCGACCCCCGAGGAGGCAGCACCATCAGTACCTAAAAATATCTTGTTGAATTTGAATCAAACCGGACACGCGCCTCTCTTTTCCAATCTATTACAGATGTTTCCACAACTGCACTGTCCAGCCAGGATCAGTTTTAAAAGCAATGAGTTAAACATAGCAACAACAGTTATCACGCGGCATGCTTGTCTTGTCAGTTGTCGCAGTTTTGTCCACCGCTCGGCAGCGCAACGTCAACAAGATATTTTTAGGTACTGACAGTGCTGCCTCTCGCGGGTCGGCCAAATTTTGCCGTTTCGCGTGGAAGGTTCAATCCCATACAGTGCCCCTTTAAAGGGTAGTTCTGTCACTATATCTTATACCACTATAAATATCAGGATTGCTATTTTGTCAGCTTTCTGATGTGTGGTAGTAACTGCAATGAGGCACGAGGAAGACTTGGTACCCCAGCAAACAAGGAACCATTTCTGAACCAGTTGGCACGTGTCATACTGGTTCATAATTGGTACCGTTCCACCAGTACATGTTTTCTTGTGTATTCACATGAATACACGTGTTCTGCCTGTTGTCACGAGGAGTTATGAATGAGTTTGACACGAGTCGTACTGGGTCAGAACTGGTAC
The DNA here is from genome assembly GCA_964017155.1 of Oasisia sp. SBJ-2009. NCBI lineage: Eukaryota > Metazoa > Annelida > Polychaeta > Sabellida > Siboglinidae > Oasisia > Oasisia sp. SBJ-2009. Next base: position 4,802,138 of record OZ024864.1, on the reverse strand, counting down.
GGTTTCACTGGAAACTCGTGATTTCACGGTAAACACGTGTCGATACACCAAATTTGTTCACAGAATCAGGTGAATTAACGTACGGAAACACGTGAATTGAGCCAGTTGAACTCGTGAATTCATTTACAGAACATGTGAAATCACGGGTCGTTGTTTGCTGGGACTGTACACAAACATAGGATACTGAACTTGAATTAAGCAGTCAACAGCAAAAATAAAAATTACAGAATGCCAAGTCTCGGTTTAACGGTTGTACCTCGGCTTCGCTCATATCTCATAACACTAACATTTATAATCATATTAAAAGTTCACAGAAATTGCAGCATGTTGAATGTGAGTATGATGATAGAACCTGGCAGTGTAACTCAGTGTTGTGCTGCGAACTCATTACTTAGTCTTAGACTTAGTCTTAGTCTTACTCTTAGCTTAGACTCGAGCTGTCAAATTGACCATGATTTTCTTATCATTGACAATATTGTATACTTTTAATCCTTATATACAGAATCTCTATTAGGCCGACTCTTAGCTAAATGCAACTCCTACCTCCTGCCTAGTGTGCGGGTGAATAATCAACATGATAATTGTGGCCGCCAAATGGATGATGATGATGACTGGTGATGTTGAGAACAGAAAGACGCGACACCGCGCCGTTGACAGTGAGTGATATTAGGGGACAAGTGCACAGCGTTAATTCCAAGACACAACAACGTTATGCTACAATACAGTTCGTAGCTTTATATAATTATAAAACGATCTGCAAGAGTATAATGAAGATATCCACTTATTAAAGTATAATACCTGATTAATAAAACGTACCTCTGTCAAAAGTAAGGTCAGAGTTTAATCAGCGACGCATCTGTTCAGCCAATAAAAACAGACGACATGCTAGCATTGACCAATGAGAATCGCGCTTGCACATTCAACAGCAAACACCGCCATATCCAAAATGAACTTAGCAAACTTATCAGTAAACGGCGCTAAGAAGTGGAAGAGTGCGATGACCCAGCGGGTATCGTCAGATTCACAGTTGACTGATACAGGTAAATCTTCGATTTATATTAATGTGGACATGTCATCCATTTTCCAACCCAAGAAACAAATCGCCGCCGTTTGATGTTAGGGGTACCCAAACAGCCGTCAGGCCATGTAAAAAAATTGCCTACGGCCACGGGCTAGCAGTGGCACTGCACCACACTTCAAATAAAAGCACTGCTGACCGGTTGTCTGCTTGAACGATTTGTGGGGCTCGTAATAAGGCCATTAAATGGGATAACGCGGTCAAGCGATCAGATCGGTTGGCTTTCGTGTGGTGTTGTTATTGTACAGTGAACTAACCGCGCACAGTAAATCGCTTGGATTTTGAATTTTTGTTTCAACAAGGCCAAGGGTCAAGTCTGTCAACAGTGCTGCAAAACATGCCGTGATTCCAACGGCAGCAGTGATTTGTCACAGTTCTTTTTTCTATCCATAGAACACTCTTAACTTACGATTTGCAACCAATTCAACAAACTGATAGTGCATTAATTTGTGGTACTAGCATCCATACTTGCATCATAGTATTAATGTGTCTTTTATATAAAAAAATCACCAAAATACCCCAAACAATGTGGGTTTTTTTTCAAATAATTTTTCATTTCAACACCATACATATAATATAGTGTGGTAAATTCTGTTTTGTTAAAACATTATGACTTAGAAGTTTTATGTTCATTGTGAATGCAACACTGATTTACTATCAGTTGTTGGTAGAACATAGTCAGACCAAGGACTTTTATATGTATATAGTCCATGATCAGACATCGGCCTAGCCATAGTGGTGCTGGTGCTGTCAGTGGAGCCGTAAGGCAGGTGTTCAGCAACATGATGCATGGCCTGTGTGGTGCACGGGTAACTGGATAACAGTAGACAGCCAAGTGAACAGATGTTTTGTGGGGTGCTTATGGCTAATGCCATTGTGTTCTTTGTCTTATCAACAACAATGGATAGTCTCCCTGTTATATCTGCAGCTATCTTGTAATCAAAGGCAACATACCGACATATCTCATGTTCAAACAATTAAAACATATTTCTACCAACTTGATAATCATTTTAAATGTGGAAAACATATGTGTCTTGTTAACTAACCAGATGGTGTGATGGTGGATGTATTTCCAGAAGTTCTTTCACACTACTGTACTTATGTTGTTTAGCACTGATGCTATACAATGTGGAAGAGTGGTGGGAAGTAAAATAATAAATATTGACACCACTGATTGCATTATTATTCAAACAGACAATTTAAAGACTGTCTAACCTATCAAGATACATATCTGACATGATGTATTTCTTTTGCTTGAAGCTATGTATTTGTGCTGTTGCTTCTAGGGCAATAGCTACAGGTTATGGCCAGGAGTAGAGCTGATATTTATTTATAATTAGGAGTAGCTTGCTCCCAAGGGCATCATATTGGATATACATGGGTGGGTGCAAGAACCCAAGCACCAGAAAGACCTTTACCCCAATTTGTGCCCCACCCTAGGGATTTACAGTGCCTCAAGTAATGCTCCCCATCTGTCAGTGAAATGAAAGTCCTCCTGTTATGTATGTAATACTATGTCTCTCCACTTCTCTACTGCCTGGAGTGTGGGTGATATTTAGGTCCAATGGCTGGTCCCACAAGTGAAGTCACTATTGAAGATCAATCATGTCGTGAATCTGATTATAAATGTAAATGAGCTCTGAGCTGTAGAGTTTTTTATGTACTATTTAAAAATGATTTGTTACTGTTTAAACTAATAAATAATTAAATAACATTTTGTAAAATGTACATAATAAAAGTATATATATATACATATATATTTAAATAGTACTTAAAAATTCAACCAAAAACTCTATAGCTCAAAGTTCATTTACATAATCAGATTCATGACATCAGATGGAGATGAGATCTTGAGTATAGTGACTTGTGCCACCAGCTATTGCACCTAAATGTGATCCACACTCCAGGCAGTAGAGATACGTGCAAGAGTACTTTTATTTCACTGACAGATGGGAGCATTACTAGAGGCAATGTAAATCACAATGCATAACAAATGTGACATCACTGCTTTTTATGACCATGACAAAGGAATAGCTTCAACACTACTGAGTACTCCCTTCTTTATGTTTCATCAATATGTGCATGCGTGTGTGCGTGCGTGCATGCATGCGTGTATATTACTAAAACGTGTCAGGAAGGGAGTAACACTTAAGTAAAACCACTTGTTATGACTTATGCAGTTTCCAAATACCGGGGTCATAGAATGTTCTGCAATTGATATGTTCAAATCATTCATCAAGCAAATATCAGTCTCCTCCAAATATGGGTGTTTGTGTCTGTTTATTGAGTAGAGCTCAGCCAGTCCTTTTGAAGTTCTGGGCACCCTGAGACCCACATGGCAGTTGGTGGTCAGAATTAGGGTCATTGAGTAGGGCTCACCCTTTGTTGACTGACCAATGTCCAGATGAAGGGCTAAGTCCAGTCCACCCTGTCACAAGCCAGTTACTGACTCAGGGATCATCAAAGCATCTGGGTGACAGTGGTTGACACATCTATCACACCTTTGTAGGACTTCAAAATAATAATAATTTTCATGTGTCTATTTTATGGAGTAGTAAAATAGCCAGGTGCATGGTGTGTGTTTGTCAGTCAGGGCCATACGTGAACCATCTTCTTCAGATAACAATTATGGGAACATCTGCATTTTATAAGTGTGTGTACATACAGATCCAGTGTTATATGTCGGCGCTTTGTTCCCATCACATTCGATTGTTCAACGAACATTTACAGTGCCAGATTCTCACGACAATGTGTGGCAGTTTCAATTGGGCCACATAAATCTGCCTGCTGAGTTCCTTTCAAGTTCTTAAACTCCTGCTTGATGAATGAGCCAGTTGAGAGGTAGTGCCATAAATAGGAGACAGAAGATAAACCTGCCATACTTCACATCCGTACTCAGCGCCATCTCAGCATTGTCCATAAGCGGTTGCCACACAAATGGGCATTCTTGTCATCAGTCATAGCATTTAGTAGAATAATTACATATCCACCTGTGTTTGCGGGAGACATTAAACATCCATCATTAGATGGTGCATGGGCGTCCGTTGGATATAAAGAAAGCACATTTGTGTCCTTTATGTCTCCCAGCAGACGTTCCCATCATCCCGGTCGGGTTCGGCATATTTTAGAAGTCTGTAATGCACGGCAGCGTTGTAAAGTGTGTTCCTCTCAACTGCTTGTGTCTTGTCATGTAGAAATTTATATGGGATTCAAACATTGCTCACAAGGTGTCATCTGCTTTTAAAGTGTTCCTCCCCATATCTTCCTTTAATTCAAAGTTTATCCAGACATTATTGAATCAGTTTTTAATCATTCAATCAATATATTACAAATTAATACTTCTAATTTTAAGAAGAATATTTGTAAATTTAGTCTTTTGGGTTATGGCCATTTCAAGCTTTCTGTAAGTCATTTGAAGTAGGCTACATGTGTACAGTACAGGCTATTTCCACGGTGTATATTACCCAGGGTATGACACATTAAAAAGTACTATCTACCAAATACTCATGTACAGTTATGTGTAACATAGTACAATATATTGCCTGAACAGATGTTGACATCGTAAACAATATTTTGTGGTTTATTGTTGCGTAGTTTCTGCAGTTGGTTCATTGATTATCACTTGATAAGATGTGCTGTGATAAAAATCAACAGGATTATTGTATCTTGCAGTCAGAATATAAGTTTTATTATGAGAAAAAGTTATCAGTAATTAGAAAAAAGTAGTTTATATTTAAAATAAACCACTCAGGGAAAGGTACTACACTGACCAGACTGAAGTGTCCACTGTCCAGTGGCAGTGGTCCAGTGTCCTGGGTGGGTACAACTGGACACACCCTGTCCACCCTGGACAACTGAGTCCACTTGACCAGTCCAAGCACCAGGGTGACAATGCACTTGACCACAAAGTCTAACTGGTCTCCTGGTCTACCCAAGTACTCACATAAGGTCCAATATACAACCCATGGTTAATTTGGATTTTATTCAGGCTTGCCCCTAATCACCTAATGTAATAGGAATTCAAATGCAATCTACTGTGTTGTTCTGCTTGGGGAAATATATATTCAGCGGTTCTAGCTGGATCTTTCCTTAAATATTAGAAGAAGAAAAAAGAACGTTGTATTTTGTATTCAGTACCTTACACATTATTACTTATACATGATATGTAAAAAATTAATCTGTCAGTTTGTAATTAAGATTTTAACTATTTATGTATATATTTTGAAAATATAAATTCAGATTTATTTGGAAGGAAACATTCTGTTTAGACTATTTTGTTTATGCAGTGGCACACAAAATACAATTAACCTCTTGGATCCTGAACACAGAAATTTCGGGTTTTGACACCAGTGTGTACTATAATCGCTAGATGTCACTCGGTTTTCGCAGAAACTTCGTCAACTTATACCCGGATGTAGACATAAGTTTTACCGATAGCTTGACACCAAGTTTGCATATATCTATCAAGAAAAACGACACTTTATAGCAAAATCAAATCAGCAGTCGATCGTAAATGTTTCACTACTCATGTTAGCGATATTCGTGTCCGATGTCCGATGATTTGGATGAAAATATGAAAAGCAGTAGCTATGTTGACACCCGTGTTTGACATCGGCGATATTTCTTCGATTCTGGGCTGTCAAATAATTGCGCATTAGCCACAAAATAAATCTGATTTTGATGTATCTTATCGTCCATCTTCTTCTTGTCTGGATTGTTGACATAAGTAATATTCTGATTATTTTCAATATGCTTTGTAGTCACGCAACAGTAATTTTGATGACACTGAGTTGGCAAATGTATTCTGATTTACACAATGTAATTTTGCTTTGTACTTGCATGTGCTATATTCCACATAGCACTTGTGATGGCAGTGTCATTTGCTGTATGTAATATTTCAATCCTGATTTGTGAAAAACAGGACCAACTTCCTGAGAGACATAAAATAGAACCCAGTTGATGTATGAGTTATTTTTTGTGGTTCTAATTGACGACATATAATATCTTGCAATGGTATAATAATTGAGAAAATAATTGATTATAATTATGGAGGAATCAACAAAACAAAACTGATTTTCATATATATTATCGGCCATCTTGGATTTTTGATATATGTAAATTATATATTAATTAGTTTAAGTTAGTCATACAACAATGATGTGTACATCAGTGTATAGATAATTCCTTTCTGGTTCAGATTATATAAACTTTTATATAATTGTGATGAACAGTTTTTTACGATATGGTTCATTATGTGAACCTATGTCTGGTCATAGCGTTGAGGCCCTCAGAAACTCAGGGCTTAAGAGGTTAAATTAAATTGACTCTTATTTCATGTAAATTTAAAATAAATAATATACATTTGTAATAGGTCATTCCATAATAATTTTTAAAATAATGTATAATTATATGGAGACAATGCATAATTATATGGAGGAGAATGTACGGTTTTATTGATGATATTGATAATGTAAATCTTTTTTTTTTTAATATTACAAAGTATTCGACACTAATGATATGGCAGCAAATCTGTACTGTCTGGGCCGCAAAAGGGTCCATGACAATGTAGAAGCATTAGTTTAATATTGCCATTATGTTGCTTGTTTTTGCCTTAATAGGACATTAGATACCATAAATATTAGATTAAATGTTTGTTGCTTTTTTCTCAATTTTTATGCAAATGGTAGATCAATTATTAGTAATTACTGCTGTAGTTTGCTGCATTTGCTGCTTTCTTTGTCACTTGGCAAATCCCAAACGGTTGATCCTGGTTTATTTTAGGTAGAAATCACGCATCCTGTTAGCAACACTGACAAAATAGGGCTATTTAGCCGCCTGCACCAGTTGAAATAGCATGAAATTATACCCCAATAAACACCCAGCTGATAATCAAATAGTGTAGTGAATCGAAAGGTGCCAGCTGTAATCCCTGATAATACTCTCTGGTCCCCTTTCAAGTCTCACCTGCAAAGTGTGCAGTGTTTGATGGGGTGAATTTGTCTGTTGATTGTCCACCCATTGTGGGGTGCTAATGTGATGTAATGACTGTTGAATTAGGGTGGATGTGATCAAAGGCGGGTCCGGTTCATTTGTGTGTTGCGGAGACGGCAGGTAATAGTAGAAACTAATGCATTCGTCATCAGCGATATCAAAATTGTGTGCATGCTGCTTAAGTAACCTCAGTGGTGTCTGTTGCGTGCTGGCAAATTGTAACAGAGAGTTACAGGGATTGGCCCGCAAGGCTATGAGTGTCGAAATGTCAGTTAACAATAATAACACCATTCAAATGTCGATGCTGGGTGTTTTTCATGCATCAGGAGAATCTGCCAATGGGGATGCCACGTTTTACTGATTGGTGCGTGATAATGTAACTTGAGAAACGAGATACAGTGGCCCTTCAGTTATTTGAATGTCTCATGCTATCAGAAATCACCTTTGTGAATAGAATTTGGTGATATGATATGGTTATCCCAGCACAGAGCTGGAAAGTACAGAAGAAAATGGCGTGACTCAGTCCATTATTATCTGATCTAAAAGTGGATAAATGAGAAAGATCTTAACAAGTCACTGTGATAATGGGTATCCTGTGGATTTCAAACCCCGTTTTATGACCAAGTTTGAAAACTTACCAAACATAGTGATACAGTCAAGATTGTTGTCGTGCGCACAATTAAATGGGATGTGATTGTGAAGTAGTCATTGTTAAGAAAGTTGCATTAACTTACACTAATTGTACAATACATGTTAGGTGAATACGCTTAGCAGTGTACAAAACCCTGAGTGTCCTTAACATGATTATACATTTATAGACCATAATAACAGAGTATGGTCGTAATTGATGGGACTGTTTTATTATCCTCTGGCTCAGGGTGGATAGGTGAATTATCTAGATAGTTATTGAATTTTAAAGATACTTTGTTATGCCCTATCAAATTCAATTATACATTTTTAGATGAACTTTATGCGGGCTTTTATGCAGGATCTGATGTTACCAGTTCAATATGTCCTCGTGGATACATGTGTCTGTGCATGATTTTGACGGACACGTCTAGACTAGCACAAATCAAAGTGAACAATTAAATATGTAACAGGTGTTTATGCTCCTAATCTGTCCACCCACCCATCCACTCCAATTTGTACCTGTCAAAAATGAACTTTGCTGATTGAAAGACAGGATGGCAAATCAGTAGATAAAGTTGGATCTGGAACTGTCATTGGGAGTCAGAACAGATTGTGTTTCAGTACTTGTTTGCTTAAGGTTACAAAGTAATGTTTGAACAATGTATCTGCCACAAACCGATATGTCCTGTATCCAAGACCTTTGATTCTAGATTCGTTATGATACTAGTGTACATGTACGTCTTCATCATTTGTAAAAGAGCTGTCACCCAAAGCAGCCAAAATAGGTGGCATTTTGACAAGGAAGTCAATACCGATAAAGAAAATATCTTCTTTACTGTTTTCATATATTTGGCTTTTTGTAACCTCTCTTTTTCCTTATTTTTTCTCTATTTTGGTGCTTAACTTATTATTAATTTATCATTTTTTCTGATCTTCAGTTTCCTCCAAGACTGAACTTGTTCAGTGATCAAGATTGATCAGTCGATGTAGTATACAGATAAAATGTTTCATCTGTGTGTTAGTGTAACCCAAGTCACTTGTGTTTGTGAGATTGCTAACATATACTCAGCATGCACAGACAAAAATTAGTTTCTTCCAATCAATTCCTGATTTTTAGGGATGACCATTTATATTAAGACCATGTATCTGTATTTTCTTCCACTATAAACAAAACCATACGTTAACACTATCTTGTGTGTCATTTTAAGCAACTGTGGAGAGGGCTGTATGCAGAGTCAGAGTTTTGCCAGTGACATTTTTGGTGGCAGGACACATGGATGGTAACTATATACATGATGGTGCCAGCAGCCAGTTTAAGCAGAAATACATGTTCACAAACCTCACTTTCCTCCAAGAGATCTATGATGTTTCAATCACATGGAACTTCTTCGCAACATCGCATGGCAAAGGAGCAGTTGATGGAATTGGGGGTGATGTGAAGCGGCGCGTCTGGCTGGCAAATCTCACTGGAGATCGTGCATCAGATGCAGAGTCTTTTGCTAGAATAGCAGTCAAACACTGCAAGAAACTGAGGTTCAGTTGGTTCTGGCCAGCGAAATAATGGAAGGCACAGCAGCATTGGAGGATCGGTGGCTGAACATACTGTCACTCCCAAGGACACACATGATGCACTGTGTCATCCCTGTCCGGCGTTATGTTGTGAAGTGTTCAACATATTCATCTGCAGAACATTTCAACACCATCAGCCTGCATCCAGACTATGATCTTGCTTCTGACGTAGCCAAACAACCAGTCATCAAGCATGACAGTGCACGGATTGGTGACTTCATTGTCATGGAGATGTGTGGCAAGAAAACCATGAAGAGTTTCGTTGCTCAGGTTGTCGACTCGAGTGATGACTGTTTGGAATTGTCATTCCTACGAAAAGCAGACTTGGATAAGTCTGGGAGAGCATATGTTTTCCCTGTGAATGCAGACAAGTCATGGATCAACCTTGATGAAGTTGTGCGTGTCCTTTCTCCACCATCTTGTGACAATCGGAACCACTACATCTTCGATGAGAAAGTGCTTTAAATCCTTGTTTGGACAGAATGCGGAAATGGACATGAACTATTTTGTGTTTAAATTGTTCATAATTAGTCAACTTAACTATGTCATCAAGGTCTAAGAGTTAAACTGACATAACGAGAATGTCTGAATAACTGACATTATAATCAAGATGGACAATAATAATGAAGAATCCGACTCGTCACTCCGTAACGTCACTCCGTGACGATGACAGCCTTGCTAATTAGTTAAATAGTTACAACTGCAATTAATTTTTTTAAGTTTTAGAATGACATGTTTCAATCTCAGATAGGTAATGTGTTAAATGATATGCAGAACTTTACCCAGGACATGGCAGGAGAGCTGAATTTGAAGTTTGTGTAACCATGAGTAGATTATGTGCAAAAGACGGCGTCACTCCGTAACATGTCACTAATTAGTTAATTACTGTTAAAGTTATCAATAGTTTTCAAAATTGTCACTTGTTGCCTGAAGCTGACTCTGTAGCTAACAATATTTGATGTTCATCTGACAGATATGTTACATATTAAAATATGTTTTTAAAAAGAAATGTCATATTTGTAGTCAAATGTCACTCCGTAACATCATGGAATTGCCCACATACAAGCCAGTTCAGATGTGCTTTATGACCTAAAATAAAGTACAAATGTGACACCTGTTTTCAATGCATAACCAACAACATGTATGGTTTTGAAAGCCTTTTTCTGACTTAATTTGTTCTACCCATCCACCAACATTTCTAGCCGTCTACAATGGGTTTTACCCATCCAAATGACAGATGGACGGGTCTCTGTATAAGGCTGTGGATTGCTGTATCTTCACACCACAGCCTACTAATCTGAACATATTAAGACACATGACTGCCTGAAGGTGTCAGCTCTGATGTCTACTTGTGTTCTGTGTTGTTCACACGTCCACCACCTGTCCTCCTGACAGTCCACACCTGTGTATGTCTTCTTGTGGTGTCACCTTCACACAGACTCACACACAGGTTGTCATAATCAGCCAGTGTCAGGCCCACTCTCATTGTCAGCAGTGATTGAGTCTCAGAACTCACTGCTGCCAGCTGAATGCTGCTCTCAACAGCCATCTGTTGACACCCTGGTGCAAAGCTCCCCCTCAGACACTGGGGGTTCACCCTTGCCACTGGCACAATGGTCTTGTGGCATCTACATGGGGTGTGTCGCCTGCTTCTTTTGTTGCCCCACCCTCCAGGGTCCTCTAGAGAACATGTGGCAGCCACTTGATCAGTGACCAGTGCTGATTTCTCCCCTTTCCCTGCAAAGCGGAAACTGAAAGTTTCAAAACCACAGCCGACCCAGAGTTGTGTCCAGTTTGCACTGCATTGTGGGTGAAAGTTTACATTTCTGGGGATATGACATGCCATGGGATGCACATTAAAGTGAAGTTCAGTAAAATTGAAATTTAACAGTAATATATCTAGAAGATAAATGTTTTATCTTATTAGATTATTAATATTAAAAAAAAATTGATGAACATCATTGTTTCCATGGAGTGTGTGACTTTGAATTTAATGGTGGTCTTTTAAAAATCAGATTGGAGCTCAAGCTTCTGTATTGTTTGAATATAGATTAATCTCAGACTGGGAGTAAATGGAAAAAAATTAACTATAGGCCAGCAGACATTAGATTCATAATCTTTAACGTAGTGTGCTGTTCAAAATAACACTTCAGCAGTTGGTAATAATTGTTCTGTAATTGCTGGAAAGATATGTAGGTAAATCTGTACTTTGAATACATTTTCTGTCTATGTGTAACTTAAATAAACTTGAATATTACAGTATTTTGGTAATGAATGAGTTTGATGAATTGTAGTAGAGCAGTGATTGTATTCTAAACAAGTGGTGCATTGTGGGACTTACATAACCACAAAACCAAGGGGTGTCTTCCAACCTGTCCAGTCTAGCTACATGTACCTCTCTCCTATGAATACCAGATCAATCTGTATTCCACCCACCCTTGTCCTGTCTACCCCCACTGCTTCCTACCCTTTCCCTAACTAACCCCTGTCATTAATGTTTCCCGCACTCTAAGGTCATCCCAGTCCCACCCCCAACCCCTACCACGTATTATCATCCTACCCCAGGGGTTGGGGGTGTTCCCCTCTCAAGGGAAGACTTTAATGAGAGGAGACTTGGGTAGGGACATGTCACTGTTCCCCCTGCATGGTGAGGGCTGGCTTGTGCAACATTGTGCAACCTTGGACTGGGTGGGAGAGAATGGACCCTTATGCCCATCAGTCTGCCTACTGTGTCTGGTGGATTTAATCAGAGTAAGAACATGTACCCAGTAGTAATGATATCAGATAGGAGGAATAACTACATAGTTCAGTACTTATTGACATGAGCTGACCACATGAGCTTCAATGTTAATTTTAATTTACTTTGTTAATGTTGTATAGATCTACAATGTACAGGTGTAGTTTGAGACATTGACTGGACATTTTGATACTCCCCCTGTTTCCCCCTTGCAAAGCTACCTGGGTACTTGTGTAGTGTGTGAACAGTTAGATAAATAATGTGTACGGGTTGGTTAATATTTTTAGAATGTATACTTGTTTTTCTTATAATAAAAATAATAAAATGTGGCCACTTGCAAAAGCCAGTTGTATGTCAGACATTTAATGGCAGCCTTTTGACATTTTCAGTCCACTACTAACTAGACTTCACTTCCTGCATCTGTTGACATTTTCAGTCCACTACTAACTAGACTTCACTTCCTGCATCTGTTGACATTTTCAGTCCACTACTAACTAGACTTCACTTCCTGCATCTGTTGACATTTTCAGTCCACTACTAACTAGACTTCACTTCCTGCATCTGTTGACATTTTCAGTCCACTACTAACTAGACTTCACTTCCTGCATCTGTTGACATTTTCAGTCCACTACTAACTAGACTTCACTTTCTGCATCTGTTGACATTTTTAGTCCACTACTAACTCAACTTCCCTTTCTGCATCTGTTGACATTTTCAGTCCACTACTAACTAGACTTCACTTTCTGCATCTCATTGCAAAATTAAATTCATATGTAAACTGTGAGGAATTAAATAAGTATTTTTTTCAGATAAATTGCATTAAGAATTTCACACAAAAAGTACAGACAAAAATCACATAAATAATAAACACACCACAGTGAATACTAGTAAGGTTTTAGCTTTTACAAAAACATCCCCAAGACGGGACAAAAATTAAACTGAGGAAGTACTTGCGACTATCTTATTTCCTTATGCAATGTGACACATGTGTAGTAGAGTTTTGCAGACCCTGGGTATCCATTCTTCTTGAAGTTTAAGTAGTGGGTTGTTTTCCCTGTGGCCTAGCTAGGCCACTGCACACTTTGTTACCATAACTCGGGTGAAACCACTTGCTTGAACACTGCCGGGATGAAGCACTTGACTATGAAGTGACCACGGTCACCAGCATGTTTTCTGTGTTTAATTAAAAGTCAACTTTTCGGACAAAGGCTATCACTGCAGTCAACTCATGCCTTGAGAGGCTGGGTGCCATCAGAACAGTCTGTACATGTTGACATAGAATGTCAGTGCCAGACTGACCAATTCCACTGCCTTGTGTAGAAAGAACTAACTGATGTGGTCACTTCTTCTAGACTGGACACTGGGTCAAGTGCTCCCCCCTGCTAGGGACCCACAGGCGTGTTTAGAAGGGAATATGTTTTGTTTTTCCAAAGCACCCAGGGTACTTACCAGGGCAGGCTCAAAGACAAAGGGGTGAGGGTTAATTAGAGCACCCCACTGAGGGTTACTCTTACCCCCAGGTATGTTGTCTTTGCAGTGTGGACAAGAGGTTGTCTGTAGAATGTTCTCATTCAGCGGGCAATTAGAACATACATCAGGAATTTCTCACCTGGGCCATTGTATAGTCTCCACCCTACAAAGTGTAGGCATATTTACGTAGCTGTGTTGTCATTGCAGGTTGTGGTGGCATCAAAGACATCTGAACAAGTTTGTTTTAGTGGTGCACACTGTACAGTAGCACAGTAGCACAGCAGGTGAATGGCACTCAAGGTGTCATTCAAGAAAACAACTGTTATCAATCTAAGTATACAATTTAAAAATGTGGGCACCTTTACCCATCTTTCAGAAACGATGGTTTTTTCTGTGTTGTGTTTCTGTCAGGAGAAGTAACATATCCCATATGGGGCCAGGGAGGTAATTTGTTTAGAAACAGAACCAGCAGACTCGCAACAAAGGGAGCTAGCTGCACATACATGAAACAACTATCTTAAAATGTAGTGATACGGTTTCTTGTGTCACATGATGTCGATTATGTAACACAAGAAATCGTATCACCACATGATGTCGATCATGTGACACAACCAGCAGCAGCAAAAATATACGGAGAAAACAAAGAGATTTTTGAAAGGTAATTTGTTTTACAAAATAACAAGAAACAATTATTTTTGTCATTCAACCACTGGCTTCTATGACATTTTATATTCAGTGTGACGGAGTCGTGTACAGTGAGTAGTAAGTATAACACTCAGTGGTTCTCATGGATAGTATGCTGAACGTTCAGTAAAATGATAGTAGGCAAACTTTTCACCAAGGCTACTTGCGACACACGTAAATAGTGTTCGCACATAAACTTATTCTGTCAATACATTTTTTTAATGTTGCTTATTTTACTAATCCCACAGCAATGTGTACATATGTATTTTACCATTTAGAATTAACTACATCCTAGGCCAACAGATAGCAGCACCTAGATACATTATAGTTTGGGATTATGTTGCTGCATATTTGCTGTTACATTACACAGTCACCATACAGTAGGCTTGTACTATACCAGCAGCCACTTCTATCAATGGTTACCTTGGAGAAGATGACATCTAGATGACAAAACTTGTGTGAGTTTCCTATGCTATCATCAGTCAGAGTGAGTAAGGCTAGCATGAGGTGATGTCATGACAATAAGTGGACATAACATGAGAATAAGTGGACAGACAACATGTCTCCTGGTCAGCCTTAATAAAGCATGTGATCATCCAACCGCGACAGGTGAATCTCAGCGATATGAAACGACTGTCGTTGTCCTGGAGAGAGGAACGTCCTCTTACTTAGTGGCGGAATCATTTCCCAATTACATTAGCCGGTGAAATGGGATTTGCGTGTATGGGTAATGTGATAATGAGTGGGGCCACAGGTAGTCTTTGTGTGTGCCCAACGTGGCAGCCCTTTCTTCCTTCATGGGAGGGTGCACTCCGGATGCTGGGCCTTTCTCTCAGTCTCCCACGCATGCATGCACGTGTGCGTGCACCTGTGTGCTCTAACAGCTTCAGTTGTGCTCGTGATTAGCCAAGCAGGTCCACCAAGTACTGTACTGCAAACCCTGTCTTATCACTCTACTGCAATCTTATAGTCTGTAATTGTCCGATTACACAGACGCATGTTTAGAATGATCACTGCATATTGGACCTAAATAATGTATATTATTGTATGTATTACATTTTAACGTGATTATTTTAAATTGACTTTAAATGTATTTATAAGGGATGTTCTGTAGATGATGATGTATGGAAATACACAAGATAGATACAATTTAGACAGACCCGTGGGCAAACACTTGGATGATACCAATCTGGTATTCAGTTAAATGCACCTCAACCATAATGTTCACATAACACTACATGCACTAAAAGTCAGCTCCCTTTAAAAGTGCAAAACAAAATCATTTTAAACACTACATGTTTACAATAAATATGCACAATGTAAAATGCTTTTAAAAATGCAGCTGCTAGAAGCAGTGATATATTTGAAACAAATTGTGTTGCCCAAAGCCATTCCGATTGCACTGCTCTCACATCGAGGTATTCCTCACCCATTCCTCATTCCACTACTTTCACATTAACCATTGCAAAATTTGAATCAAAATCAGTCTTTGATTCTGGAATGGAATTCATCCCGGCTCTGGTGTTGTGTTTGGAATGTATTTATAATGTTCTGGTCAGGGCTTTATCAGGACCAAGTTATTGCCAGTCACACATGTTTTCGTGGACACATGGATGTTAACTGTTAAGGCAGTTTACAAACTTTAAATGTGTCTGATGACCTAATATCTGTGGTTTTGGAAGACCTTTTTTCTCAATTTTTTACCTGTCCACCCATATTTTGTATCCATCCACAATGGGTTTGACGCATCCAAATGACGGGTGGACATGTCTCTGCATAAAGCCATGGTTCTGGCTGAAATATAAATTCAAACTTACTCAGTGCAGATTGTTTCAATCAGATTTGTCAGTGTCTTGTCTGAAAGTGTACAGCTGATATAGACATACAAATCTGTCTGTGAAAGCAGTTGGGATGGATAGGTAGATAGTGGAATACCTGGCCAGATGACTGCAGGGTGTGTATCACTTGAGCCTGCCTCCAGCTCCTGTGTGACTTCCTTCAAAGGCTGGCCAAGGGGCACTTGTGTACTCTGCCCAGTCACTGGAAAATGCTCCTTATGCAATGCTGCTGGAGAGGGTATTACCCCACTGAGCTGCCCAGAAGAAGCCAATTTTCTCAGTAGTGATTGATTTTATGATAATTCCTCACCTTCATGGAGTAAAACTTTTGTGTAATTAAAAAAGATGATTTATTTGATTTTGTTAGCCCCTTTTGAGTCAAGTGGAACATTATTACCAAGTTTATGACTCATGTAATGTTCTGTCTCTAAGACAAGTCGGCATAATTTCTTCAGTAAATAGATAAATAATACAGAGTTTATTTTTATAATAAAATAATTTCCTACCAACTTTAAAAGTTAAGCACATTGTTTAGATCAATTAGTGTCTTTTGTTTAGCATTTCTAACCTTTTTACATTACTCATTAGCAACTTTTTCTTTTCTACCAAATATTTAATGTGTGGAAGCAAATACTTGAAATTTATGTATACACACAAATGTTCATTCAGACTTTATAACCTGATTAAAAAAATCTGATCATAATCCCTTTGAATCACTAACGAGCATGTCTTTGAGGGGATTATACCTGCACGGATTTCAATGAGCCCTGATGAGATTTAATGAAGTGTTTTCTGTGTTGGATGTTTCATTCTGGATTTGTTATCTGCCTCAATAGACACTAGTTAGGAGACTTTTAATTAAGTCCACCATCACAAACCAGTCCCAAGGGCACTGGTCATGCTGTGTTTTAACCCCAACATGAAAGCAGTGGCCTAGTTACCCAATCCCTTGGTAATCTCAAATCCCCCTCTCCCTGGCTGTTTTCCCAGAGTCCCTGCTCTCCCTATTAGGGCTCTGGAGACTGCTTAGTTATGTAACCAGGGGGTCCCAGGGATACTCCCCAGAACTAGCAGACCCTTGACAGGGATTTGTGCTTGGCTAACGAAGCATTAGGTTTATGCAAATTATTAATGACATCCATAATGAGGACACCCTCCAGTGCCCTGGCTGTGGGCAGCATTGTCTCCCAATGAGTTCCGCTTCAAAGGAAGCCTCCCACCAAATTATGCTCTTGCCCAAGATGGTGTAATGGGATGACAAGGAGTGCTACCTGCTGCTCCCAGTCTCCCAGTCTCCCAGCCACCAGGGACTGCTGAGGGATACAGCCTCATTGATGTCAGTCCCCAATTCCTCCTGAGCCTCAGTATCAGTTCTGTTCCAATCTTCCCAGAATATGTCACCAGTCATGCAAAGTTGCCTCACTGATTCATTTGAAAGTCAAAGGAACCTTTGTTCAACTTAAAGTTAAATGCAGTTGACCATAAATGTGACATTGTTTGATGTTAAATAGTTGCAAACAGTTGATAAAAATAATTGTTCATATGAAAAAGTGAATACAAAATGTTTCAGTATGTACAGACCAGAAATGTAGTGAACTTGATAGAGTGAATGTCTACTGCTTAAAGTTCAGTTCTAAACGTCCATAAATTCACCTACTGGCTTTTGTTAACTCAGTAAATTTCAAACTTTGTAGGGTAAAGACACATGCAGATTTAAAATGAAACAATGATTTGTAGACATTAGTTCGTTAAAAATCGAGAGTTTACCATGAACATAAAAATCATACAACTTTCCCAAGTGAATAGGTGTTGATCATGCCACTTTATTATTACACAAACCTGTTTGATTTTTCTGCAGAATATGAAACCAGACAACTGAAAAATGAAACCACTTAAATAAAACCTAAATTAATAACCTTTAGTAAACACCACACATTTGTATTGTTCAAGCCAGTCCCAACTCTTCAAATGTCACTTCTTCATCTTAGATAGGCCAAACTATGGTGCCATGATGAGGTTAATTAACTTTACAGATATAGTTGTAAACAAATTGAAATTGCAATCAAGTGCATGTGTTCAGCCTCCTGTGGTTTTGAGATATCTAAATACAAATTGTGTATGTGTTAACTGTTATACATGTGTTATATTATCTTCTCTGTGTACATTGTAACTTAGAGCAGGTCCTACTTCTACATTGCAATGGTATTTCATCTTGTCTACATAAATATTTAACTGGTTTTTGTACATTGTAATTTACATTGAACAGTTCTGACTTGTCTTCTTTAGTATTTCTGCATGTATGTATTCATCATGTACACTAATATCTGCTGATTGCTTGTCTCTTATATCTGCTCCTTGTACAAGTGATATCTGCTCTGACTTGTTTCTTATAGCTGTCCCTTACAGTGTGTCTTAGACTGGTCTCACACTGATAGGCAGTCTGTGTCTGCTTCCTGGACAGTGCAGTGGTCAGTGTGGGTCCAGACAATGGCTACAGCCACCCACTGACCAAGTAGTGGACACCCACCGAGAAGTTGCTTGTGTCCACTCAGGCAGACACCAATGACATGTTCAGTCACAGATTTGCCTTTTCCCACCTTCCGGTTGAGTGTGTCCACTGTTGGGAGTTCTTAATGCTGTTCCCTGGTCCTCTTCCCTTCCTGCACACCTGCAGTTGGCCCCTGTAGGGAGGGAGGCCTGGGGCTGACAGGAAGGCAGGGATGCACAGGCCCCAGGGCAGACATAGCCCAAGGCACTCACACACCAGCAGGCAGATTTGCCATCTGTTTTGGGGTTTTCAGATAGATAACAGGTTGAGTGGGGAATGAAAATCTCAGTGACAGGCAAAACCACTGGGACCCACAGTGTGACTGATTTGGGGAGGTTGATCCATGATATTTTGGGTGACTTCACTTGTCAATGGGTTGGGTGAAACTTCACTTGTGAGTTGTGAGATAGATCTGTGACATTCAGGGTGACTTCACTTGTGAGTTGTGAGATAGATCTGTGACATTCAGGGTGACTTCACTTGTGAGTTGTGAGATAGATCTGTGACATTCAGGGTGACTTCATTCATAAATAGATAAGTTGATCCATGACATTCAGGGTAATTTCACTAGTGAGTGGGGAGGGTGATCCATGACATTCATTGTGACTTCACGTGTGAGTGGGGAGGGTGATTTGTGACTTTCATTGTGACTTCACTAGAGAGTGGGGAGGGTGATCTGTGACATTCATTGTGACTTCACGTGTGAGTGGGGAGGGTGATTTGTGACATTCATTGTGACTTCACTTGTGAGTGGGGAGGGTGATTTGTGACATTCATTGTGACTTCACGTGTGAGTGGGGAGGGTGATTTGTGACATTCATTGTGACTTCACTTGTGAGTGGGGAGGGTGATCTGTGACATTCATTGTGACTTCACGTGTGAGTGGGGAGGGTGATCTGTGACATTCATTGTGACTTCACTAGAGAGTGGGGAGGGTGATCTGTGACATTCATTGTGACTTCACTAGAGAGTGGGGAGGGTGATCTGTGACATTAATTGTGACTTCACGTGTGAGTGGGGAGGGTGATCTGTGACATTCATTGTGACTTCACGTGTGAGTGGGGAGGGTGATCTGTGACATTCATTGTGACTTCACGTGTGAGTGGGGAGGGTGATCTGTGACATTCATTGTGACTTCACGTGTGAGTGGGGAGGGTGATCCTAGCCTCCATAAGGAGGTGTTCTTTTTAATGTCACCATGCCATGACATGTCCACAAAATGGTCAGCCAGATGTCCCTTTCTTCACTTTCCCTTTCCCTTTCTCCTGCCCTCTCCCCTACAGCTGTGACCCCTCCCCACCTGGGGATCCAAGATAATGGGAAATCCACCATTGAACATAATCTATTTGTATATTTAAGGGGCTTTGTTTTGTGCTGAAATGAGAACAGAGAAGCCAAAGGTGTGTGGCTTGTTCCTGCCTGAGCACATCTTGTGTGTGGTGACACTCAGACAGTAGGACTGTTGATTCCACCCAGCTCCAGGCTGTCACAGGGGCAGGTTGCTGTCCTGCCCCTGCTACAGATATCACCAGCAGGCACAGCACACTGGCACAGCCTAATGTCTCTCACTAATCTTTATGTTCTCCCCACACAAAGGTGGCCTTTCTCTGCCCACTGGCAGGTCCAGTTAATGAGAACATTACTGGGGGAGGTGAACACTGGGCTGGTCACACCTTGTTAGGGCAGGCAGATAGCATCTACAGCCTCCAGGGTGGGGTGGAGGGGAGACAGGAAGGATCAGGGAAGTCACATGACTGCTTTGTTTCCTCTCCAGCTCCCTGGCAGTCCAGCCTGTCTGTATGTCACCAACCTTTCTTCACCAATTAGTGCTATCACAGGACATTTTAAGTGGCATATTTTAGAGAGCTCAGGTTAGTGTTTGCATATTTTAAATGTACAGATAAATCCTTGTTTAAAATTGGCATATGTTGTAGATAATGTTCTACAATTCAGAGATAATTTATAGATTTTAGAGGTAATTTGTAGTTGTATATTTTTGAGATATTTATGTTGTTTATTTTAGAGAATGCTATCCAATGTCTTGACAGTTTACAATAACTCACCCTCAGACAAACACTACTCAAGTCCTTTAAATGTAGGCTGTGATCACGTCTAATTGTAATCCGCATTATGGCAATACTCTATTTAAGCATCCTTATTTGACAGAAATCTAAATAAATTTACATTTGCTTAAACAACACTGGAAAACACCAGAAATAAGAATATAAAATATGTAACATATAGTATAATAACCATATAATATAACAATCATATATTAATTTAAATATAAAATAAATCAAATATGGTAATTTAAAATACATAAAAATATGTTGGAATGTTTTTAAAATATAAATTAATATTAGCAAAATACAAATAAATACAGTAATTAAATAAAGGTACTAAAATAAAAAAAACTTAGCTCCTCAACAGTGATTTTCAACATGTGTCACAGAAGTAATGTCTCAGTGGTACCATGGCAACGGATTTTCATTTTGACAAATTTACAACAACACTTATTTAAAAGGTGAACTGCTTAATGATGGATTTTTATGAGTTCATTGTCTTAGTGAAAAGGTCCCCAGAGAAATATATATTACCTGACTATTCATTAATTAATTCAGCATTTTGATTGTTAGCAATAAAAGTCACTAATTATTGGCACTAATCTTGAGCAGGCTCATTTCAGATGTTGGGAAAGTTCCCCTGGGATGCTGGTTCTTTTTCCCATGCCCAGGCCAATTGCACCCACAGGGCTGCCCTCCCTGCCCCTCCCTGTCCTGCTGTGTACCTCAGGGCATATGTCTGGACCCCTTTTGGTGGTCACAGCCCTCTGGTAATGAGGGGTGGGATAATTGGGAAGCTGACCAGATACCCTGGGAAGAGGGATTTTTGCTGACCATCCATCTGGAAGAGATGTAAAACATGTGGGCAGCTAGGGAACAAGGGCAGTCTATTCTTCCGGTTGATTCAACCCTGTAAGGGAGGTCTGTTCTCTTGTAGGGCACAACTAGTCAAGGAAATTGGCTCCAGTTTCAAAGTTCCCTGGTGTTCTGGGTCCCTTCTTTGTGCCCCTGGCCAGGCCAAAGATTGATGAAGTTAAAATGGGTGCAGGTTTAAACACAATCATTCCATGAGGCCTCCACATGGCAGAAGAGTTTATTCAGAGTTCCAGTGTAGTTGTACTAAAACTAAAACCCTAGATATAATAAATATTTCTTGTGTTGTCTTTTCTATTTCAAACATATTTTTAGTTATCTGCAACCAGAAAAAGAAGAGTTACGTAAGAGTTAAATGAATGTCACAGATGCAGAAAGGGATCTATGGTTATAATGGTATGATTTTAATTTAATTAAACTATAATTTCTGTTAATGTTGCGGCTCAAAAATGGCCTAAATGATTAAGCTGTTATCCTTTCAGTAGCATTATTATATATGTAAAAATATATGTAAATAAAACCATGTTCTACTGGGTATTTCTATTTTGTATTGACATAAAGAAATGTGTCCTATGTACAGATGTGTGAACTGCTGTTTAATCAGTTGTGTCCTGTGAGATAAGTTGATACATTAATAATTATGCCAACTGCCACCCCACCCCTACCTTTTAGCTTAGTGGATGTCCATGGACATGCATGCACACATGTGTATGCCAGCATGGATGTGTGAGTGTTGGTTGGTGTATATCAATTAAATAACACTTCACTTGAGTAATCGTTTAAAAGTCTATTGTTCTGTTTCATTAGTGCTGGTCTGCAGGAGGTGTACAACAGTAGGGGAGAGTTGATGGGGAGGAACTCCCAGACTGGGATATAAGAATCCTTCCGTGATATCACATACAATGGGGGTTTGGGAACATGTAGCTGTAAAGGTTGTAAAGTGTGGGAAACCTCCTGATTCTCTGTCGCCATTTTCCCTAAGTGTCACACAGAACAATTGTACTAACAAATACCTTCTGTGATTTTGTCAAATATCCTTTCCAAAGTGTAATTAAAATGAAGGTGAGTTGTAATTAAGACATATGGTGTTAAAATTGGGCAGTGACACGTTATCTTTGGCAAATAGTTTCATTTATGGCCTGCTACAAATGTCACTGTCCAGTGGACGCTGACTTGAGGGAGTAGAGAGGTGGGGGCCATGTAGTGGTACATCTGGCCAGTGCCAGGTGGTTGCAAGGGTCTCCCTACAACCCTGGCTGTCTGATGAGCTGTCCCAGGTGACTGGTAGGAGGGGAATGTGGGGGTTTATTATGACCAAGTATGTTGACGGATCAACAAATAGTTGAGCAAGTAAATATTGTTATGTTAAATGATTACTTGTTCCTTTAATGTGCTCTGAATTGGTGTGGACTGTGGGCAGGGTATTGTGGTATCACTTTGGGTATATGGGGAAGGCATAGAAGAAAGAGAAACAGCATGGAATACATAGGAGATAGGGAGGAGAGTTGGATGAAGAAGCAGGGAGGGGTGATGTAGGGAGGGAGGGAGGTGGGATTGGGAAGGGGAAAAAATAGGGATTGAGAAAGAAATATGTGGAGAGAAAGAAATACGACCTTGAGGATAGAAGGTAAGGAGGGAGGGTTTGACATTTCAGTCACAGTTAACAACTGTTGGTGTCACACAGTGACTGGGTCTGTCAGTGGAGTCAGTTGGTTACTTGTCACCATCCTCTGTACCTGTGTAACTGAGGATGTCACACTGGTTCACTCTCACACCAAGTGTGACATATCTGCACAAAACTGATGGGGCGGCCTTGGACACTGTAGACACTGCCTTATTGTTGCTGAGTCTTAATTGGGATGAACCATGTCAGTGGTCCTGGTTAATTAACACTCAGTATAATTAACACACACATGTGACTTCAATGAGCTATTTTAGACTTGGTCTGTAAGTGTGTATTGCAGGTGTGTGCCTAGTTTTGATTCGCCTTTCGCAGTTTGGTAGCTCTAGGCGTCTTCACCAGCCTTCATAGCTTTATCTAGAGACCCGTCCACCCGTCATTTGGACGGGTAAAAACGTATATGGATGGGTATAAATATGGAGGACGGGTTGTGGACGGGTAAAAAAATGAAGGAGCAAAAAAAGGTCTTCCAAAACCATAGATATTGTTAGTTATGCCTCGAAAGTGAGTGTAAATGGTGTCAAATATGTGTTTGTAGCCCATTTCAGGTCATCAGGCACAATTTGAAAGTTTGTAAACTATCTTAACAGTTAACATCCATGTGTCCACCAAAACATATGACTGGCAATAATTTGATCCTGCATAAAGCCCTGCCAGCCTTGTACCTGCAAAATGCCACTTGCAACACATAAGATATTCAAGTTAATGACAACATTTGTAACAATCTGTAAATATGTAATATTCTATTCTGTTTGATCTGTCAGAACAAGTAAACACACATTACGTGCACTGTGTGATTGTATCCAATTCACTGCTATTTACCCAAGCTACACTGTGTTATATAGTTCTAGCACATTCTTAATAATTATTATGAAATAAAGAAACCTGGAAAAGAAATTGCCCAATAACTACCCCGGAGGTATCAGTGTTTTCGTCTACCCAGTTCATTACAGTTGAACTCTTTATAATGAGGGCACCCCTTCCTAACTAGAATCTCAAGGACAAGTATAGTGATTTTAATAGGAAATCTGCTGTTTTGAACATGGAAAAATTGGACATGATTGAATATAAGTTTTAGAGTATTATTGTCCCGGTTTGGCAATATTGCCAATAATTACTGGATGTATTGTTTACCGTGTACACAGGCTCCTGTGATCACAGCTTTCAAACAGCAAACATTCTTGTGAGCTTTCTTTATAGTAATTAAACACAACTTGGTGGTCAATATATCTTCAACATACTATAGTCTTAATAACATTATATTTAATAATAATATAGTAAATACAAACCCACTAACAAACACTATTTTTTTATCCGCAACAAACATTCTAATTTTAATCTGCAAGCATCATTTGATACTATTATTACTCCTTATGCAAATAAAAAATTAACATAATGTATTATTAATTCCCATTGTAGACACCAGGTGACATTGTCAAGTCAGCTACCATTAGCAGCCGTGTGATTGGTCAAGGTTGCTGTTAGTTTCAAACTGTCATTTTGTAGAGATGTCTTTGTGCTGCTGTTGACATTTTGATGGAGTATGGTAATGAGGCCGAGTGAATGACACTGAGCAGCCAGTGAGATGTCCAATCATTCATTACCCTCAGCCCAGCAGGGAGCTGCAAAAGTCCAATTCCATTTCCCATTAGCAACCTGTCTGATTTGCATGGCTTGGTTTGGGTTCAGATAAGGAAGGGACTCCCTGGAATGGGGAGACTGGACAGACACTGATACAGCCTGGTCCCTGCCCAGCTCTGTAATAGTCCCAGGGAGGCAGGGGGCTGGGGGACCAATATATGTTTTCTTAAGGGGCTATCTGCAAGTCCATGAGGACTGACACAGGGGGAGGCATGTCCTGGTGGTTGACACGGCTCTAGCTGGGGGGTGTTTGTTGTCCTAGGGTTCCTGGTGTTGTCCTGCTTATTTGGCAAATAATCCTGTGTCCTGTGGCTTGGTGGTCCTAGTTGTCCAAGTGGGACAGTCGGCTTGGTGGCACTTGGGATTGTGCATAGTTTCTGCTTCAATTGGCATTTTCAAAGTTTATATTATGCTGGCTAGATAAGCATTCATAAGGTTGGTGCATTCTTTGTGAATATAAAGTACTACTAGGCAGTTGGCTTTGGAAGCAAGGCTTTATGCAGCACCAAATTATTGCCAGTCACATATGTTTTGGTGGACACATGGATGTTAATTATTAAGGCAGTGTACACACTTTAAATGTGTCTGGTGACTTAAAATGAACACACATGAGACACCATTGACACTCACTTTTGAGGCATAACTGACAATAATTATCTGGTTTTGGAAGACCTTTTTTGCTCCTTTATTGTTTTACCCATCCACCCATATTTCTACCTGTCCACAATGGTTTTTACCTGTCCAAATGACAGGTGGACGGGTCTCTACATACAGCTATGGTTGGAAGGCTGTCTTTCGTAATTCCATCAGTAAAGCAGTCACATATCTGTCATATAAATTTTACAATGTGTTAGTAATAATAATGGATAGTTCTTCTATGGCGCAAATCTTTTAAGTATTAAAACTTAGTAAACTTACACGTATCATTCACACAACAGAAAACAGTACATAATCAACACTAACTGGACTATTTGGTATCTATGTAATGCTTGTTGGAACATATATACAGTGTTTGTTTTCAAACTAGATTTTGAACGGCACAGAGTAGGGACATTTCGAAGGCTAACATGTAGTGCTTTCCAGATGGTGGGTGCCATGAAACTGAACGAGCCTTCACCAACTCACTTATGATGACGCTTAGTAATTATCAGCAACTTCTCACTGGAGAACTGGAGAATGCGTGAAGATACATACGTATTAGATAGAATGGGCAGACTTAAGCTTTATGTGAACACATGTCTCATTTGTGAATGCAATACAGTAGACCTGGCTATTAAGAACTAGTTTTCTACACTCTACAGACATCATTTTGGACTGTCCTAGTGTGACAGCTATTGTGAGTTGGCTGTTCACTCATCGACTGTAAAGCTACGTTGAATTGATTTGTATAAGCAGAACTTAGTAGACCTGCCTTTTTAAGTACCTGGTTAGTTCTGGCTTTAGAGCAACCCTACCTGTTCTTTGGACCGGCAACAAGTCAGGGGTAGTGATACTTTACACAGCCATTAACTGAGACCATAGTCTCTAGGCACCAGTAATCCTCTGGCAGCTCTACCAACTGTGCCACAACTGCCCTGTATACTCTACTAAGTACTGGCTAGTAGGCAGTTGGATTATTCTCCAAATTTATTCATCCTCTAGATTATATTTCTGATTAGACAAAACGGTCTAGGTCCGTTATAGCTACTTCCCGTTATAGCTACTTCCCGTTATAGCTACAGTTTTTCCCCGTTATAGCCACTCATTAAGTTTGATAGGCAAACTAGTCCCGTTATAGCTACTTATTTAATTATGCAATTCAGGGGTGAGCAATGGGGAGCATTAACTATTTCAGACTGCTGTAAGATTTATACGTGAAATGTATTAATGAAATACACATATAGTTATAAATGTAATTGTCACTTATTTGAAATGGAAAATATAACATAAAACCCATGTGCAAAACAGTTTTAATTAAGGGAACTAAGGCAAAAGCGTACAAAATTGGCTTTATCTAGTAATAAATGTGGTCGACCATAAAAGTTATCAGTTATGTTATTGCTAGTTTAACAAGTGTCACTCTAGTTTGAGCAAATATCCAGCTGCACGCAGAAAGTTTAACACTGCCCTGCGCCCTGAGTCACGTCCCTGTTTCAATTCAGCCAGGCGCTGATCTGTCACAATGTGTTTCTTCTTCTTCTGTGGTGGCAGGATGGCAGCGTCATGTTGTGCAACTTTCATTTGCGTTGCTGCCTGGTCACTCTTTAGAGCGTCCACGAACTGGAAGATGTTGGGATGATGTGTAGACATTCCACACTACACGTCCGTGGAAATCTTTGCATCTTCTCCAAGCCATATCTTCGCAAAGTAATCGTTAAACACAGTGTCTTAAACCTGTATGAAATAGTTAATGCTCTCCCTTGCTGTCCCCTCCTGAATTGTGTAATTAAATAAGTAGCTATAACGGGACTAGTTTGCCGATCAAACTTAGCGACTAGCTATGACGGGAATAAAAAGTAGCTATAATGGGAAGTAGCTATAACGGGAAGACACCGAAAAAACTAGGCATGCACAACCTGGTCGTCTGACCTTGCTAAATTGATCACTACTGGCTTGTCAAATTGAAATGCTTACAATTAATGTTGTATAAACACCTGTCTCTAATATAATTCATATATATGAAAATATGAAATGTTCAGCATATTAGAGATTACTTCCAGATTATGTTAAACGATTTAGTATGAAAACAAACTGTCTAAATACCTATGGGGATAAACGTTTTTAAATTTTCAAGACCTTCACCAACCTTTCTTTGGCATCCGAATGAGTTGCCTTCAGATTGACATGACAATAGATGGTTGATAGTTTTGACGGTGAAAGGAGCGGTGGTCGCACAGTAGAGCACCGGACTGTCAATTGAGGGGACGATGGTTCAAATCCACCTACTGCCATTTCGAAACTTAGGCAATTTCGTTCACCCCACATTTGCCTGTGCCTTTCGGAAGAGATACTAAAAGCCGGTGTTCCCTTGTATCTGGTGTCTATGCCAGGGGAAGTAAAAGATCCCACACAGGGGGTAAATGTGTAACCTGTAGTGGACTCACTAATTCTAGAGAAAGAGAACTGCTTTAGCCCAAGTTTGAGCTGTTTGGAGTAAAAACCACATGAGAAAAAATACTGTGAATTTCTCAAAAGCTCTGGAGAACCAATAATTTGGATCCCTATATGTGCATTACTTTGTTTATAATGTTTTCTTGATGTAGCAAAAGTTTAAAAGAAAAATCCAACCCGTACCACTGATCATTATTTATTTAGTCGAGCTTAGAAACAACTCCATAGAAATACCTTCGTACATCATCAACTACACTCGTTTTGTTGTAAAGAAGCTGATTGTGCCGAGATGTAGGACAAATTGACCTCCATTTGGAAGAATGTGGGTGCTTCCAGTTTATACTCTCACGTTAGTGCTGTACTGATTTGATGGAGTGCTGGTCAGTTTATGGTGTCATGATTTGCAAGGGTTCTAACACCTCTGGGCCTGCAGACTCCTTCTCTGCAGAAATGCCTCCCAGAGTTAAACACCTTCACCCCTGATGCCCAATTAGCAGAGGGGTCATTGCCTTGTCAAATCTGACAGGCACAATTGATGGCAAGTTAATTGCTCATTTCTGTAGCTGGGCTGCTTTCTAAAGCAACTCCAGGGACTATTTGAAATGTCATGGGTGTGGGGGGACAGTTTTAGTGGGTGTCCACATCTGGATTCTGGATGACCCTAGTGTATTACATGCTAACTTGGCTGTGTGGTTCCATCAGCTGGTGACCACATAACTCAGTTTCCTCCTGGTCAGATGGTGTTCTTAGTCCACTGCTGACTTCTTCGAACAGTCAGTAACACAATTTGTGATCTGAAGATGAGTTTATGAATCTCTGAACATCCTTGTTTGCATTAAAATGTGGCCTAGATGGTGGTGAATGTTCTTGTTTTGGGGCACTTTTTCAGGACTTATGTTTTCAGCTCACTTTCAGTGCTAACTTTTGAACAATCTGTTATTTAGACAGGACAGTTTACAAACTTTATGACCCATCATTGGTAGGTTATGATGCAAAGATGACCAGTTTTGGTCCAACACAGTTTACCTAACGTCTGGGGCTATTGCCTTCCTCTGGCATATACAGTAGATACTTGGTGAAAAGCTTTGACATTTTGGAATGAATAAAACTGAACAAGTGCATTCATAATAGTGCAGTCAACAGCAAATAGGAAAACTAAGTAAATCGTAGTGTAAAACACTGCAAGCAAAGCAAATAAATTGTTTCTGTTAAATAACACAAGCAGGACATGTCTTATTTAAAAGTTAATTAAGGGTTGGAAGTAATTTAAAATGGCAGATAACGGTCTGTCTGATATGTCAGAGATTTCCCTTCCAGCTGATTTCTGGTACTGGTCAGCTGTCACTGCCAGTTACACTCTTCCATACAGTTGGGGGTGGGGTGACTGGGTGTACATTGGCAGAATATATACCCCACAACACATGATCTCTGGTTGCAGAAATAGTGAGGGGTGGACTTCTAAAGTTTCCAATAATTCAACTGTGACTGCATGTACAGGGTATTCTGACCTCACATTTTAAACATCTGAAAATCTAACAAGTCATTTTTTTACTGTATGATTTCAGACAAACAAATCTGTTTTCGAATACATTGATTGTGTATTTGGACTGTGCGTTTTCAGGCACACAGAACAATTCCTTTTTTGTACTCTGCTTTTGGAAAGCTGCGAATGTTATTATTATATATTCTTTATTTAGGTGTTTGAAGTTGTGGTCATAATGGAAATGGAACAAATAAACCCTGGTGAACCTTGTGCCTGGTCACTGGGGGCAGTGAGGGGGGAGAAGGGGGAGAGGGTGATGACATCTAAGACATAATTCAACTAGTGTTTGATGATAATCTTTATGGGCACAGCCCTGATATATACTGGACCCTTGCAACATGAGCCGAGACCCCAGAGCAGCCAGCAGCCTGCATCACTTATTTTGTCATTACATTGTCATTAGCACAGCAACAATGCTGATATGAATTCCAGCACCCAGCAGGGGTAATTACCCTGCCCCTTCATGACCAGCAGCACATGGTCCATATTGGCTCTGCAGAGTGGTGGAAAACCACCTATAAAATGTGCATCAGTGTCAGTTGGGCTGTAGTTGTGGACATGGTCAAGGACATAGAGTTGGTCAGCCCAGATATTGGTTGCGTAGGTAGATAATTTTTTAGTGAACATTGGCATCACATATATTTATTGTGTGGCTGGAGCCCACATGGGGGCGCCACTAGTCCAATAGTAGGGTCCAAGATTAAGACAGCTTGAAATGTGATACACTGACTGGTTGTCAGGATTTTTTTTAAGTGCCGCATAGCAATAAAACAGCATGTCAAGGGATTCTTTGGGACCTTTCGTGTCCCAAATAAAAATGACAAGGGTTTCTTTGAGAACTTTAAAATGTACACAGTCCTGTTGATGTGTGCAAGTAATTTTATTACATTAGGATTATATTTTACTAATCATTAATAACAATGCCATGTACGAATAACATCTAGGCAGATTGAGCCCAAACTGAAAACTCTGCATACGCAAAGTTATTTGAGATTCATTTTTGATATGTTATCTACATCATTAGTTATTAATTAAACATAATTATACAGAAATGAAGGCATAGGGTTACATAAAATCGTTATGTCACTTAAAAACAGTACAATACAAAGAGTTTTATATTCTTAAAGAAACCCTTTTGACTATAATCTGGGACATGAAAGAATGCCTTTCATGTCCCAACAAAACCCTTTAACAGCCAGACTGCCATGCATTAAATGTACTACATAACATAACTGATCAGAGTGTTAGCAGGATATTTTTAATGACTGCCTAAGTTTACAAGTAACAAGAAATTAAAGTTATCGATTAATGTCATAATAACTGCATAATTAATAATATGCCACGCAGAGGATCAATGCCAGAGGACAAAATAACAAGGACACTTTTGTGTTATTGTGAGTCCAACTTTGTATCTAAGCATCACCCATATTTCTGCCAATTCGTTCCTAGCATTTACATTAGCATTCATCCAATCCTGGCCTGTGAAGCCAAAATAATATGGTCAAGCACAGTTTGAAACTGGCCCACAAGACCCATTCAAATAGTTGGCAAGAACAAAACAATTAGGTTCTATTGTTCATTGACTCTGCCATGGAACAGTTCTGGGAAGATGCTGGGTATGTGGGAGTTTTGAGAGTTCTTGGAAATTGCCACCTCATGGGTTGGTCTGTCACTAGCCTCGATTGCCCAGGCTCTGTGAGGTGACAGCACTTATTAACCTCTCACATCCGCTTGGGGAATTAATGCTGTGCCAATGTTGCCACCAGGGCGGCCTTACCCCATGATAGGGTGGAGATGCCGATTGGCTCTCAGGCAAAATATGAAATAGAACTGAAATAACGATATACGTTTATACTATGCCATTGAAATAATTAAACATTAAACTTATATCCACACAAAAATAAGTATAAATAAAAATGTGCAGTTGTTTATGAAACAGGAATTATGGCAGGTTTACTCAATTACCCAGGCTCCGTGAGCAGCAAAACAGCAATAGTATCTTCAGCCATGTTTTGCAATTTCTACTAAACCTCGATCACACTCTTCCGTAAGATATTCTTTACAGTGTCATCAAACAAACTGTTGCAAACTGTTTTTTCAGTGAACTGAAAATATAATGACAAAATCTAAATCTTGTTGAAGACACCTCAAAATTCATGGGTTCTATTTATGGTGTGTAAATTATTCGCATGTCACATGAAACAGTGAGAGACCACATAGTGGATTCAAATATGACTGTCAAGAGCGTTAGAATACACGATTTCAGTGACAATTTTGTTTACCTGCCCTGAATATTCCAACCCCGACTATAGGGTGTATGTACAACACATGTTATAATAAAGATTGTCAAAGTTTATGGAACCTTAAGAATATCTTAATTTAAACCACTTTTGTCTTTTTGCCTATCAGATTACCTGTAAATATCTGTACATTCAAACAAAGCAAACATAAATCTGTTGTGTAGGTTTTTAAATAAACATTTCTAGCATGTTTTATATTGTTTGTCCTAGTTGTAAACAAACATACACATTGATTATTGACACAAAACCGTGCATGTCACTTGCTTCAGTTGCAACCAGATTGTTCAGGAACTTTCTCAGTTTCGAAATTGATCACATGTAATTTTGGCCAATAAAAACCACATACCTGTAAAGTTCAATATAACATTAACAACAGGTGCAATAAAAATTACAACTGTTATAAACAGAGTTCAGTTGGCAATTGCATCAGCCTAAGGACCCTGTAGAAGTGCCAGACAGCCAGGGTGGGGCTAATTTCTCTAAATTATTTATGTCTCCGAACTAACCAAGTTATTTAGAATGTAATAAAATCATAATGTGTTGTTAACAGTCATAATTAAAGTGCTAATTGCAATCTGTTGTCTGGAAGTTATGTAAGAAAACTGTGCACCATTTTGTTTCACTTGCAGCCAAGACTAAGGCTGTTTATATTTGACTGCTAATGAGTTGTTGCTATCAGATGGGAGGATGACTTTATGATATAGTAATCTGGCACCCTGTGTAGGGTCTTATCACATTTATCTTCACCCCTCATAAACACCATCAGTCATCCATAAACAAGATTGAAGCTTCAGTATAAATGTTGACATTGCTAACTGGCATTATTCTTTACAAAATCACACCAGCCAGCATTTGTAATGTAATCATATATGCACAATACCTAACCTTGCTGCAATTTTATATGAATTAAATGACAAAAATGTCCTTGTTAAATAGACTTGTGCCTTGTTTTGTGTGCTACAGTCCTGTGAGTTATTCATATGTCGTATGATATTGATGTTGTCAGTTCTGAATCTGTCATTAAAATGTTGTTATTAAATTTCGTCATTATATTTTTGTTGTTTTTTCCAGTTTACGTAATTGAAACTGTCAGTCTGTTCACGTCAACTTCAAGTACAGAGCCACACGATTTTGGAAAAAAGTAGATAGCAGACCAAGTAAATAGCTGCCAAAAGTTGATTTTAAAACAAATGTTACATGAATTACATATCTGGTGTATTAATCTAAAATATTAATATCTTCACAAATCTGACCTATTGCTGGAGAGGTTCTGTACTGTGATTTAGTGCCACAAATGTGGCCATTTTACCCCAGGGGTTAATGCCCTGCCTTTCTTCAGGACATTTAACTTTTCGACAGCCTGGCAGAGCCACTGTTAATTGCCATTTTTGACATGCTCATTTATGCAATAGCACTGAGAACATCTGGGGGAGTATTTCACTGAAAGGATTTCAATTGTAGACAGTGAGTGGGTTTTTCAACAGATGTTTCATTGGCCATTTATTCAGCAGTTTCGTTCTTAAACAGCCTGACATTTGCAGGTAAATTGGTGCCGAAAGAAATCAATATTGGGGTTAGTTAAGTAACCCTGAGATATGTTCCTGCTACAGTATTTTATAATAATTATGGTAACTTATAATTACTAATGAGTAACTGAAATATACAGTTTTACGAAATAGGTCCTATAATCGTATATATTGTTAATCTGTCTTAACATAGTGGAATATATATTTGACATGTTTTTTTGTATTTTGAATATATAAATCCTGGCAAAGGTTTTTTTCAAGCAAATATGTTATATATTTTTACCTGGCGTAATAGTTAAGTTTTGTGTTTGTTATTTATACCTGAATGAAAGTGTCTACTGGTAGTTTAGATCTCAACAATGGTGGCAAACCATTCTTACAAACAGATTACTTTGCATTGGAAATCCCCAGTTAATTCCATGAGAATGAATACGCAGACATGAGATACTAGTCCACTGGCAGAATAAACAAGTGTCTGTAGTTGTGAGATGTTCACCAGAGTCTGAGTGGATCTTTCTAAATTAGCCAGTCAGCCAGGCTGAAGCAGTTCAGGGTGCTGAGAAGCAATTGCAAGGGAAGGTCTGTTGGGATTGTCCAGTGCTCCCCGTGTGGGGAACTGCCTAACAGAGACCTGTCAATTTGAATCAGGATGACTGGCTCTGCACAGCCAATTGACTCATTAGCCCCGCCCCCCACTGTGTCCAGGCCTGTCACTCAACTGACCAGAGCTCCTGGTCACTGTCTGCCCGGGCTCACCATTCAGCAGTGGTCACTGTAGCAGTTGGAAGTGTTCCTGTTGCAAGCAGTTGAACTGGCTAGTGGGAACACACAAGTATTTGTCATCAGAGCGGGTATTCAGCATTGTTTGGCCCACTGCTGGGAGAGCTGTGCGTATATATGTGTGATGCTGTCTGGGTTCTGTCTATATATTGACCACCTGCGACAAAGAAGCAGCTGATTCTGTGCAAACCTCTGAGAGGACTCTGTGGAGCACATCAGGAGCACAGCGACATATTGGATGTGGACAGAGAATTGCCATCGAGAGCAGAAGATGTCCTGTGACTGGACATAGGCCAGTTGTTGCTCTAGTGGATGCTAGTTGTGGCTCGCTTGTTGGATGTATACCTCATCGTCATTGAATGATACCAAATACCACACCAAGCTTCTCTATGTCACAAGGTAAGTTGTTTCAGAACGTGCTTTGTGCCGGTTGGGGAGATGTGTTGCTGTCTGTGGCTCACTGCAAGACCTGGCGATGTTGACTCCCTCAGATGGTTTAAACATTCAGTGGTTGCATATTATGAAATTGGTTAGAACGTGCTAAGCATATAAACTTTCAAAACTCTAGCTTGGAGTATGAGAAGTATTTTGAAAGTCCAACTTAGTGTGTAGTATTGTTACTACAGGTTCTTACAATTTACACATCTTTTCTGGCTATTTAGGTATTCCTGCCTCTTGTGCCAGTTCTTTCTTTTAATTTTAGTTTAGACTGTGCACACGGGTCTGAGTTTGATTCCTTCTACTTGTTGATGAAGTATGTGTAGTATTAGAGTATCTCACAGACATGACTGTACAACCCAAAGTAAACACACAGGACGTGTAAAGTATGGATATATGTGAATTGCTGCAACACAGACAAACCAAAATAATGAGTATATCTTTCGTCTAGGTACCGTCAGGCCTGGGTACCTTCTAGGTCTAGGAGGATATAAACATTTCAAATTGAACATGTCAGTTTGTTACCTGGTGACAGTTAGACAAAACCAGCCTGTACTTTATAGCTGACATTTACGAGACGACAACTTTGAGGGAGACTTTGTCATACACAATTTCGTAAAATCAATTATGTGTTGCAATCCTTCAGATTGATAATTTTGGCGCAACAAAATGCATTGCCCAGAGTATGCAAGTACACATGATGTGTGTCCCTTTGCGTTGACCCATCTATATGTCTCCATTGCCTTGAGTCCTGTCGGCACACAGGATATGGTGACTGTGGTGTCCTCCTAGACAGCTGTCTTGTCAGCAGTGTCCTCTCTCATTACCACTACAAGGGGCACTCTCTTAATGCAGCCTCTGATAACAGCCATGGACACCCAGGGCTGGGGCTGTCTCCAGGCACTGTGGTGGGTGCTGGGAGGGGAGGGGATGGGAGGAAGGAAGCCTCCCTCCGTCCTGTAGATCTTGTCTTGTCCTCTTCATCTGACAGCGCCGCCAGTTGGCACAGGACAGATGGTGGCTGTAAGCACTTTGCCTGGTGTCTCCTTCATTCCTAAGCCATCCTTGTAAGTCACCTCAATGTGGTGTCTTATCTCTGTCTAAAGTACTGTCTCATACCAGATATTGAAGCTAGAGTCATTACAGGAACTAATACAGCATTTTATTACCAGTACAAGGTGTTAAATTCAAGTTAAACAGTGTACAATATTTAACTTGAATTGAACACCTTGTGTACTGGGTAATAAAATCATGGATTATTCCATGTAACAGCCAATGAATACTACATGACGGGATTGTGTACATTCAGATATTATTTAGGTGGTCATTTTCACAATGGCTATACTTTGTTCTATGTTATTTTAGCTTTGGTTTGAATTAGGATTAGGCGTACATAATTGAAACATTAAAATTATTACATCAACCACTACCTTGAAGGTGAAAGAGCATATTCAAACAAGTGTTATAAATCATGTTTTAGTCAAAACAATAAATAAAGTTCACCATTCAATTTATTATCCGACATTGAACAGGTAAAAAGTATATTTAAAGTACTCTGTAATTGGATGATGTAGTAAAATACATTCAACAGTTCTTGGTCTTTGTCTTTATACATTTATTTACAAAGTGACAGTAAGAAGAGGAGGGTGAAGGGGAATGTTTAGAAGTTGGGGTATCAGTTTCTGACTGTTGTCAAAGTTGTGTACATTTCGGGTGAGGCTGTTTATTATTGCTGCACTCACAGATGACAGACAGACTGCAGTAGCCAGATAGTGGGAAATCACAGTGGATGTGATGTGTCTTTCCTGTTCTGTGTATTAGGTGTGTATTCACATTGGAGGTGTGTATTAGCCTGTATCAGGTGTGTATTCACCATCTCCTCTCCATCCAGGTGTGCTGGGAACACCTCTCTGTGACATCTCACACCTGTGTCAGTGCTTGACAGTTTGGCCAGCAGTGAGCAGCTAAGACACACAGAGGAACTGGGCCTTTGTGTGCGGGTGTTGACACAGGGTCCCCCTCTCCCACTCCCTCTCCCACTCCCTCTCCCAGGCCCAGGAGGTTGTGTTGATAGCTGCTGGCTCTGCCTGCTCCATCACAATGGACCAGATTCTCCCTCACAGATTTCAAAGGTGTGTCAGTTGTGACTGAGTGAGGCTGGCACATGTCACCAGTCACGGTTCACTGGTTTTGTTTACCTGTTCCTCAGCTGTGTGTGTCTAGCTGAAGTCAATACTGCACCAGAACAATCGTTTCCATTGTTTCTTGTCTTGTTGTCATTTGTCGACTGGCACAAGTCTGTTTCTAACATTTATAGGTTCTCGTTCATAAAATCATAAGTGTTTATGCTGTACCTATTCGATTATATTGACCAACTACACAAGTAAGTTCCCGTGTTCAAATCACCTTTTAATAATTATACTTTGAATAATTCAAATCACCTTTTAAAAACTATACTTTGACCATCACTTGCTTAGAGTTTTTACTCTGAATAGCACATTTGCATTGCTTACTAGCTGCAAGATTAATATTAATTGAATATAAATCAGTCAGATATACATTAATTATTATAAGTAAAACACAATTAAACATATATATTATGGTAGTAATTATATAACTGTTTAAAGGTAGACAGTGTTCTGTTTAAAGAAATTAATATAATTTTTTTTATAAATTGTACTAATTAAAGTTCTATGACAATATCGTATTATAAATACATTAAAATATCCATCGTTACAGTAACACAGCATTTGTGAAGTTAAATTGGGGACACATACAGGCGCCATATAAAATATTCCGAGTTGAAAGGAAGCATGATGGTGTGTACTTTGTAGATGCCACTGCAGACTTCACATGTTGATGTGTATATGGGGTGGGTACTCACAGTTACATGAGCCTATACACCTGCAGTGTCCACCAGTACACACACTGGGGAAGTAGGGCCATAAACCTCTTGTTTCACTCTCCCCACATGCACTTAATTCATCCTCTAAAACATGTCTGATTTACATGAGAAGCCTCTGCTGTCTGTTGTCTCTCATTAAACCTGCAGTAAAATGAGTGGGAGAAATCTGTCTGGTCCTGCATAATGGAGAGTGGGGTGGGCTTTGATGGGGTAAGAACCCTAATGGAACCAGTCCATCAGCTGCTGTTGGGGTGTAGACTACCCATCAGGTATATCAGGGGTGGCTTATGGGGGCAGGCAGGATATGGGGGTTCCACTAAGATCTTGTCTCTGGTCATGTGTCTAGACTACTTACTTCCAGAAAAAACTTATTTTGTTATATGTCCTGATGCATAAAGTACAATTAGCGATTATTTTGTGTTGGAGACCAAAACATATTCTCTTTTACAGTATGTTTTCAGAAAGCTGAACATTTTATTATTTTTCAGTATCTGAATAGACAGTCATTGTTGACAATGACCTAGTCATTTCCTCATTTATAAATTTAATATTTTTAATTCTAGAATCAGTTTGTTGAATGTATGCTACCCGGCAAATATTGTTTTTATATGGGTACTGTGATGTATTGCACAGACAGAGAGTCACAAGTTCATATAATATTGCTCTTTGAAATTGACAGTCAAGACTGGAAATGAGAGATAACTGAATCAACATACTTCAGTGTTTTCTGTAAATACCAATCTAATCTTTGCAATACTTCTGATGAACGAGAGACAGACACAACACATTTACTGTGGTTTAACAAACACTTGTGTGGCAGAGGTGTTGAAAAGTCTGCATGTTGTACTACGTTTGAAGTAATTTTACAATTGAAACTATCAGGCTGTAGAGGTCTTAAATTGTACCGCACATTTTCAAAGCGCGATTGGTAATGAGCAATATTGCCACGAATGTGTCTAATCCATGGTGTGTTGTGTGTCCGGCAATGGTCAGTTGATGAAAACACTTTGTACTGACCCTCACAGCTGACCATGCGTGGTCAGACAATGAGGAAGAGAGCATTTGTGCTTTCCAAATCACTCTGTCCTAAATTAAATTTCTACTTCTATGGGACTTCCCACTGAGTGAAGATAAAAGGCCAGACTAAAGGGGTGTGCCCTTTGAATCTTAAAGAGCTGCTCCATTGTGTGGGGGTGGCTTAGACAGTCCACACAGGGGGGCAGGGGTCCATTAGAAACTCCAGCCCCTAGCTACAACCCCCTTTGCCCCCAGGGTATTATATATGTGAGATGGGAAGCAATATAGCAGTGGGATATTTCATTGGGAATCTGTTAGGTCCGAGGGGGGCAGGGGGTATTTCCCCTGTGTATTACATGGCGGGTTCAATTTCCACCAGAGCAGGGACAGAGGCTAAGTGTATGTTTCACACATTTAATGGGAAAGCTGTCACCATATTACCATTACCCAATCATTTCTCTTGCCGCAGCACTGTTATTTCATGTCCATTATTCCACTAATCTTGTTCCGAGAGTGGTTATTTTCTCTAATAACACCAACAGACCAGTAAATGAAAGTGGCTTGTTGCGCTGTTCAACAACAGAAGAGCAAGCCCACCAAGCCAGCAGGGCAGCCCAATATTCCAGGCCTTATCTCTCTTAGTCGTGTTTTCTAACCTAATGGAAACAGTAAGAAACTATTAATAGATTCAGTGTTGTATCAGTAGGTTACTGTATGACAGGTTTATCCTGTATTGATATAATTATTAAACTTTCTCTAACAAAAACTTGTAATCGCAGTAATAGTTTATTAAGTCCTGTGATATAACTGGTTTTGGCATGTACAGATTTAACATTTAATGTGATTGATTTGTAATAAGCTATACACGACTAGTGAACAATTGGCATTTTTTTAAGTTTCGTTATGTGCATCAAACTCTTAATTATTATTAGAGTAGATGTCAGGTTTTTTATATTTCCATTATAGTAATAAAATATTCACTTTCACCTGTGGGAGTGTGTGTACATTACTTTAAACTGTTGGTACGCATGGTTTATTTCAAAATGCATGGTAATTATCACATTGAAAGCAGCATTGTATCTTCAGTTACCCAGAATGCTCCTCTTCAGTCAGGTGTGGCAATTATTAACAGGAAGTGAGCTGAACCAGCTGTATATATTGTGTCACAGTGTCCTAGGTGTGTTGATTGTGGGACCAGGTGACAGTCTTCTAGGGTCAAACAGCAGTCCTGGGAATTTGCACCTGCCTCCTCTGTATATAAAATTAAAATGTTTGAATGTTTTGTATATATTTTGAATGTTTTTGCAGATTGTAAATAACTTCAGGCATGTTGTTAAACACAATCTTCAGTGTGTTTATTTTGTGTTACATTGATTCTGTTGTTAATAATAATAACTATTCAAAGGAGCTCAGAAAAGGTTATTTTAATGGTTTGATTATAGTCTGTCAGTCGCGAGAGTCACACAAAGTTAGGGACATTCTAAGTGACAGCTATAGGGGGATAAAGATGGACTTTTGAACTGTGTCTGAATTGTGTCTGAATTCAGTGGCATGTGGGCGGTTTGTGCAGAGATTCACAAATCTGCCCCAACCTTGATGATGTGTTCTAATTAACCCCTGCTGTCTGACAGGGTTGGGGCAAAAGTAATCTGCCATCTCCTGTTGCCTGTCAGGGTAGTAATTGCTGCCCTGCCTGCTGCTGGTTGTAAGGGGGTTGGCACATCAAACAGCCCCCTTGTGCCCTTACCAGTCCACCCCACCCTACACAAGACAGTGCTGATGAAGTCAGCCCCCTTTGATATCATACACCCCACCACTGTGGTTGAAACACCCTCATTCAGCTGTAGGTAGACCCTGTGTCTGAGCTGATCACATCCCAGGGCTCCATTCACTCCAGCCACCCTACCCTGGTAAATAATTATCAACTCTGGCAGTAAATGCTAGATACCTGAGACAGTTTGTTATTTGCTCATGTTCCAACAGTTCCCACATCACTAGAAGTGCCACAATCACTAATTATGCAACTAATTGTAACTTCTGGTCTATAAAATCTCTATTGTTCTCTTGGAATAAGTTTGCTCGATTTTAAACATATAATTAACCCATCACTATTATTATTTTTGTTATTACTACAAGCATTTATAAAGCGCCATATCTCCGGGACCAGCCCATAGGCGCGTACACACATTACAATAAAACATACATAGAATCATACAAAAATAGATCTAAAAATATATATATATATATATATATATATATAAATGAATTAATAACAGTAATAAAATAAAATAAAAATGTATAGCAAATAATTAAGATATAGGATGTTGTTTCTAAAATTGCGTAAATATAAATAGATAAGATTAATTTAAAAAGTAAAACATAATTATTATACAATAAAATAATAATACAAAAATTAATATATAAAAATATATATATAATAATTATATAAAATAATAATAAATTAGTTATAAAATAATACTGATAAAAGTAATGATTCATCAAATACGTTATCATGAGAGTGCCACACAGAACAGTTCCTCACTGAAAGTACGCTAATTTAAATAAATGTGTCTTTAGGAGAGTCTTGAATTTTACTAAAGTGTCTGATAGGCGAATGTGTTCAGGCAAACTATTCCAAAGTGCTGGTAATCAACAGGATATACTGTGATGTGTGAATAATCTATGAAATATGTGCAGTTGTTAATACACAAGTGTGTGTGTGTTTGTTTTTAGTAGCTGAATGGCTGCTTTAATAATTAAATTTTATTTTGCAGTTTAGATGCAAACAAGTTTATGCTATGTCAGTCAAAAATGACATATCTTTTAAGCAAATTAGCATTAAACTTGAAGTGTGGATTCCAGAACGATCCTCTTTGTCAAGAGAAAATTATTAATATGGATCAGGGCAAGGTACTTAATTTGATTGGATGACTTTTATTTAAAATGTCAGATTTTCAACAACAACAAAAAAATCTGAACAAGCACTGTGTATGTTGTCTTGTGGTGACGAGGTTCCCATGGTAACCATTGTTATTGTTGT
This sequence comes from Oasisia sp. SBJ-2009, assembly GCA_964017155.1. Lineage (NCBI taxonomy): Eukaryota > Metazoa > Annelida > Polychaeta > Sabellida > Siboglinidae > Oasisia > Oasisia sp. SBJ-2009. The sequence continues at coordinate 4,760,696 of OZ024864.1, read as the reverse complement.
GGTATTTTAGGGTCTGAGACTGTGGACATGATGGATGTCTCACATACCAGCAGTTTGTCGCTGTCAGAGGCCACGCGGCTTGTGAATCGACTCAAGAACACAAACATTGCCAAGTTCCACCAGCTCTGTAAGATGCACCTCAGTTTCCTGCTGGACCTTCCCGGCAGCAGCCTCGCAGACTTCCTCGGGGACCTGCCCACTACGCCATCTGGTGGCAACACCAACAGCTCGGCCATCGGGACCGAACGAACAAAGATTCACTTTCTACACTTTGGAAAGAAGAAAAGTAGCAAAGGTATGTCCCTGAAATAATGTATGTGTCGTGTAAAGTATATGCAGTCATGTCAATTTTTTATCCAGGCATCAATAATACTGTTGTTTTTTGTGAAAATGTTATAACATTTAAACGTAACTGAGCATTTTTGTGATGCACAGCATGTTTTACTGTATATGTACATAAATGTATAATTATGTATGCCTACATGCAGTTTAACATAGTCATTTGTATCCCACCGTTGATGTGCATTACTGAATAGGACTGTTTTGCAGTTACTGTCAGGCATGAGTACAGAATATCGGAAAGTATTGTTCATGGCTGCAAGATTTTGTTATAATATTGTAAGAATGATCACTTAGTTTGGAGTATATTTATTGGAAAAGTGCAATGTTTCAGTCCGCCACCAATAAGTATGCTCCAAAGTAAGTGATAATTCTTAGAATATGAATGCAAAAGTTAATCCCTGACATACAGTAAATATTTGCAGCAGCATTCTAAATCCACCAAGTTGGATTTGTTGAATATAATGTGCTTGCACACACAGATTATACCGGGTGTATTTGGGTGTGTGACCAGCCACGGTCCATAATGCCCCTCAACCTCACACACTGTGTGCAGTAAAGTTATTAGTGATATTACACTGGCACTAATGAAACGATTGCATCATTGTGTTTATCACAGTGTACACTGAACAGGGCAGGGTGGTTCCCCTCCAGCCCACCCCCCTCTCCACTCAGTGTCAACTTGAGTTCAACCCTGAAGGGTAGTGATAGGGGGGTAGCTGAACACTAGCTGTGCCCCAGCAGCAAGTGTGTTATCACTGCAATCACCCCCAACTGCAATTCACACTAGAAACACCCTCCAACTCTCTCCACAACCCCTGCCCAAACCTTCAAGGGGTTTTCGCCTGTTTTCCAGGGGGGTTGAGTGTCATAGGTGACACTGAATTGCAATCGAGTTGAAGTTGTCGCTGGGTGTTTGGAGTGCTTTCTAACTGCCCTCACTAGGTGGGGACACCTGTAGCCGACACAAAGGATCGTTGTTAGGAAACAATGAACGACATAAAATGTAGGAGCGTTTGCAGGATGTTGCTTTAAAGAAGAAGAAAATACAACCATACTTCACTAAGTAAAAGTATGAATAGATTATAGAATATGGGATGAAAATAAAAATTATCTAAGTACAAAGTCTGGTCATCATAAATCTGTAAATTTAAACTAAAAAATATGCATATTTTACTACATTGTACACAAATATTAGAGATATTTTGATGCACGTTTGGGTGGTGATTGTGGATCTACTTTATGATATGTAGCATGCATTTACAATAAAGACAACAAGGCTGTCCCCATAACAACGATTATCAAAAAAATTAACAATGATTATCATAAAATTTAACAATTATTATCATAAAAATGTAACAATTATTATCATAAAATTTAAGAGAAATGGTGTCATTGTTGATGGAGGCCTCCCCACTACCTACCACTGGAATAAGCCAGCACCACTGCAGACCTCTACACCTTGAATCACCCCCTCTCCCCTCCTTGTATTGTACTTCCCCTCCCACACCTCCCAACCTATTGTCTCCCTGGGTATTTCCAAAGGAACCGGTTGGCCTGAGATTTGGTGAGAAAATCCTACTATTGCTGAGTCGAGGAATCAGGGCTGCCATGATTGAGCCTGCAAGGAAGGGCTGTGGGGTGTGAAGACAGAGGGGTGACTAGGGTGATGTAATACACAGAGGTGTTAACCCCTCCTAGGTGCTAATGGCAGTGGGGTGATTTCCCTTAGGGTTTCTTGCCTGTTCTACTCCTTTCAAATGTGTTTAGCCCAGGTACAATGAGAGGTGAGTAAAATATCATGAAGTCTGCATCACAGACAGAGACAAAGGTCTGCTCTATGTGGCCTCAAGGCAATGCGGTGTAATTGCGCATGGAAATAGATCTTATTGGAAGTTTTATTGGGGTTTGTAGAACGAAATTGCTTTTTTTATTAATATGTTGAATAAAGGTCTTTGTGTTAATATATGTACAATTATTGTTGCACTCTCAGGAGAATACTAGTGTTATATTGTGATTGAATAGTCACCAGGGCCAGATCAGCCAGCATCAGACATTCATTCTGCTGTGGTCTTGGTTAGGTGTTTTCTCTTAGCCCCAGTCCTCCCAATCTGCTTTGTTTGATCAAGCCATGCCCCAATCCCCTCCCCAAGCCACCCCCCCCCCCCCCCCCACAGACTTTGTGAAACAGGACCCCCAGCCAAAGCTCTGATAATGGATCTTACCCTGAGTGCTGCTAATCAGATGTCACCCCCTTCCTGGGGATGTTCCTGGACAGGGTAACTGCCCCTATCATGTGTCAGCTCACATGTGTAATGGTCAAACTGTTGAGTCTAATTTACACCAGCATAGACAGTAATACACGCGTTGATTTAGCCATCTGTGATTCAAGTTCATCAAATTAGTGCGTGAATTTTAAGATGATATACTTTTGTTAATTTTAATTATTAGAAGAATTGACTTTGATCATTACATCTGGTAGGTTACTGAATCGTGTATCGCACTTTTGCCAATTACCCCAAAACAAGTTGCCAATCAATAATATTTTAGTAGTTTAACTGAATAACAAATGTTGTAAACAAGTTAGCATGCCATATTGCATGCTTGACAAATTTGTAAAATTATCCTAATATGAGATCAATGAAAATATGATTGTTGCAGTGGTTATAATAAGTTTCCTAAAAGGAAAGTTATGAAAATTTACTTTGCCTTGCCTGGAAACTCAATTTAAAAAAGACAATGGTTTGATTTTGTACACTGTGGGTTGAATTGTGCTGAGAATTGCTTCAGGCGGTCCAGCCAGCTGACAGCTGACTAAATATTGCATGCATGTTACCTGGACACAGAGAACATAATAGCCTTTCATAACTAACGGGTCAATGCGGCCCATGGTGTCAGTCACGTCCAGCCAAGGGGACCATTAGCCTGTAATGGCTGAGACAATCTCTAGAGTAGCCTTCACTGCTGCCCCTGCCCTGGGCCTGGACAGATGGAGTCCAGTGGCCAGTAGCACTCATAAACACAGTCACTAGTATGCCTTTGTTGATAAACTAACTCAAAGTCTTCAGTGGTATAGATTGTCTTGGTTGAATTATAAAATTGTACCCCCAAAATTCTAAGATTTGTTATTAGACTATGTGGAAGAGGTTGGAAAGGAAATTGGCTAATTGGTAAAGTGAAGGGTAAACTGCTACTGTGGCTGACCCCAATCCCTGCTGTATCTCTGGCCAGCTGGACTGGTCATTGTTTGTCCACTGCCGCTGGTCACTATGTCACCTCTAAACACATAATCACCCATAACCTTGTTTTTAATGGATTAGCAGCTAGGTAAATTCGGACGCTAATTGCACAGAGTCTGACTGGGGTGAATGCATTGACTTTACCTGCTGTGTGTGGGGCTAGGTTAATGGGGGCAAAGTGGGGATAAATGGCCCTGATCGGCTTAGGAAGCAGTCTGGGAGAAGGGAAGACAGGGAGACGGCAGGAAGAGGAGATAAGCGCATTAGGTTGATGGACTGGAGCGAGTAACTGACGTATAACACAGCGGGAATCCTGTAAAGTCTTTCTCGCCAGCCGCGAATGTACCGCATATTAAACATAAAACTCGTGTTGATTGCACAGAGCGTTTCCCTTATCTCGTGTTCTGTAACTGTTTATGGGTATCTTTCGATTAAGTACCGCAAATTTCACTGGTTAATACGCCCCGAAGTATAAACATGCCATTTTGCTCAAAGTCAAACCCCTTATACCTGGTGGTTTAGTTGAGACATGGATTCTACAGGAATGCTCAATACGTCATGCCATAGTAACTCATGGTTGTGCAAAGGCAATGTTGTTTCCACATCTGTTTGACTGCTAGATTTCCATCAGCTATTTCATATTCTACTGATGTGCCCTGTCCAGGTCCACTTCCATATTCTCCTTTGTGTCACACTTGGAAAGTATTCTGATTGAGTCGGACGTTTGTGACCTTTGTCTTCTCTTTTCTTCGGTCCTGGTATGTGATAGTTACAATACTTCTTTCCGTCTTTGTGTGGCAGCTAGTTTGCTCTTTGCCTTGTCTGTGAGTGTCCATGTTTCTGAACGGTATATCAGTGCTGGATTGTTTAGAACCTATAATATAAAGTTGAACCTTATTCACACTAGAATACCCTGTAGCTTCAGTGTTGCTGGTTTGCTTCAGATGAAGTATAGCAGCTACCTATATGTGCAGGTAACTTGTGTGAGTAGTTTGGTTGCTTGGACAGCATTTTGGGTTTCAATGATTACTGGTCAATGTACAAATGGGAGCAGACAGCCATAGCCTGGCCTGGCCTGTCACACAATGCACCTGCTAATGGAACCTTTGTCCTCGTGATTGCAATTAGAAAGTTAATTAGTACCCACATGGGTAGCCACTGCAGCATGCCTTGGAAGGGGGTCAGAAATCTGTGAGGACTACAGGTGTGGCTGCCCTGGGTTGATACCCTTCAAGTTGCTGGCCCCACTGCTGGGGTGTTCTAACATCACCCCACAGGTGACAGGCCCTAATTGAACCTGGCTTAGATGTGACTTATCATTGCCTGTAAGAATCCATCTGTGTCTATAACACATCATAATTAGTGCTATTGGTGTGTGTGGGTCCTTGTGTGGCAGACTCAAACAAATACATTGATTTTATACACCCTTGGAGAGGATTCTGTGCAGCTGTAGTCTCCAGACATCTTTGTTCGTTGCATCTGCTCCAGTCTCTCCAGTCTCTCCAGTCTCTAGCCACAGTCAGCTTCAGTCTCTCTTCCAACCCTCTTGTTGTCTCGTTCTTATAGTTAATTTTGCCAGTTAGTCTTCAGGCGACCTACTTTGCACTTATATATGTCAGACAGGGATTCTTCTTTCTTCCAACATGCCCAGTCCAGTTGCATCTTCTTGACTTCCACACTGCCCTTCTCTCAATTTGTTCTAATCTTGATATCTAATTGGTTCCACAAGTAGGCAAAGCATTTTCATGATTCTCATTATATATTTCTGTTGGAATGTGGTACCGTATTGAGTCTGCCATGACCCCACTGCCACCCCGACTGATGTTTTGCAAGGAGAAAATAGTTAAAAATCTGCACCATGAAGCTGGCAATTTGAAGGTGCCTGTCGTTGCAGGAGTGTTGCTGATGGTAGGCATCTTGCCGAGAGACAGACAAGGGTAGAGGTTGGAAGCATAGCGGCATAATGATTAGAACATTAGACATACAAGATATTTCAGGTTTTAATCATTTTTTTACCGTTTCAATTAAAACAATGCACAAGTTCATTCACTCTACACTGCTACAGTTAACTCCGCTGTAAGGATAATCACAGCGTGGCTTAATGCTTTCCGTGATCGAATGAACACGCCTACCAGCGAGCGAAGTGTAAAGCTGTGTGTTTATCGTTATTACTATAAGAAGTAGTTTTGATATGTTTCCAGCACGATGCTGATGGGTGTGGTTGTGTGTTGTGTTTCAGAGAGCCATCCTGTGACGGGGACGGGCTGCACCTTCGGGGTTCCCCTCAGCCCAGATGTCATGGAACAGATTTTTCCCCTCATAGAGTTCCTCTCGCAGCCAGAGAGTGAGTACAGCGCAAAGACGTTACGATTCACTCCCAGCATTCCGTGTCAGTTTACATAGCATGTAGTAAATGTGCGGTCAACATTGTATTCAGTAGTTTCGAAATATCGTTGCATTTATCTTGTGGGTGCAGCAGTGTTGTTAGAAAGGTTTTACTCTACGAAATGTTTACATATGAGGATGTGGAAGTCGGAATGATCTGCAGTGTTAAAAAACAGAATATTCTAAAACAGAATGTAGTAACTTCTTTGGAAAGAAATGTTAACAAATATTCTAGGACATATTCCTGGCATTTAGCTTATTTTAAGGTTGATCTTGCCAAATCTGTTGTTTATTATTAAACTTGGAAATGTTGTCATTTCATGTGTGGTACAGAATTTAAAAACAGATAAATAACTGAAACATTATGTCCTCTCATTATGAAACATGCATCTGTATACAGTTGTGACGATTATATTTCATTTACATGACTTAACCCGATGTGTGACGATTGTGTGTAGATCTGAAGGAGGAGGGTCTGTTCCGTAAGAACGGCCATATTGGACGACAGCGCCTCCTACGGGAGAAGTTGGACGCGGGCGAGGACCTGTGTGTCGAGTTGGAGCGAGACGTCTACAGCGCCCACGATGTGGCCAGCCTCCTCAAGATCTTCCTGGGCGAACTGCCGGAACCCCTGCTGACTGAGAAACACTACAGCGCCCACCTACAGGTTCCTGGTGAGTGCACCCTCTCTCTACCCCCCACCCCCCTTTACACCCTCAACCACCAGGGCTTTATGCAGGATCAAATTATTGCCAGTCACACATGTTTTGGTGGACATGTGGATGTTAACTGATAAGCCAGTTCACAAAATGTAAATTTTGTTTACCTAATAAGGACTACAAACACACATGTGACACCATTTACATTCACTTGCAAGGCATAACTAACAATATCTATGGTTTTGGATGATTTTGCTCCTTCATTTTTTTTACCCGTCCACCCATATTTCTACCCGTCCATATTCGTTTATACCCGTCCAAATGACGGGTGGACGGGTCTCTGCATAAAGCTATGTCAACTACTCACGGCAACCTTTGTAAGCAAACATCCCAAATGAGCTCTTTCAAAGGCTGCCACACTGAAAACACACCTTTTCTACGCCCACCTACACACCCTCCACAAGGACACAACCTTACTGCACCCCCGTTAAATTCCTGGAAAGGGTACCCTTCTTTACCACCCCAACCCAAGACACTACAGCACCCTTTCTATTCCCTATGTCCCCCAGTATTGACCCCGGTCCCAGCCACCCACAGACTGTCCTTGCAGTAGGCAGTGAGTGCTCCTGTCTGGCTTTGTGTGCCCCACCAGTCAAGGCAGTGTGTTGATGTAGTTAATTTGTGTGTCTAACTCCACACAATGGGCTGTTTTCCTTTCACATTTCCGCGGGTTTCGCCACAGATGTACCGCCTAAATCCACCCTTCCGCTTGGTTGGAAGTTACGTAAGGTGCAGTGCCATAGTCACGTTCTAGTAATGCACCTACACAAACCAGGACCAGTTGCAGCCTTACGTTGTGTATTCTGTCAGTGACGCTGCATTTTAACCTTCCTGAACATTTCTTGTTAGATTTTTGAAATTTATTTGACTAATTATGATTTATTTAGCTTATTGTGTGGCTTATATATATATGTATGTATATATATATATTAGCAATGTAGATCTGGATATTTTCCCTTTGGATGCAATTAAGATACACGCACGCACGCACGCACGCACGCACGCACGCACGCACGCACGCACGCACACACACACACACACACACACACACACATGTAATATATATATACATATAATATATATATACATATAATATATATACATGTATCTTAACTGCCTCCAAATTGAAAATACCCGGATTTACATTGCTATAAAAAAAATCATGCTCATTGACAATGTGATAGTAGTGACAGTGGTCAGTGACACTATGTGGTGACACGTGTCACTAGAAGGTGTGTGACGGTGCGTGTCTCTGTCCACAGACATGGTGCAGCAGCACAAGCAGCTGCAGACGGTACAGCTGCTGCTGCAGCTGCTGCCGCGCGAGAACTTCGCCGTGCTCGAGTGTCTGCTCCGACTGCTCCACCTGGTGGAGCAGGAGCAGAGCAACAAGATGACGGCCGACACGCTCGGCACGCTCTTCGCACCCCACATCCTCGTGCCCCGCAAGGTACGACCTTTCACCTCCTCCCACCATCCGTACCTTTGATGTCGGGACGATATGTTGCTCCATGCTCCAGTTAGCCAGTAACTATTTTATAGCACGACTGGTTTTAGATTGTTCTGTTTTTATTTATTTATTCATCTTTGCTTATTTATTTATTTATTTATCGTAGCTTATTTAATTATTTATTGTACCTTATTTATTTATTTATTTATCTTAGCTTATTTAATTACCTATCTTAGCTTACTTATTTATTTTATTTTAGCTTATTCATTTGTATTTTAGATTTAGTCAACACGTTATGCTATTTTAAAAAGTAATCTGTTAACCAGTAATATGTCACCCAGTAACGTGTCACCCTGTAACATGTCAGTCTGTAACGTGTCAGTCTGTAACGTGTCACCCAGTAACGTGTCACCCAGTAACGTGTCACCCAGTAACGTGTCACCCAGTAACGTGTCAGTCTGTAATGTGTCACCCAGTAACGTGTCAGTCTGTAACGTGTCAGTCTGTAACGTGTCACGCAGTAACATGTCAGTCTGTAACGTGTCACGCAGTAACATGTCAGTCTGTAATGTGTCACCCAGTAACGTGTCAGTCTGTAATGTGTCACCCAGTAACATGTCAGTCTAACGTGTCACCCAGTAATGTGTCAGTCTGTAATGTGTCACCCAGTAACGTGTCAGTCTGTAATGTGTCACCCAGTAACGTGTCAGTCTGTAATGTGTCACCCAGTAACGTGTCACCCAGTAACGTGTCAGCCAGTAACGTGTCAGTCTGTAATGTGTCACCCAGTAAAGTGTCACCCAGTAACGTGTCACCCAGTAATGTGACAGCCAGTAACAGTCCTGTGGTGTTTCAGATGGCCGCCAGTGAACTCCAGGCAGTGTCCCCCAGTATCACCAAGGCCGTCTCCTTCATGATTGAGAAGGCACCATTTCTCTTCCAGGTAAGTCTACCTCTAGGTCTCCCTTACCACAAAGTAACATTGACTTAATATAGTGTTGCGCGGGGATGTGTCATTTAATAGAACCTCTGAGGTTTAGGATAAGTTGCTAAGGATACTCGTTTTTATTTTCAATCTCTTCCTGTCACTGGTAGGACAGTCTGTCCACACTAGTAGCCGCCTGTGACTGCATCAACAGTTTGTTACATATGCAGCAGTTTAATCAAATTAAATAATGTATTTAAAAGTTAAGTTAAATCTGTTGTAAGTACACGTTATCTCTATTTTGCCATTCTTCCATTTTGATGTATTTTAATATTGTGAAGCGCCACGAACAATAGTGGATGTGGCGCTTTGCTGATCTATGATAATCACACTAGTACTGCCAAGTAGACAATCACACTAGTACTGCCAAGTAGACAATCACACTAGTACTGCCAAGTAGACAATCACACTAGTACTGCCAAGTAGACAATCACACTAGTACTGCCAAGTAGACAATCACACTAGTACTGCCAAGTAGACAATCACACTAGTACTGCCAAATAGACAATCACACTAATACTGCCAAGTAGACAATCACACTAGTACTGCCAAATAGACAATCACACTAGTACTGCCAAGTAGACAATCACACTAGTACTGCCAAATAGACATTCGCTTTACTTTATTTTCACTTTAATGTCCTAAAACGATATTCATCATACAACTCGTCACCAAACTGTTCCCAGAATTGCTGCATACAAACCGATTACATCATCAGTGTAACTGGTGATAGATCCGATTACGAAAGTGAAAGCAGCTGTGGTTGTTGCAGGTGCCCGAGGCGCTGGTGCGTGACATCGCCAAGTTCTGGCAAGAGATGGAGGAGTCGTCCGACAGCTTCTCCGGCTCCTCGCGCTCCGAGGACGAGGCGGAGGGCACTCGACCCAGATACAAGGTACGGCGGGGAGCAGGTGTCTTCTGGGTAACGGGTGGGCCACTTCTTGCCACATGGTAATGTGAAAACATAGCTGAATCATATATACGTGTGCGTGCCTTTGCAATGTTTGCCCCGAGTAAAACGATGGGCGATGAGCTGAACGAACCCAGACTGCGTGATGTGAGGCATTATGGGTCCAGCCTATTCCCTGGGAAATAGAGAGGAAACAAATGCATAATGACAAGAAAGTTGCAACATATAAACACGTTTATGGCAAGAAATAACTATGAGGTGGCAATGCTGGCATAGTTTGAGCCAGGTGAGATGGCCCACCACACCCATTATATAGCAGGGGAAACACTGCTGTGTGTAAACTTCCTGTCATGCAATGTTGCGCATGCACACATGCAGGTGTTTATGTTCGCCTTTCAAGTATTTGTCTTATTGGGTAGTTGCATTAGTTTCCTATGTACCAACCTGTGCCAAGCATGACCGGTGAGAACAAAGGTCACTGTGTGTTGTAGGGAGAATAAATTGCTACAAAAGTATCATGTAACTAGTGGAATATGTTAAAGAATAATAAAATAATAATAAACTGTATTTAGACTCTGTTCAATAGTGTGTACATAGTCGTCTCTAAACGTATTAATACAAACCATTGCTAACATGTTTGGCAGGTTTCAGTCATAAAGTTCAGAAGTGCAAGACCACATATTGGCCAGTGAAGTTGAACCCACACTAAACACTACAACCACCTTAAGGTGTTAATGTGACCCACCCCTGACCTCCGTACCAAATGTCCACTGTGTGTCCCACAGAGAACACTCGACCCATCAGACGTCGTCATCATCAACACGACGCTGACGTTTGCTGACAGACAGGCGTCTCAGAAGGCCGCGGCCCATACTGACACGAGTATGGAGCTAGCCCAACTCTACGCCCATGTCTCCTCCATGCCCGAATCAGCCCAGAAACGCAAGTTCCTCAAACAGGTGAGACACAGGATGTCAGCGTGGCATCTTTATCTCGTGTGATTTATTTATTTCTAAATAAAATTGTAGAATCATATCTCAAGGTGTATAACTTTTTCCAGGTATTTTACTGTTGCATAATTTGTTGTGTGTAATTTAAATTCATTTAACTAAAATGTTGATATATTGTTATTGAAACTAACATAATATATAATGTATTATACAAAATGTTCTGTTTATAGATACAAAATTTCAGTAAACTCTATTTTTATGCAATACTTCATAATTGACCGTTCTGCACTATTGAACATGCTTATGATGTTATTCTATTTAATATTAATTTCATGAAGTTTATATGTTTTATAAGTTCAGTGACTGTGAAGTCTTGACACCTGTTAAAGAGAGAAGTTGTCTAAGTTTTCTTGTGGTAATTTACTTTGAGGTGTGTGCATATGTTGCATTACTAAACCTTGCATTCTACATCAATATAATTACATAAATTAAGGATTACAAGTAAGGTTGCTGTTCACATTGCCTATGATGATATATTTGTGAGAGACTATGTTTACATTCACACTGTTGTTTTCAGTTCAACAAGGCAAATGCCATAGGAACACCAACGGCCGTTCCTGAACCTAAACACAAGCGTAGCAAATCACTGAGCGAGTCATTAAAAGTGAGTAGCATTTACCCAATGTCTGACAGTACAACTCAACAAAAGTTGACTTGTGTATGTATTTATACACACACACACTCACTCACTCACTCACACACACACACACACACACACACACACACACACACACACACACACACACACACACACACACACACACACACACACACCTAGCATAAGACAATGAATATCACATAAATGTCATATAAATCAAAATTAAGCATCATGTTAGCAAGTATTAAATACTTAATCATTTGCTGTTCTCTCCAGAAAATGGTGAGTCGCAACCACAAGAGGCGAGGGTCAGGTCACTGTGTGCAGGCTCATGCTGTGTACCCAACGAGTCGGGTCAACCCCTACACTGTACCCCACTCCACCCCCGCCATGGTCAGCTGCAACCCCGTCACCACTGTCAAGCCACAGGTATGTTATTCACTGTCATCTTTGTCGGCTTGCATCCTTGCTTTATCTGGCTTAATCTACTTTCTAGAGGCACATTAGTGTGCTCATTAGGCACAATTATATTATAAGTCAATGAGGTTGTGAAGATAAATGTCTAACGTACATATTATATGTCACATTGTAATAAGAAAAACAGCATTTTATTTTTAAAAACTGACATTTGTTATGGCTGAATTTGTTGCTAGTGATAATGAAGAAGAAGTAGTTACTCTTAAACATAACAAGTAGCTATGGTGGAAATGGATCATGGCTTTGACAGACAATAGCCATCTGATGTAACAGGCTGGCTGTACACTGTAATATGAAGACACCAATGAGGAAGTTAGTGACAAAAACACATTTGAAGCAGCAGTATTATGGTGTTAATCATGAAGACAGTGATACTGGCCCAGGGATATTTTGTCAACTTCACTAGTTATAAGATTGTCTAGTGGCTGAGTATGTTAATTTTTACAGAAAATGGTTTAGAATGGGTGATGAAATAAGTGCTTACGACACACTAGTGCATATTGCAGCTAACACACTTATGCATAACTAATTCACTGCTGTGATTTAGCTGACTAACTATAACAAGAAGAAGCCTGTCCAGTGTGTGTCCAGTTGCCTGCATGAGTGCTGTAGTAGGGTTTGTGTGCTTGCTCACTGACCACCCTGCTTTGACCTGTGACCCCCGCTTTGCCTGCAGCATACCCCGGTCATCAAGTACTCGTTGCTGCGACCTATGACCCCTGCCACACCGACACCTATCATGAGATTGTTTAAGCCCGAACAACCTCTTGTAAGTGCTGGTGCTTTCTGCTTTCTTACTCGCTTCGCATCCTGCTGCGTATTCATTAATATCTTACACATTTCTTGAAGCCACAGTGTGAGCATTAGACGCTTCACCTCGAGGTTATCTGAGCTCACAGTGCAGATTTGCGTGGCAGCCATGTGATATTTGTAAATAATGGACTGATGAATTCTAAAGGTGCTTCTGCTACATTATTTGGTAGCGAATATGAAAAAATGATGAAAAACAATAAACTGGAAATCTCTCAGTAATGATAATAAGACAATTTATAAAGCGCCATTAATCTAGAAATATCCAATCGGAGGCGCTGTACATGAGTTTGTATACATGTGTCGTAGAATTATAATATTAAGTTTGTTAAGGTAAATAAAATGCATGCCCTAATGACAATCACTTGGGTTATTTTCAGACACACAAAAATCTGCGAAAGTAAAATAATTAATTAATAAGGCTGGCACCTAAGTAAATCTTATTTTCTTTTCAATTAAATAATTTTTAAACGTTTTAATGCAGTATGTAGTCATGTTGATTCACGTTGTCGTGCTGTTGTGACAGTTGCCGTCAAGTCCCCGCGTCCACATCGTTGACATGAAGACACGGGGCTGCACGCCGATGACGTCGACAGCGTCGGTGAACTGTCGGAGGCGACACGATACGACGAGCAGTGACATGTCACACCGACTCGCAAGCCAGTCGTTCCACTGCCACACGGCGAGCGAACACTTCCACGAGAACTCGGAAAACATCTACCGCAGTACACCCCTCGACCTGAGGGGGCACGGCACCCCCGACCGGAGGGGGCGCAAGGGGTCGGTTCACTCGCCCGTCGGCGTCACCCCCGATAAGCACTTCGAGAAGCCAACCGCGTTCATATCGCCGATATCTCGCTCGATGAGGAAGATGCCCAAGTCACTACACGTAAGGCTCCAAATACCTCTCTGTCTTCCCGTGTCTTTGAGTCGTCTTTAGCTCCATGCAGAATCTGAGCAAATCACTACTTGTCAGGCTGCAAACCCCACACTTCCAGTCTCCTGACCCTCCCTTCCCCTTCTTTCCCTCCCTTCCCCTTCTTTCCCTCCCTTCCCCTTCTTTCCCTCCCTTCCCATTCTTTCCCTCCCTTCCCCTTCTTTCCCTCCCTTCCCCTTCTTTCCCTCCCTTCCCATTCTTTCCCTCCCTTCCCCTTCTTTCCCTCCCTTCCCCTTCTTTCCCTCCCTTCCCCTTCTTTCCCTCCCTTCCCCTTCTTTCCCTCCCTTCCCATTCTTTCCCTCCCTTCCCCTTCTTTCCCTCCCTTCCCCTTCTTTCCATCCCTTCCCCTTCTTTCCCTCCCTTCCCCTTCTTTCCCTCCCTTCCCATTCTTTCCCTCCCTTCCCCTTCTTTCCCTCCCTTCCCATTCTTTCCCTCCCTTCCCCTTCTTTCCCTCCCTTCCCCTTCTTTTCCTCCCTTCCCCTTCTTTTCCTCCCTTCCCCTTCTTTCCCCCCCTTCCCATTCTTTCCCTCCCTTCCCCTTCTTTCCATCCCTTCCCCTTCTTTCCCTCCCTTCCCCTTCTTTCCCTCCCTTCCCATTCTTTCCCTCCCTTCCCCTTCTTTCCCTCCCTTCCCATTCTTTCCCTCCCTTCCCCTTCTTTCCCTCCCTTCCCCTTCTTTCCCTCCCTTCCCCTTCTTTCCCTCCCTTCCCATTCTTTCCCTCCCTTCCCCTTCTTTCCCTCCCTTCCCATTCTTTCCCTCCCTTCCCCTTCTTTCCCTCCCTTCCCCTTCTTTCCCTCCCCACTTTCTCCCCATCCACCCATTCGGTCTCTCCCCATCCGCCCACCATCATCCACCACCCCACCCCATCACTCCCCTTTCTTCCTCTTTTTTCCCTTTCCTCCTTCCCCTATTTGTCTCTGTCCCTGACTCTCCATCATTTATAACAAACTCGTTACTTTTGATGTAATTAGTGCATGATTTGATCCTACATTCTCACTGCATGTGTTAAATATGAGCCTGTCACCTGACGGAAATCTGTCTAGACGGTGAATGTTGCATTTTCATAAGCGTCTGAATTGTTCAGTGGTGATTTTACTGTAAATAGCCACACAAATAGTAAATGATTTTTTTAATATTGGCTCGTTGAACTGTCCACATCAATAATTGCCTTCAAACAAAAATATAACTATTATAGATACACATATCAGAGGGTGGCGGTGTTTGAAAAGTGGACACAATTTTCACGGAGTATCTGCCACCATAGCAGTGTGACAGAGTGTCAACAGTGTCAAAGTGTCAACAGTGTGACACTTCTTAGAAGACTCGTTGTTTTGTCAGTCTCATGCATCCCTCGTGTCTCGTGTTACAGAACCTGGTATTGACGCCTGGAGCACGGATACCCATGGCTCTTATACAGACTCCGTGAGGAGCAGGAGGAGACGGCAAGAGCAGGAAGAGCAGTGCTCAGACATAGTCAACGTTGGTCACGCACTACTGCCAGCATGCGATACCAGCGCATGGACAGATGAAACTGCTCCATGACACTGCAGTGTCTTAGAGTACATCTCCTGACATGATGACACAGCAGTCTTACATTCGATGACACAGCAGGATTATCAATGTCATTGGTGGTGACATTGTCTTTCTGACATCAGTGTCAACCACTGAAGAATGACATAATTCCGTCATCAGTGTCGACTATTGCAGAAGAATGACATCATTTTGTCATCCATATCGACCACTGCAAAAAGAATGACATGTTTCTGTCATCAATGTCGACCAATGCAGAAGAATGACATAATACTGTCATCAGTGTCAGTCACTGTAGAAGACTGTGTTTGTGTGAACTTGCTGCTTGCTTCTTTGCCCTGACAATGTAAATTGTGTACAAAGTCTATATTTAAGGACCCAGTGTTTCTGGTTATGTTCGCATTTGGCACGTTATATAAGCCTAAGCCAGGAAACGTCCAACCGACAGCTTAGACTGGGTGAGGTCAGCTCCCTGGTGATAAGCAGAAATTGTGTAAAAAAAGTTTGTTTGCTTTGTCGAGTTACAGCAAAGCTACATTGTCTTGTGTGTTTAAATATTGAATATTTACTAACGGAATGCATGCATGCTGCGCATAGTCACAAGGCAGGCATGCATGATTGGTGCTTAATGCTAAACAATAGTGGGCTTCACGTAGATCAGCTTGCAGTTTTTATGGTGCCTGTATTGGACTCAATAACAGCATGAAGAATTCGCTATGAGGACCTTTTTAGAATTACCACAATATCTAAACAGAATCAGTAACAGCTAAACGCACTAGGGAAAGATGGCGTGATTTTAACAAAGACACTTTGCTTGTAGAACATTCTACTGTGTAGATAAGTATGTGGAAGGTGTCAGCTGTTTGCGTGTGGATTGATTTTAGTATGGCTTGAATATATATGTATATAAACATATATATTTGTACACACACATATATATGTATATATATAATTCTATATATTCGCTTCCCACTGTGGAATTATGCTAGCAGAATTATATTATTTATATAGCAATTTATGGCAATACTCATACTGTGTCAGTCGGTGTGCTGGCATTGCGGTGTAAGCCCTTAGAAGAAATTATGTTCAGTGGCACCATTGCTAGCTTCTTTGCCAATGAAATATTACATTAACCCTTTCTTCAGAATACGCATTATGTTATTATTATAAGAAGTAACTTATTTGAATGTTTTTACTAGCACAAATGTCCTTCATATGGATGTGTACACTTGTGACACAGAATGTGGCTTCACAAAATGTCTGGTGGGTTAACGTGCCTATTGTCAGACAGTATATATCAGTCACTCTTAATAATTCCAATAACCTGATATAAGAGTACTTGCTTCCTACTAAGGTCAAGGTGACCATTCCTTTCACACTGGTGGTGCCACCTGGTGTGTAATGCTGGTGGTGTCACTCATCTGCCTGGTAACATAACACTCACAGAAAGCACATCACAATGATGTGAACAAACAAGTAACATCATACAGTGTGGTATCGATCCAAAAATGAGTTAGAGCCATTAATACACAGCGAATTAAAAAAAGTTTAAGTGTACTGCCACCTCAGAGGGATCAAAGATTAATACACACAGAATTTAGACAAATGAAAGTGTATTTCCACTACAGAGAGATCCAAGATTAGTCCCATTAATCCACGGGGAATATTGGAAAATGAAAGTGTACTGCCACCTCAGAGGGATAAAAGATTAATTTCTAAAACTTGTTTGTCCGAGATGTAAACCATCTAGCGGAAAATTTTTAATACAGATACATATACACATGCATACACACATACATAGTGTACATATGCTAGCTCGTAAACATACAATCCTGTGAGATGACTCAGTTACAATTCTGATTTCGTTTTACAGGAAATATTATTTCTTAATGCTTTAGAGCATAACACTCGGGTGACACTCACTGTTGTATTGTAGCAGCTGTGTCTACTTCCACACTGAAGCCATGTTCACAGGTTAACTGAAACCCTAGCCAACATACAATCGCTTGTATATATATAAATATATATGTCATAGTTACACATCATTTCATAATTGTCATCACTGTTTGCCAATGTTGTGTTGCCTTGTACATAAATTTTCTTTGCTTTCAAAGCTATCTCGGTGTGTTGAGTTGTTGATCTTTGGTAAATTATATATATAAATAATACAAAAATGCGTAAGTTAGCTTCACATTTGAGCAGTAATTGTAATGTGGCGCACAGCTTCCCAGAGTAGTCAAGACGGTGTTTGGTTGGACAGGTTTGTGAGGAAATATCAAGTCGTCAGGACTGGATATACCATGCTATATAATTTCTCCCTGGCAAACCTGTTTAGTCTAGTCGGACACCATACATGGACTTCTCTGGGAATCATTACACATCTGACCGTAGTGTGAGTGAGTGTCATTTTGTGAAAGATATACTACCAGTTTTACATGCAACAATATTTGGCCCTTCCAAAACTGTCAACTATGTTGGGACGTTGACCAAAAAAGTAAGTGGACGACGACAGGCTGGGACCAGTTGTGTGTTAAGGAATCATAACCCCTAGTGAAAGCTAATATGACTTATGTCTCCGTCAACATCTGAAGATTCAAGCAAGGATAACAGTCCATAGTCCACTGTCAGTAATAATTATATGTGCAGCCATCTTGGCTTAGGTTTGGGTTGATCGCATGGCAGTGTCTCCTCTCACTAGACGCACCTCAAAGTCTTAACAGTGTTTTGAATCTCTAAAAACGTATGTAATTATCCTGTCCGTTCTTGTCGGGTGTTGTTAGTTTGGTTCCCGCGATCACAGACGTCACGTCGCTTTACAGGCAACGAGCTTCAAAAGGCGACCGACACGGCAGATGTTGCAGACGTCCGTATTGGCCGCTGCATCAACGCACACGCGCAGCAGGACGTGTGAATGACCCTTCAGGTGCGAGACGCGCTCCCCTAAGTCTTTGTCGCTCCGCAGACGGCCAGATGGGCACTGGTTTCACGCCGACGGTAACCTACTGGTTGCCGCCTTTGGTGTGGGTAGCGGCTTGTAAAGTGTGTATTGCGCTGATTTTACGCGTCTTCCGTGCAATCGCTGTAGGCCTACACAGGCGGTCATAGACAGTGTTTGTGTAGCGCGGGATGACGCGTACATCCAACTTAAGAAAGTGTTGGAAACTTGATTTTGAAGAACCAGGTTATGATGTCCACACGCCTACTGTTTATAATGATATCCAAGAAAAAAATTCAAATGCATCATGAATCATGATATCAGAATGGCCTATAATGATACAAGTTGTGGTTATATCTCATTAACAGTCAGAACAAAGGTTCTCTGCTACTTCCTACCAAGACCTCGTCACACGTGTTGAAATCACACAAATACTGCAATGCAACCATTTTAACATTAAAAAATGTGTATCACATTTTTAGGGTCTTATTGAAAATTCATCTAACTACTAGCCAAACTTTTGAAAACGTACTACGAATATATAATTATCCGAACATATCGCATATTCACTCATCAAAATTAAAAATAATTCTCTTAAATTTTGCAATTCACACGGTGGCATTTTCTATCATCTTGGGTCTCAGAAAAATGTGGTTTCACCATCACACAATTAATGCGAGGTTCTTAAACGGAATTTCTCTGGGTCCCCTCCCCTCATGAGCAGAGAAAGCCTAGTGGACACAGCCGACCTACCGACGCGCCCTAACGGATTTGCAGGTCCCTGCCACCAGTCGACGTTCCATCAGATGTAAATGTAGAGAGAGAGAGAGAGAGAGAGAGAGAGAGAGAGAGAGAGAGAGAGAGAGAGAGAGAGAGAGAGAGAGAGAGGAGAGAGAGAGAGAGAGAGAGAGAGAGAGAGAGAGAGAGAGAGAGAGAGAGAGAGAGAGAGAGAGAGAGAGAGAGAGAGAGAGAGAGAGAGAGAGAGAGAGAGAGAGAGAGAGAGAGAGAGAGAGAGTTTCTTACTATTGGGTCTTATTCTTTCCATATGTGTGCGTCATTTACGGCAATGGAGTTATTGAAAACATTCGTGCGTGCTTTAGGGACATACATGTCCGCTCTTTCATTTGACCGTGTTGTTCTGGTCGAGATCGGTGTGAACAACGCATATTAAAGTCTGGTGCCAACCCGTTCACTGCTTTATACACCAACTGCGACTGTCTGTATTTGACGCGCTCCGGTAGTGGCAGCCAGTTTAATTGTTCCAACAGTGGATCACTTGGAGCGCGGTATTCAGAGTCTGCTATTATTTTGAGTTTGTAGATGCGATCTGATGTTGTTGCATTGCCCCAGAGGCAGAGTGTGCTGCAGTAGTCCATGTGCTGTTGTAGAAACGTTTTATTTGCTTTGTATGGAAGGTATTGTTTTATCCTGCACAGAAATGCGAGTTTTCCGGCAATCGTGTTGTGTATACTTTGTACATGGACCTTCCAGGTGAGGAAATTATCAGCATGAAGCCCAAGCACCCTCTCATTTTCGACCACATGGAGTTTATCTCCCTTGATGCGTATGTTAACATCCGTTTTGTCGAGATGTTGCCTTTTTGCCTGGTCGTGACAATCATGATCTTGTTTTCTTCAACATTGACGACCATCCTATTTTCGTCACACCAATTGGATATTTCCTGTAGGTCGTTGATTAGCTTTAGTTCGATTTCCTGTACGTTCTTCCCGCAGGCACTGATGGTGGAATCGTCAGCATACATGTCCACATTGGTTAATGTTCTTGTGGTCATTGCCATGTCGTTCATAAACACAATAAAGAAGAGTGGTCCCAAAATAGAGCCTTGAGGGACTCCCGTTGTTATTTCAGATTACTCCAACTGTTTGCCCTTGAACAAGACAAACTGTTTGCGCTCTGACAGGTATGATGAGAACCATCGCATCGATTGTTTTGAACATCCATATATGGCCAATTTATCCAGCAAAATTGTGTGGTTCACAAGATCAAAAGCTTTACCCAGGTTTAGCAGCACTATACCATTCATAAGTCCTTTGTCAATCACCGACGCCCACTTATGCACAATGTGGTTCAGTGCTGTCTTGCATGAGTGCTTAGTACGGAAACCCGATTGACCGTCATGCAGCATGTTGTGAGAAATGAGATAGGTATACAGGCTGTCATGTACATGTCTCTCCAATATCTTGCTGAGAGCATACAAGACTGATATCGGTAGATAATTGCCGTTGTTTTCAGTAGGCCCATTCTTGTGTATCGGGGTAATTTTCGCAACTTTCTACAGGGTTGGACATTTTCCATTCACAATGCTTCTTTTATTTTGGTCTATGAAATCAGCTTTAATAGGAATATAAATAGCTTAGTTAAATGGAGCTCGGTTTGCTCTTTCTTGTGATAGTTGTGTTTTCATGGTGGTATGATAATTTATATGCGTTTGTGCCTACGAAACACAAAAAAATCCTATTTTGGCTTGTCCACAGAGGATAGTATTACAAAGGATGGTAATTGTAATATTCAGTAACTGTTAGCTGCTTAACTACATGTTATAGTTCATTCTGTGAATATATACCTATTATTTTATGATGTTCTCTAAAATATTCGCATAAATTTTCCTTACCTTACACACGTGTATAACTTTTCAACAAAAGTCATGTATTTTACGTTTTCTGCATAATTTATATCATAACTATGTACCAATGAAGATCTATCTGATTGGAAAGTATATCTGCCTAACACATATACATGGGGTCGTCACCTAAAAACAAAAGCCATGAGCATAGTCAACTTTTCTGATCGTCAGAAGACACTAAAGTGGTGCCATATCAGCGTCCTCGTTAAGAATGTATTCTACGTTATCCACTTTTATCATATACGTGCGTTCTCCAGTATGCAATCAAGGTATACTATCTGAGGGTACCTTGATTCATTTGTGAAATACAAGTTGTGCATAATATAGAGACCTAATTTAATTCGGTTCGATAATACCAAATGATGTTTTTTGCGTTATCCGGTGTTCTACGTTATCGCGAGGAAGGAAGCATTGTAACACATTCCATAGGGTTCTTATGGCAAAGTCGAGGCCAGGTCCACACGAAAGCGGTGCCGCTGCGGGTCTAACGCACAAGTTGCAAAACCAAAGATAAGTTTGCTTTTAACAATGCATGCATGCATGCATGACAAACAAATGTGACATTGTACTTGCTAGATTCCGTTCATAATGAGAATTGTTTCTTTTCCAAGTTTACATTAAGGTATAATATATGAGATTATCTTGTTTATTTTGTGAAATACAAGTTGTGCAAGATATACGTATCTAATTTAATTGCATATGGTTCAATATCAAATGATGTATTTTACGTTATTCTGTATTCTACGTTATCACGGGGAAGGAAGCTTTGTAACACATTCCATGGCGTTCTTACGGCAACTGTTGTGCCAGTTCCCAACGAAAGTGGTTTTGCTGCGGGTCTGACACCCAATTTGCAAAACCAAAGGTAAACTTGTACTTAGCAATGCATGTATGACAAACAAATGTGATATTGTACTAGTGAGATTTCTTTCAAAATGAGATATTACTATCGTATAATTCCACATAACTTAGTTATTTTTGTATTCAAAATGAAGCTATCACTTGCAGGTGTTTTAATTCAGAAATCTGCAAAACAAATTGGTATCTAGCTAATGGTGTATCATTCTTGCACAAAGGACATATAAAACATTATAGTAAACATTAATTGATATCGTGAAATACACACTTACATATACAACATTTGAAAGGGATGCTGTTATTAACCCAAATAGTATCAAGTCAACGAAACTCGAGTGGAATTCATATTCAACACATATAAACACATGCAACATAATACTACGTTTCAGGGGCCCGTGGAATAAATAACATAGAATGCACATGACTATGTTTTCTGAGTATTTATTACTTCATTGTATCGTATAATATCTCTTGGGTATCTTTCTGTTGTCTTTAGTAATTGGATTGCTATTGTACTTGTGTGGTTTTAAAGTTCAAGTAAAAAGCCGCGAAAGTCAGCAAACAATCAATGTGTACTATGTTAATACAGTTGACTTGACCCCGGAAGCTAGAAAGAGAAGAAGACTGTCAAGAGAAAGATGCGAATACACCGAGCGAAGAACTAACCGAAGTTGGAAAGTTCATGTTCACTTCAAAGACGATTACATTTTCTTGGAATGCATGGATGCCTCCACACCGCACTCAATACGGGAATCTTGCCATTCTTAAAACAGGCACTCTCGCAGAAACCTAATGCACCTTGCAAGTACACTTCACCGAGACCTACATGTGCTATTTTCTGGAAGAAATAAGCCGCGTACTACTCTAAGGACCAAGTGAAAGTTTGTTCTGCGGTGATACACTACAGGGAATTTAATGGTGTACTTGCGGTGCTGTCAGCTGAAATGGCGCAGTGTTGCACCATAACGGTCATCGTTGGTTGGATCAAGCAAGTCAGTTTAGGAACAGCACAATCGTGAATCTGATGTCAATTGTATTCAGCAATGGCAATGTTAAAAAAATTTACTCAAAGACTAAATATAATTCTTTTGTTTGTCCAGAGGCACATTTGGTAGTTAGAAATGATATTTTCTATGATCTCCGAAATATGGAACTCTTGGAGAGATCATGGCCCGCGTCATCCTAAACCGCATGACACACCACTTACTGAATGGTGTTGTCTCAGAGAGCCAGGGACAGCGGACATGGTCTTCGCAGTTCGCCATTTACAATAGAAATGTCGTCAGCAGAACCGGATCCGCAATGGACCTGACCAAGTAATTTGATACCACTAACCGGTAAGGCCTGTGGCCCATTCTATGTAAATTTGGATGCCCACCAAACATGATCAGCATCATCAGGTCCATTCACGATGGCATGATGACTCGGGTGGTGGTAAATGGCACCGTGCCAGGCCCCATCACATTTTTAAATAGGGTTAAACAATCCGTTACCGAAACGATGGTCGCTTCTTTGATCTGATGTGAAGAAATCCAGACCTAGAGTCCTTGAGGCGCTCGCGGGGATTTCCTTTTTGCTGGCGATTGTGCTCTAGCTGGATACAATGAAATACACTTGCAAGACATTACCAACTGGCTGGCAGAAGGTGCAGGAACCTTCGCCCTGGGCATCAGCCTTCGGAAGACGGAAGTGATACTTCCACCTTCGCCCGAACTCCTCCCTCCGAACCGCCCAATGCACTTTGGCGACTCAAGTGGAACAGTCTCAACAGTATTCACTACATCGGGCGTAAAATAAAAAAAATAAAATTCGCCAAGGTTGGTGCCTCGTTTGTCTGACTTAACTGTGGAAACGGGTATCGGACAAAGGCAGCTGCTCGGTGAAAACAAAACTGACAGTCGAGAGAGTTGCTCTTCTGACATCTTTGTTGTATAGCTGCGAGACATGGACGCTATACAGAACTGAACTGAACGCTTTGATCAGTTCCATATCCGCATAATCGCCAGTCCCTCAAGCAGAGGAGTCAACATTCTACTTATGCAATAGCCTACGTCAAGTACGGCTGAATCTGCACATCCGGATTTGGGTTGCGATCACACCTCCGGCGTCACTGACGTCTTCGTCGCTTCCGAAGGCCTTCCACACGGTGGGGCGTATTTAGTTAATATTATAATACCAGTGATAGTATGGTAGTGTGTTTGTATGTTTGTGCATGACAGAGTAAGTTTGGTCTATGCGCATGTTTGTTAATATTTATATACCAACAGTATCTGCGATAGCATGCCTCGTTTATCGTTGATAGTGAATACTGCTGGCAACAATCTTATACGACATCGTTTTGTAAAAACAATAGTTGACTGGAACCAACTTAACGAGTCGCAGGTCCAGGCTGAATCCATAACTAAGTTCAGCCGCCTGATCTGCGGCTCAAACACTCAATTACATGCGCACACACCCCTCATCGTATACAATAGTCAATATTTGCTCCTTACGACGTACCCCATTCAAATTCGGATTCAGACATATCAATATTGTAATAAACGAACATAACCACCGTTATTGGCCATCTTTTAATATGACACACAGAACATGTTTCCAGTTGGAGAAATAATTACTTCATAAATATAATGTAACTGTTGTTCGTTTTGTAGATGCGCATATTGCTGGATATTGCCGTACCCGACTTCAAATGTAATCATCATGCAGAGTGCTAAAAGGTGCCATTTCTGAAACGAAATTTCATACCAACCATTTCATAGATGATATCGTGTCTGTACTGAAGTGGCTGCTTATTTTAGAAGTATTACTGTTTTAATTATGTGTTGAACATGTCGATTGTACCAATATAATTATAGGTCACGATCAGATTTGTTACAGTTAGACAATGATTGTGACTGCAGTTATTTATTAAGC
Organism: Oasisia sp. SBJ-2009; assembly: GCA_964017155.1. Taxonomy (NCBI): domain Eukaryota; kingdom Metazoa; phylum Annelida; class Polychaeta; order Sabellida; family Siboglinidae; genus Oasisia; species Oasisia sp. SBJ-2009. The sequence goes on along the minus strand of OZ024864.1, from coordinate 4,735,958 downwards.
ATCAACAAGGGGCTTTAAATATACATATATTGTTTATATTATATTGTTTATATTCAAGGTAGAGAGAATACAATATGTGACATGAAAGCGATAGGCAGCGTTCGGAATTGTCGATATTTCACGTCAACAGTTGATGCAAGTAGTATTGAACCCCTGTCGACATTTCGGTGAGATTACTAGCAGCGATACTGCGCATGCCCCTCCCGTATATCGCATTGGATTCTACACATATTTAAAACGTCACTAGTTGCCTAAATACAAACACCTGCTGTTGTTTATTATGATTTATTTATATAGGAAGTTTTACTATATGTGTGCATTAAAGTACGAACCAATACATAATGCGATTAACCTAAATTGCCCGTAATAGAACGAATTTGCTGCTATGTGGGATCGATGTTCTGTTCAGCGGTACGAAACATTAAAAGGCATCGGAGTGATAGAAAAAACACGTTTACCTTGACATACTGTCCGGATCTGGCCCAACTTATTAAATGCCCGGCATGCTCTAACTCTTGTTATTCCTCCGAGCAATCACAATTCTTATAAACACATAAAGCTCCAGACTTGCACTTATATTTACCGCAACGTCGCGACTCACACCTGAAAAAAATAGATATATATATATATATATATATACATATATACACATATATATATATATATATGTATATATATATGTGTGTGTGTATATATATATATATATATATATATATATATATATATATATATATATATATATCGTAGGAAAAAATTGATTCTCACAATAGTTCACACAATCAGTCGTGATTTAAATTATATGAAACACGCAAGTCAAATATGTTGCACCCAGTGTATAGTGCAAGTATCGGTACTAACGTTGACATTCAGATTTTTTTCTGAGGGAAATTCTTGCATTAAGTAATTATATGTGAAAGGCATTATAGGTATGTTACAAGTATACAGTGTATATAACAGGAATACAATTGGTTTGAGGTGGGACACCTGTGGTTCTAACATTTTCGTACGTTTTGAGTATATATATATATATATATATATATATATATATATATATATATATATATATATATAATAGGAATAAAATGTTATTCCTATTATATATATATATATATATATATAATAGGAATAAAATTGGTTTGAGGTGGGTCACCTGTGGTTCTAACATGTGCGTACGTTTTGAGTGGATGTATGTAAGGGTTGGTTCTGTTGTTTGACTGCACAATAATTATGGCGTTTCCTCTACACCAAATACAACACTTTTATTGTACATGTTGTAAATGCGACTTTTCCTCTGTCGTTGTGTTCCTCTATTTTACAAAATAAGTAAACAGTGGGCCTTTAATTTGTTCACATGGTGTACACCATTAACACTCGAGGAAACTAGTACAGAACTTGTCCTTATTCACCATGAATTAGTGGAACAATTTGTCTACTGACATTAAAACATCTAGCTCTGTAGGTACATTCAAGGCACGATTAAATACTAATTTAAGTTTTTTTCTAATTTCTCGTGGCATAGTTTAGTTTCCCTATTAACTAGTTTTATTTATTTACGTATTAACCCATTTATTCACTGATATATTTACATATTATTCCCACATACATTATTTTAACGCAAAGAATTCGTCTTATTTCGACATAATATTATATTTGTAGCTGAGGTTATCATTTTAGTTTATTTACTTAATTACTCTATTTATTTATATTTGAATAATATTAATTTACATTCGAGAAATATACCAATATAGATTTTTATATTAAAAATAGTTAATTATATTTATGTTATTATTTATCATAAAATATTCCCTGTGGGTAGTATTCTTCTTATTGTATAATGTTTTAATAGCTGTAAGTTGTGAAGCGCCAATATGGATGTGGCGCTATATGAAATAAACTGTTATTATGATATTATATATTGTAATACAATTTATTATTTCTCCAGATCATAGTGATTTTAATAATAATTATTTTTATATTATTTATAATTAATTAAACGAGTCCGGGCGCGCGAAACCATTAAGTAAACTTTATAAATATTTGCTTGCACAAACGCGCTGTGTAAAGGTATTTTGTGTAAAGCTAACTTGTTATTATAATAGCGATTTTACGGTAACGGCGGATGTGCAGAAGAATTGGCCGTCGAGATCTGAGCGTATGTTTTTTGAACTTTCTTCGTTAGTGGAATGCAAATGAATTTATTTGTAACGTAGTGTATGCATATGTATGTAAGATATGTGAGGAACGTTTGGCGGCTGTTGGTGGCCGTTTTCGTCAATCCAACCCGGTCGTCTGGCATCCGAGAAGGTGACTGTCAATAGCGCTTGTCGCGAATGACGTCACGCGCCATCATGAATATTCATAGATGTTACATCCGGGTAGTCAGTCGGACAAACAGCGTGCCGCTACAGCCAAAAATTTTGGCAAAATGGCCTGCCGCTACGCTAATCCATCGGTTATTTTATGAGAAGAAGACGTCCCAGGTGCTAGAAACGGCATGAAAGTCAAACCTTTCATGTGTTCCCGATGGCCATAATGTGAATCACTACGGTAGGGACCGGAAAAAAAATGTATAATAGGTAACAATATACCGTTTACAGAATTTAAATATCTTTATTCAGTAAAAAGTTATGGCACATTTAAATTTCCAAATATGGTACCAAATCTGTGACCTCGTCTCTGGCCTGCACAGCGCGCTGTGTAGCACACACACGTTCACACTGCATGGGGCTAAATCACTCATTTGAAATGCATTGCGTCAGCGCAATCCTGAAAATTGGCGGTAAATTCAAAACGATTTAGCTACAATGCGCTACATGCGATTGATATGAAATTTTCAGGGTGTTCTTATTAAATATTCGTCTAACTACTATCCAAAACTTCCTCCCCGTGCTACGAAGATATAATTATCCGAACATAGCGCATATTCACTCATAAAAATCAAAATTAAATAACCCAAGTAAAATATTGCAATTCACACCGCCGCATTCTCTGTCATTTTGGGTCTCAGAAAAATGTGGTTTCATCATTATACGATTAATACGAGGCTCTTAAAAGGAGTTTCCCTGGGCCTCCCCTCATGAGCAGAAAAACCTAGTGGACACAAATTTCAACCGACCTACCGACGCGCCCTTAGCGGATTTGCCGGTCCCTAACTACGGCACACACCGTAGCAACAGTGTTTTGTAGTTACCATCGTATTTCATACGCGATATAACATGAAACACTCGCAGCTTTTGTATGTTCGTTCACGTTGTCCGACCGATGTTTGTCTGACTCTAAGATAGCCGCCGCGCAGAGGCAGCCGCACAGTCTATATTTAGACCTACGGCTCAATTGCGACAAGCCCATCAAATCCACTGGATCACTGTTTCAGTTCTGTGGTCCATTCAAATGGTAACAACAAAGACAGCGCAGTGATATTAAATATTCCTTTGTACTGTTGCTACATTCGTGTGACGAACAGTGTGGCATATTGTTATCGCAATTTCGTTGTAAAGCACCGCTTGGGCGTTGGCTCTCCTTTGTTGAAGCAGCTGTTGACTTGATGACGTAGTGTATTTCCAAAGTGCAAGGTTTTTGATTGGCTGCAGCGACTAAGATGGTTCAATTTCTTCACTTTAAGACCACTTTCTGGGTAAACTACTGATGTGAAAAATTTGATTATAGATGCAAATGGTGAGATTGTGTTAACTCTTGTTGGTGCATAACACAAAATCTTTGCCTTTTTTGCCCTTTACAACTATCTTGCACCCTGCAATACACGTTTAAAAAAAAAAATTAATACATGATTATTATGCAAGGTTTATTGTATGTTATTATAATTATTTTAGATATATAGTATAAACTTACGTTACAGGAGTACCAGTTAATGGGGCGCACGTGTAAACTGTTGACGTCATCTGCAAAAGTATAATGCCAATACATGACTAGAGTGTACTGAACCATTCGGTTTCTGCCTTACGTAAGCATTATGTGCAGTATTCACCGATTGTTTACTTATAATAAATCGGCAACATATCAACATTATTAATCAACTTATTTCATCAATGGCTTGTAAACAAAGAAAGCGTTACATAAGTTGTTTTTAATGAAATAACCAATGCATAAGATGATAACAACTTCACGCCAAACAAAAGCACTCGATTTCTACTTCGACTCATTGAAAACATCAAAGTGCGACGTACTGCAAAACATTCATATTATAGACACCACGGGCTGTTTGTTAGCTTCTCTATGTGGATTAGTGTGACGAGTTTCTAACAAGTTCGTCGGATAACTTAAACTGTTGTGGTTGTTTACACCACGGTCACGGATTATTCTACATTTATTTATAAAAAAAATATCTGCCTATATATTAAATATAAAATCCCCGATTACAATCTTGAATTGGTGTCTCTAAACCGTGTCATTTATATTCTATAAGATCTAATTTAATTACACATATTGATAATATTAGTGGATAATCAACAGTTCGTATAGTTATCCAATATTACTTGTGTATGTACTGATGTGATTTGCATTCAGGTTTTTACCTCAAATAACAGCAGGCACACAAGCCACATCATCAGCAATCCACGTAGGCACGCCATACTGTTAACTGTGAATAATTACAACAGTCTTGATTCAGCATAACTCGCATTTTCACTTTTCATTTTTTATGTAAATCTACGTTATTCGATGAAACAACCGTAGTAATCAATAGTATTACACATTTTAACTACTTCTGCTGCTGCTACGACAACAACAACAACAACAACAACAACAACAACAACAACAACAACAACAACAACAACAACAACAACTACTACTACTACTACTACTACTACTACTACTACTACTACTACTACTACTACTACTACTACTACTACTACTACTACTACTACTACTTTTTTTACTAATACTACTACTTTTTACTTTTTACTACTGTTAAGATACCTTACAATATGTCAGGTTTGTTAGTTATTGCAGCCATTTGCGCCATGTTAGGTGGATGTAAAAATAATCAGTGTTCTTTCTAAAACTGAGCGACAACAAAAAGTGTAAATAAACGTCTGAAGCAAAACAGAAGGCAATTTCTCTATCTAATTCTAGTAGCCTATACAGGTAACGACTCAGTTTCTGCTTTATGCAAGCATGATGTGTTATTTTTGCGAAACCAATTAAAACCATTCAGCAACATAGCAATAGCATTAATTAGAACCACTTATTTCATCAATGGTATACAAACAATTTGTAAAAAGTACATAATTGTTATTGAAATACTTAAATATTCGGAAGATAATAATCATTTCATAAGCCAGCGCCCAAACGGAAGCACTCAGTTTCTGCCTCGTTATCATTGTGCGACAAAACGCAGTGCATTCATTATATAAATTAGCTTTACTGTGGCGCTTCGTCTTAACAGTTGCTTATAATACATCGTCAAATAAATTGAAATATTACAGCTGTTTATATCACCGTCATGGATTATGGCTCATTGAAGTCACGTCATCTGTGTTTTCTATCAAAACACACACACACACACACGCACGCACGCACGCACGCACGCACGCACGCACGCACGCACGCACGCACGCACACACACACACACACACACACACACACACACACACACATACACACACATATATATATATTATATATAATAATGCTAAAACCTGTCCTTGCCCCGTTTTAATCTTAGACAAATGAAGTAACGATGGAGAATGTGGAGGAATGGTGGGATGAAATTGCGTAGTAGATAAGGAAGTGTGGGGAGGAAGAACATGGGAGGTCAACAGGGAAGAAGAAACCCGGAATAGAACGTTGGTAGTGGAATGCTGACACTGAGAATGCAGTTAAGGAAAAGAAAGACAGATTGACGGTATGGAAACAACCAGGAGCAGGGATAGAAAGGGCAGAGTACAAAGAACTAAAACGACGGCTAAGAGGGTGGTGGAAAGAGTGAGAGCAGAAACAGCAGAGAGATTGTGATGGCCAGAAGCACAGCTACAGAACAGCAGTCGCTAGCGAGCGTGCAGGAAAGGACGGATGTCAGATCGGAATTGTGAAAAGTGCAACTGGAAAGGTACTAATGAAAGAAGTTGACAACAAAGAGAGATGGAGCCAATATTTTAACTGGCTAATGAACGAGGAAAACCCGAGAGTAGAACCGAACTTAGGGATGTGATATATATATAGGGTATTTCGTGGAAGAGAAAGGATGCATGTAGACGAAGATCAAGAAGAGAGTGATTGCTGCGTGGAGAAATTGGAAACAATATAGTGGAATATTGTGTGACAGGATGTTGCCAGTGAAGTTGACGATCTAGAAAACAGTTCTCCGTACAGCCATGATGTACAGAGCAGGAACCTGGACAACAAAAGGGCAAGAAGCAAAATAAAGACGAATGAGATGAGGATGTTGAGAGAACAAAGAAAGACCAGTAATAACTAAATCTGAGGACACCAAAAGTAACACAAGCATCTAAAACTATAACAGAAAAATGACTGAACTGGTATGGGCGTGTGATGAGAAGGAACAAAGAGCACATAGCGAAAAGGGTATGGCTGGTGGACATACCAGGAAGAAGAAAGATAGGACGACCAAAGACCATCGGCAACGATGCCTGTAAAACAGATATGAACACCGTGAGTCTCAACGTCGAGGCAATAGACTTGGCGAAAAGAAACAGTCGGCGACCCCACTCCCGGAGATACAATCATAATGAGGCAGAAACCGAGATGGGGCAGAAACCGAGTAGCCACTGTTATTGGCAATAGGTGTCAGGTGACCATACACACACATGTACACACACATAAACACACATAAACACACACACACACACACACACACACACACACACACACACACACACACACACACACACACACACACACACACACACACACACACACACACACACACACCATTATAGGCCCTATATATATATATATATATATATATATATATATATATATATATATATATATATATATATATAAAACACAAATTTGCCACGAACCTGTCGATAATCTGTTACAATAAGTGTTCCGTAGAACGCACTTGAATGTTCTGTGACACGAATTCAAATGAACAACCGTAAATGATTTGTTTTCGTGCGCGAGATCGAAATAGATGACTGGTATGTGACGTCACACTGCAGCGCTGGTTCCAATTCATGCTCCCCGCTATATCTTTCAATATGGTGTTCTGTTTCTGTTTTATAATTGGCAAAACCCTAGCTCTGTGACATAGATATAAATGTATATTTACATTTATATCTATGCTCTGTGAGCATCGCGCACGGACTAGTTGTTCTTTGTATTTTAGGGAGTTTTCTGTACTTACCGTGCCAGTGACGCTTCTAGAATGTTCCATACACTTAAAGTTGCATTCTGACTTCCGCCATGTTTAAAATAAAACTTTCCAGTAAACCAGCATTCTCCATACACTATATATTGTTTTCCTCAACTACCTATCAACTGATTTTCACATAATATGCCATTTTAAGATAAAAAGGAGCAAACGACGAACAATTGTCCTGGCGAGCCTCGCCAGTTAGAATTCACTGATTGGTTTAGACCTCGAAGAAGGGAATTCCAGTGAAAAGCGCTGTCAGGAGGGGCCACACTAAAAGGCGGGCCACAATTGGCAGACCGCATGGAAACGATATACCACATTCACAAAGATGCCACCGCTCGATACGCTCCATATTTACGGCATGCCCAGTTGCCCACATACAAACTATTGCTGGCTACGCGCCTGTACGGTCAATGGCTAATTGAGGATGATTAAAGTGAAAAAAAGGCAACAGTTTAGTGTTATGCACCTAAAAGAGTTTACACTAGCTAATCATTTGCATCTACAATCCAATTTTTCACCTTAGTGGTTACCTCAGAAAGTGGTCTTAAAGTGGGAAAATCTAGCTAAATCACCGACACCATGAACCGGCCCATCTTGGATCTTGCAACCAATCACAACCCAGCAGTTTGGAAAAGTAATACGTCAGAGAGTCGTCTGCTGGTTCAGCTGTCATAACAGAGAGCCAAGCGGTACGCTAAAAGTTGCCTTACGTCGGTTTACAACGAAATCGCGACATCAATATGCCACACTGTTCCTCAAACGCTTATAGTAATAGTACAGTGAAAGACAGTATCATTAAGATGTCTTCTTGTTAACCTATGAATCGAGCAGAACTGAAACAGTGGTTCGGTGGATTCGTTTGGACAGTCACAGACACAGCGCGGATCCTAGACGACCCGATTTGATTGACCTAACCATCAAAACGACCACCAACAGCCGCCAAACTTCTCCTCACATATCTTACATACATATGCATACACTATGTTATGTAATAAAATCTCTTGCATTCCTCTAACGAAGAAAATTCACACACAAAAACGCGCAGACCTCGAGTACAACTTGTTCGGCCGCCCAGCGGTACCGTAAAATCGCTTTTAAAAGCTTTACACAAAATACCGCTAGACGCCACGTTTCTGACTGCGAATATTTAATTGTTTTACTTCACACGCGCGAAATAGTTTAATTACTTATAAATAATATAATAATAATAATTAATTATTATCATCACTATGATTTGCAGGAAATTATAAGTTTTATTATTTTTATATTGATATTTTATTTTTATAATTGTTCATATATATTTCTAGTATATTTATGTTTTTTTTTCTTCTGGTGTGTATTTGTTGTTTAGCATTTTAATGTATGTAAAACGCCATGAACAAGTTTAAATTGGATGTGGCGCTATATTAAATAAACAAACAATTTGTTTTATTATAATATAATATTTTATTTATGTAGCGCCACATCCATAATTGTTTGTGGCGCTTCACAAAATAATGCTATTAAAAATACAATGAAGAGAAAACTACCCACAGATAATATTATTTAAAAATAAATAATGAAAATACATGTTTCTATATCATTAACTAAGCTGACTTATCAGTCATAAATAAACATACAAATTACATAACAACAATTGTAATAAATGAATATAAAAGTATGGTTAATAGTAATAAATAATTAAAGTAGTAAAATAAGTACGGCGTAATAATAATTTTCATTCAGCACATACACAACCATTATGCATAAGAACATATTACTGAAGCTATTTGTTCTACTCATGAATGACATTTCCACCATCAGATATGTAATAATTATTATTTTTGAACAAGACACTTTATTAATTATCGGAACAATAAATCACTAAAATGTAAAAAGGAATATGAATATATGGGAAATATTATGGTGGTAGAAAAAGAAGGATTTAAAAACAGTAATATTAACATGTTATTGTTTTAGTTATTATTGTTAAAACATCGCTTATGTAATATAAGCTTGCATGCTCGCAGTACACGCGGGATGTTTATAGAAATATTGATAAAATAAACAATGTGACTTCATTGAAAAACACGTAATTTCCTTTTTCTTTTATAACTAATAGGCAATTTTGGATAATTATGCAGACACATGTATTTTTTTAATATTTATTTTTAAATATTACCTGTGGGTAGCATTCTTATTATTGCATATACTTTAATAACAGTATGTTGAATAGAAGAGAAGAGAATTGTGGATTTGGCGCTATATAAAATAAACTAATAAAATTATATATTTGTATATTAAATTGTTATTTTTTATCAACTCTATTAGACCCATATCAGCAAAGCGTTGCCTTAGTTTGCCGTTTAACATTTTCTGCAGATCATAGTGATGCAGCTAATTATTATTATATTATTTATAATTAATTAAACTAATTCGCGCGTGCGAATGCAGTAAGGTTAATAAATATTCGCGCGCCATCTAGTGGTATTTTGTGTAAAGCTAACTTATAATAGCGAGTTTACGGTAGTCGAAGTTGTCGAGTTGCCGTTCGCCAAGATTTGCGTTTCTGTTGTGAATTTTCTTCGTTAGACGAATACAAGTGATTTTTTTGTAATGTAGTGTATGTATATGTATGTAAGAAATGTGGGGAGAAGTTTGGCGGCTGTTGGCGGTCGTTTTCGTGGTTAGGTTAGAAAGTAACAGATAATAATATGCATGCACAGTTCACGCCGACCAAGACGACTCTCTGACGTCATTTTGTTTCTAAAATGGCGTAGTCTGTAGACTTTCTATGTCTATGTGTTTTACATTTTTTTCCTGGTAAACCACTGACGTTAAAAATATGATTGTTGTTGGAAGTTGTTACTTTTTATTAACTCTGTTAATCCCATATGATCCAAACATTGACTTTGTTTTCCCTTTAATTAAGCAACTAGGGTATAGTTGCCTAGTGGCGCCTCTAGCGACTAACGTGGATTTGTGGAACCCCATTGTGGCCCACCTTTTAGTTTGCCCCATCGTTTACTTACGTTGACTGGAGAGTTCCGATGGTAAAAATAGATCAACTTTTGGGAAACTCTAGAGCCGTTGTTTGTTGCAAACTTATATTTGATCAAATAACGTATAAAACCACAAAGTGAAACATGTGGTAGGAAGTATACTAATAACCAGATATCGTTCATGGTGTACATTGACTTTTCTAAAATGCGTTCAAAATGGGAAATTATGTCAGAATGCAACTTTAAATTGCGAGGTGGAAAGATGTTCTCTTGTCTTTAATATTGGCTCTAGTATGTTTAAATTTGATCGTATGCGATTGTCTACAGATACGAAACTGTTTCTGAACGGGACAGCGATTTGAATGTTTGAGTTCAGTATTGACATGATGTTACAATTATTTTAAAGATCAATGAAGTTGTGTAGATATGCATAATTCTACAATAAATACTTCTCTATGCAATATAATAAACTTGTAGTATTATTTTCATATGAAGAAAATGCTTATGTTTGTTGATTTATAGTTCATGCAGGCCTACTCACCGCATCTGGATGTCGCGTAAATGTTCAATTTAATTCATTATGTTATGAATTAACTCATATCATTAATTAACTCATAACATTAGTTAACTCATAACATGAGTTAACTCATAACATGATTAACTCATAGCATTACGAATCAAATTTGAACACTTACGCGACATCTCCAGATGCGGTGAGTAAATGAACTAGATAGCTCTTTATAAATATAAGCATATATATATATATATATATATATATATATATATATATATATATATATATATATATATATATATATATATATATATATATATATATATATATATATATATATATATATATATATATATATATATATATATATATATATTAATAATAATTTATCATCCATATATATATATACACATATATATCTTAATAATAATTTATCATCCAATTTTAGCTAATATTTGTCCATTTGTGTAAAACGCCGGAGAGCAATACTACTAATTCAGGCGCTATACAAATACATTGTATTATTATTATTTCGGCGGCTATTTTTGACCCAGAGATTCTTAGCATCCCGTGCACGTAGTCCTAGTGCACCAGAGCCGCCTCCTTAGTCATGGACTCTTTCGGTGCCGCTGGGGACTGGGGGTCATGGCCTTGTAGTGCTTTGCATGCTGGTGTTGTTAGCCTACCCTTGCTCATGAAGGGCTTCTACAGTGGACTGAGGAAGTGTGGGGACCCAAGAAGGTTAACGTGAAATCAACAGATGGAATGGAGACCTTCTCTGATACATTCTCTGTATTAAGCGAGTTGTGGCAAGATGGAGTGAACACTTCCATAAGCTACTCTACGTCCCTGGCGACATAGATCATGAAGCTCTGGACAACATCCCGCAGCGCAAGACAAGCCTCGATGAGATTCCAACCATGGCTGAGATGGCTAGAGCAATCGCCGGCCTGAAAGATGCCAAAGCACCTGGGGGAGATGGAATTCCTACTGAAGTATGGAAGCACGGAGGAGACAATCTGTTCAGCAGACTGCACCAACTAATCACCAATGCCTGGGAGGTGGGTTCTGTACCACAAGCATGGAAGGCTGCCAGCATTGTAACCATCTACAAGAAAGGTGATCGAACAGACTATGGGAACTACAGACGAATATCTCTTCTTTCCATAGCAGGCAAGATCTTCGCCAGGATCCTCCTCAATAGACTACCTACCCACATAACACCGGAAGTAGTTCCGGATGCACAAAGTGGCTTCAGAGGTAACCGGAGCACCGTGGATATGATATATTGTCTCCGACAGCTACGAGAAAAGTGCAGGAGCAGGACCGACCACTGTACATAGTATTTGTCGACTTCAGTAAGGCGTTCGATACAGTTGGGAGGACCGGGCAGCTGTTGAGGAAGTATGGATACTCAGAGAAGTTCACAACTACGATCGAGGCTCTACATACCGGAATGATGGCGAATGTAAGTGTCGGAGGAGAAGTCTCGGAATCGTTCAGTGTCACAAATGGGGTCAAGCTTGGTTGTGTACTGACCCCACGCTCTTCTCCATCTTCCTATTAGCAATGCTCGACGAGTTTTTCCGAGATATAGGAAATGGCGTCTACATACAGTCCAGACAGAGCGCTGACCTATTCAAAGTCGCACATTTCAGAGCGAAGACCAATACTATTCGGATACTGATGAGAGAGCTGCTATTAGCAGATGGCAGTGCACTAGTTGCACACTCTGCTGAAGAGATGCAGAAAATAGTGGATGTTTTCTCCGATGCGTCAAAGAAGTTTGGCCTGAAGATTAACATCAAAAAGACTGAGAACAAGAACCCGAGAGGAGGATATCATGGTTGATGGAAACATGCTGAACTCTGTTCTGGAATTCACCTACCTCGGACGCACTAGGCCTATATCAAGTAGTGGATGCACTGACGATGAAATACAGAATAGGGTGGCTAAGGCTAGTGCATCTTTCGGCCGACTACGCCAAAGACTCTGGAATAACCATCACGTGTCCATGCGGGTTAAAGGCAAGATACACCGTAAAATCATGCTGTCCACCCTCCTCTATGGAGCCGAAGCCTGGACAGTGTACAGACGACAGGTGAAAAAGCTGCATGCCTTCATGATGCGAAATCTGCGTTCGACCATGAGGATAACCTGGATGGACAAAGTGACAAACAAGGACATACTCGAACGGGCAGGGCTGCCATCTATGGAAGATCTTCTGATCAGAAAGAATCTCCGGTGGACTGGCCACGTCATGAGGATGTCACCAAACAGGCTACCAAAGCAGATTCTCTACTATCAACTGTCTTCTGATCACAGAAAGAGAGGACACCCTCGTCTCCGGTTCAAGAATACCATCAAGAAAAACCTGAAGCTGAGGAACATAAAGACAGACTCATGGACATCACTCCCACATCAGAGAGATAAATGGAGGAGCAAAAGTCAAGTGATGGCGACCGACATCATGATGATGTTGTTAGCCTACCCTTACACGCTGGCCAGTGCGGGTTGGAAGGGGCAGGCAATATAGAGTAAACGAAATTGCCCAGTACCGAACATCCAACCGACATTCGAACCCCGGTCCCTCTAGTCAGGAGTCCGGCACTCTAACCACTTGGCCACCGCGCCCTATATATATAAATCGGAGAAATGAGAAGACGAAAGGAATGTTTCACTACCTTACAAAGCGGCCATCTACTATACCATTCTAAGGTTAACAAAGGCCAAACAGGCGTAGGCTTTCTCATAAACAAGATATGGAAATACTACATAGTGAGGGTAAACAGCATTAACCCCTGAGTAGCAGAACTCGCTATGGGCATAACATAGCGCTACAAACTCAAGAAAAACATTGATTCCACACACCCAAATACATTAATTATATGATTATAAGGCAGGTGGTTCTAACCAAATTTATTTAGATATGACCAGTGACCATCTTGGAGTAATGCAAATTACAAGAGTTGCCCAAAGTTGCCGTTTGGCAACCAACTTGAATGTGTTGTAGGACACGATATAAGTCCAAATCAAAAACACATATTAACAGGAGAATACACTTCTAGAGTCCCAATTGAACATATGTGACTTTCAAATGGACTAATTCTTAGTTATAATTGTATTGCGAGGTTACAAAAATTGTGGGTGCTTTGAGGTCTCTTTCTCGAAATAGATGTTGATGATATTTCACCACAGTTGTTTTCTCACCCAACCTAACCTGTTTAACCCGAATGCATCGTTAATTAAAACAAATATGTTTTCACCATGTAAATATGGCCGCTCTTATCGTAAAATGTATGTATATGTGTGTATGTGTATATGGTTGTGTGTGCGCGTGCGTGAGGGTGTGTGTTTTGTCAAAACCTACCCTACATTTTTAGCCACTGTTACTAACGCGACAATATAATCTATATGTTAACAAAAATGATATATATATATATATATATATATATATATATATATATATATATATATATATATATATATTGTTACAGCAAATTGTAGACAAAAGTCGTTGAGAATGTTTATTATATCCACACATGTAACAACACTAATAGTACACAGTTTCAAAACAGAAATATCTTGAACGTTTTTTTTTATTGCGAACTACTAAAGTAATCATGCATGTAAATTGATTTATTCTTATTACAATAGCATAACCATTTGGCATGAAATAATACGAACACTATATAATCACATATAATTAACAGCTAATGCGTACCTAAATATAGTGTGATACTTTTTAAACAAGAAACAAGATTCAAATATTGAACTCGAACGTGAACAATTCGTCAATAAGAAACATCCTAAAACTAAATCCACGCACAGTTCACTAATACAAAACCGACCAAGAGAACATAGCAGACATGCATCCAAACAGTTACAACAGAGAACCTAAAAAAACAACGTTATAGTGAAAAGTTTCGTTTCAGCCATATGCTCCATCCGGGCAGAAGATTTAAGGAAGGAAATCGGCACGTCAACGAATGTAGATGTACATTAGATGGTTGTTGCATGTGAGTGAAATATAATACTATATTGCATAAAGACATCCAAATTGATAATGAAAAATCAATACAAAAACTCATACAAAAATCAAAGGTAAGCTTTGATACGTGCAATCGCTGGATGGATTGGTTCAGATGCCGCATTGCTGAAAATCGAACGACAGGTATCGCCGTGAGTGATTTTTTGTAATGGTCTGCCATCTGCAACAATGACTGTAGCTGTTACAATACAAGTCTGAAGGTAGGACTTTGAAACTGATATTGTATGTAATACAATGTAATGTATTTTGTTTTCTGAACATACCACACACACACATATATATATATACATATATATATACACATATATATATATATATATATATATATCGAATACGAATACGAATACGAATACATTTATTTCAGGTAAAAACCCATATACAATTGGTACATACATTAAAACATCTAAATAGCCTGTTAAAGATCCAATATGTTAAAAAATTATTAGATAAAAAAAAAAAAATAAGGTTATAAGTTAGATAAATGTAAAATTGTAGAAAAACAGAAAATAATGAGCAATATACAGGATGTAATTGTAAAATAAATATGCAATTAGTTCATGTAAATAAACACCTTTTGAAAAGTAAGTTATATAAACAACTTATTGACTTTAAAAATATATGTATATAATAAATAAATAATAAAGTTATATGCTAGACATGATGACTATCTTACAGATTTATTGTGTACAATGAATTGGCCCAGCTAATCCACATTGGGCCATTTACTATTTCAAAGCAATTGTACATAACCCTAATCAAGTCATTATTTATGTTAAAAATGCGTCTTTTAAAACCATAAATGCTCTTACGCAATAGGGCGTCAAATGTATCAATACCATTATTAGCAAACATGCCACTCGCGCTGTCCCGTCGGCTATATCCCAAAATCCGTCTATGCATATTGTTGTAGGCAACTTTAGCTTTCAAATAAGAGCCCTTATTAAAGTTAACCCATAATTGGCAACAATAAGTTGTACAACAATACGCATGAAACAGATGTAGTCTAACACCCACGGAACAGTGGTGAAATTTTCTGATAATGCTATTTGACCTAGCATAAAAATTACGTAGATGTCTTAAAATATCTCCGTCATCTTTCAGGTCATTGCATATTATCACACCTAAATATTTTGCTTCTTTGACATATGCAAGCTTGTTTAGGTTCATATACATATCTGGACATTTCAGGTTAAAACCACGTGGTTTGAAGACCATACATAATGACTTGATAGGGTTATATTCAACATCATTTTCAAAGCCAAACTGTGCACATATGTTCAGCAAACGCTGAAGCCCACTAGGACTGGGAGCAATAACACATATGTCATCGGCATAGAACACATGGTTAGTGCAGTAGTTGTGTATATGACAACCTGTACCAGCACTATTTAGCATATTGCTCAGATCATCAATGTATACGATAAATAAATATGGGGACAAAATCCCACCTTGTCGAACACCATTCGAAACATTAAAAAACTCTGATGTTGTACAACCCCATTTGACACAGAATGTTTGGGTTCTGTACCAATACAACAGAATACGTACAAGTATAACAGGCACACCTCGGTTAAGCAATTTTCTAAAAAGCGTCCAATGGTTGACTCTGTCGAATGCTTTTGACGCGTCTAAAAAGCATGAATACACCGGGCTATTGTTACTTTTATAGTATTGAATAACATTTTTTAAAGCAAATATACAGTGGTCAGTAGAGTGTCCCTTCTTAAACCCAAATTGATTGTCGGTGGTATTAAGATATGGTGTCAACATTTCCAGCAATACAATTTCAAATATCTTAGAGGCTACAGTGACTAGCGCAATTGGTCTGTAGTTATTTACGTTGCTCGTATCACCAGACTTATTTTTTATCAATGGAATTATAATAGTTTTCATAAAGTCATCAGGTAGATGACCATGAGAAATCACTCTATTATAAAAAATGGACAACAGTATAGTTATGCGCCTATCTGAATGAATAAAGTGTTCGGCAGATAGTCCATCATTACCACATGCTTTTCCACATTTCAACTTATCGATAGCATGTTTTACCATGCAAGGAGTTATGACTAAGTTATTTCCATAACATAAATATTCTGTGTTATGTACACACTCTTTCACATTTTGCATATTTACATCTGAGGTTACATTGTTTAATAAGGATTCAAAATGTGTTTTCCACATGGCGGATATGGCCGTAGGTTCATTAGCACCATTGACATTTGTAGCATTTGGTATACCTTTTTTGTATGTTTTGGATACGTTTTTCCAAAAACTGACAGCATCTTTAGCTTGCATGGACTTAGCCATTGCATCTGCTCGCGCCATATCTTCGCGTTGTTGACACTGCTTAAGCAGATGTTTAAAATGTAACCTAGTTTTCCGCATTAGTTCACAGACTGGGCCATGCTTAGGTTTTCCCATATCACGCCATAAAATATAGTAATATCTAGCTTCAGTGTGCGCTTCCTTAACATAATCATTCCATCCAGGTACAATGTAGTCTTGGCACAATGTTTTTTTGCATGTAGTAATCGTTTCAAGACTAGACACCCGAAGCGCATTACATATATCATCAAATAAATTGTCAATATCAGTTATATGCTGTCTGTTTGAACAGTTAGGATTAGTGCACGTACACGAGTCTGAAGTGTGTATTCTGTCTAGATGAACAGCACTACACTTTCCATATTCTTTGATATTACAATCTTTTGCATTAGACCATCTAAAGATAGGAGGCATTTTGTCAGCATGTTTCTCATTATTAACACCTCTTTCTGCAGTTAGAGCAGTAGATATCTCTAGTCCTACAGGGAGGTGATCCGAACTAGGACATTTATCTAATATATATAAATCCGTGATCATCGAGTTTACACTGTGAGAGCAGATAAAGTGATCTAACCACGAGGTAGAGTTGTGAGCATCACTTACATACGTATACGTATTGCTAGCTCGACCAAAAATCTCATAATCTGAGATAACCAAACCAGTATTCTCACACATAGCAATTAATTCAGATTCAAATGGAGTGTTAACAGCAGCATTAAAATCACCAGTGATAACAACATTGGTCGTGTCCTTTTCTTCAATTATACACGCAATTTTACCCAAGTAGTTACAAAATTCCTCAAAGTTGTCAGATGACTGGTAAGGCAGGTATACATTTAAAATAAACAATTTGCCATCTTTTGTATCAATGTCAATTCCAAGTAATCTGTTATCTTGTAAATCACAAATAGTACAAGCATGTGAAATCGATTTTCTCCATAAAACACCAATACCACCAAATGGGCGTCCAACTTGTATACCGAGTTGGTCATTCATAGCGCTGACTGCATATGCTTCAAATGCTTTATGAATAGAACGCAATAGAGATATATCTTCATTGGAGAGCCATAGCTCTTGCAAAATTATGACATCAAACTGTTCACAAAGAAGTAAAATATCATATACAGATGACTTAAACCCATGACAGTTAAAAGTTACAATTTTCAATCCATTAAGTATTGTATGATTGAATGTTAACTAGAAACAATGCAATCTGGGTTTCAAACATCCGCTTATTCAAGGAAAGCACGGACCATAACACCAGACGGCCACACCCTAGAGTCTAGCAGTAGGTGTTGATCACGAGGTGGCAGTCTAACACAGAAAGACGAGTAGGTGTCAAATTTCGTTCTCAAAGGTTCACATGACACAGACAAGCCAGTCTCTCGCTTGACGTGTGTCGCCAGGTCTTTGGGGTTGGTCGATCTTGCGAGTCGCGTGATGAAAACACCGACTTGTTTTCTGGCTTTGGATGTACTCGCGCGTCTCTTTGTGTTAGCGGAGCGAATATTGGACGACGTGCCATTCCCACGAATCATGGCCGAGTCGGTCTTGGTGGTGGTCAACGATGCAGGACGTCCATGCTTGTTCGGTTGTCTGCGGCCTCTGGTCACCGATTCAGCATAGGTGTTACGCCTGGCCTGGGTAGAAGCAGACGTTTGCCGGTTGTTGTTGACGCTCTTGCGTTGACGATGGGTAGGAGGTGGAATCGTCTGTTGAATGCTGGCAAGGAGAACCAGGTCGTCATCGGTGCACTCGGATTTGTCAACTACATCGATGACATGTTGATCATCCATGTCAACAGAAACAGCGCAAGCAGAGCGTGGAGAATGGTGCTCAGCGGAAACGGATTCCGGTGAACTGCGCACTTGGCACTTATCGAGCTGTGCCTTCATCAACGTTTCGTGGGACTCTTGTAGAATTAACAAGTGGAGTTTGACTGACTCCATGTCTTTCACCAGCGATGACACATCGAAACAGTTCATTGATAACGGCGGAAGGCGAGACAATTCCTTGGCTACGTAACAAGGCACGGACTGGGGAGGCATTTCAAGGAAAATGTTCAATATATCTTGTACGTTGTTGAGGCACTTATCTTTCCCCTTTCGCTTGATAAGCCGCGGGGCGTCACGGTCATTAAACGCCGTCTGGAACAGAATGTTCTTTGCGGATGCAATGTCATCGTCTGAATAAAAATCGACCAGCAGCTTAACGATCATGTCATACGGAAGTGTGTTGATTTTGTCTGACACAAACGTAAGTAGTTCGTTGACAACAATTTGATCGGCCTCTGCTATGTAAAAGTTCTCACTGTTAGCAGACGGAATAGGTTGTGTCGGTTCGTCCGACTGCGACGTCATTATACGTGACGAGCAATGTTTACGTGAGCGATAATTGGCTACTTGCCGAACTGCGTAGACGAAGCAAGTAAAAGTTTCGTTCGCACAACAATCGTTTCTTGTAATCTGTAGTAGATTGGTGACACACTACTGCACTGGACGTTTATAAAACGTACTGACTAAAATGTGGTTCTAAAACAGTTCGTCGTTCGATAAATTTACCATTTGAACGGAGACTCAGAAATGTAACGATCGCTCACAATGGAATTTTCCCATTTTATATATATATATATATATATATATATATATATATATATATCTATATGTGTGTATATATATATATATATATATATATATATATATATATATATATATATATATATATTCATACATACATACACACACGCCTATATGCACACGTCCCCATATGCCCACACCCCTGCATACAAGAACACACTCACACACACGCACGCGCGCACACACATACACTCACACACACAAATAAACACACTCACTCACAACACACGGATACACAAACAAACACATACTATTTAATTACAGAACGCCACAAGCGAAGGCCACAGAAAAAGGCCGTATGAGCAACAGTTCGGGGCTAAATACTTACAAGAGTAACATCGTTATTTCTGTACTTCATTCATAACAATGAACATGTAAACTTCACATGTAATACACACTATCACAGACTGGACGGTGCACTAGTTCTTGGCAGGCTTTCTCCGTAAAATCACCAGATATCTCAATATATTTAATCACACTGCATTCGTCTTCATCTTAGGGTTGTTTTTTGCGTTGTTCTCGCGGGTGAACAGTTGATATTGACGAATTAAATTACTACTTTGACTAAGATATCTTCCACAATTCGAAATGTATATCAACCAAGGGACATAGACAGAAAGATAAATATACAGTTTATTTTCTGAATCGCACAAATCACATATACAAAGAGTATATTAAAAATGTACATAACAAGCAATGGCATAGTGTACGATTACAAGAAGACAGCGGAGCCAACAGAAAACAGCTCTAGCTTGCGACGATGCCGTCTGTTGTATTTTCCTAAATAACCCACAATGGAAGCAATAGCATAATAAATACATAAATTGTTCAATGCATTTATCGTCATATGCCAGAATGAGTGGTTTCTCATCAAAATATTCACGCTGTTCTTTTATTAATATTACTTCTTGTCCTCTAATTTTACTATTTACTTTAATTTTACCAAATAATTATATACCAATGTTGCAATTTAATATTAAACTAATCTTCACATAAACACGTTAACGATAATATTGTTTATGTCATTTCGATAATTTATTTTATTGTGACCTCCTTACCGCAGTTATGCGCCCATAACACCAAGCGCCATGCACAATATAATAGTATTCCAAAGTTAATATTTACCATTCAACATACCACATTTAAACATGCTTACATACTGGTAGCATCCAATAAATGATAGTCATTTGTTAGGCAGAAAAATATAAGTATGTTATTTGTTTGCAAGCGTCCAGGTAGGTACCGGAAGGTAGCCTATAGAGATTCTACAGAGTAAAACATTACAACGAACTACCAATTCATCCTAATCACACCAACTGGTTTATTGCTACGACAATAGAACAAAGATCCTTACCTCATGCCTTGGATTTGCCCTTGGTGATGACGAATGTGTATATAAATTAGAAGATGTCCAGAAAGGCTACGGCTCCTACAGCGATGCCTATCATCACGCTGGTTCTCAGTCCACCTTTTGTGGTTGTCAACAAAAACTGTGTGTTACCAGTCATGTCTGACATCAACACATCACACACAACACCAATTGAAGGACATATACATTCCTTTAAGCAATGTGACTCAAGCATGAATTATACGTTACCAAACAGACGTCTTACAATCAGTACAGGTACTAATAGAAATTAAAATGTGCATATTTCAACATGTGCGAAACACAAACAAGTTCAATATGTACCCGTGCCACCATACGTGCCAGACCCAGAGTTACCACCTTAATGAAAAAATATAATATATATATATAATATATATATATATATATATATATATATATATATATATACATATATATATATACACACATATATACATATATATATATATATATATATATATATATATATATATATATATATATATATATATATATAATGTATAAGGCAAACATGTATGTACAGAAAGGTTTTGAAAGGAATCTAGTTAGAATAGAATTAAGTAATCGACATACAGAAAAGCAGCAAACCGTCTCAGTATGTAGTATGTACATGTAAACGCTACATAGCAATATAGCAGACATCCAAAAATCCATCAAAACAACAATAATATTTTTTAAATTTCATAAATTGTACACAAACATGTTTGAAAGTCAATTTTAATATCTAATGCATGAAGAACAATGGGAAAGCACAACTATTAGATGCACAGAACTTCAGCAGCATTTACATAAAATACAGTAATTAAGAACTTAATGGGGCGTTTCCTATTGAAGAATATATGTACGTAAGGTTTTCGGTTTGCATAGAGTGTAATTATTATGTAAAAATGTGCACATTTCAACATGTGCGAAACATAAACAAGCTCAATACGTACCCGTGCCATCATCCGTGGTAGACCCAGAACTACCACCTTAATGCAAACAAATATACACACACACACATATATATATATATATATATATATATATATATATATATATATATATAATATATATATATATAATGTATATATATAATGTATATATATAATGTATATATATATATATAATGTATGTTAGAATAGAATTAAGTACGCCTATGTAAACTCTACGAAGTAGACATCCAAAAATCCATCAAAACAACAATGTTTATTTTAATAAATATTTGAAAGTCAATTTTAAAATATAATGCCTGAAGAACACTGGGAACATGGAAAGCACAACTATTAGATGCACTGAACTTCAGCAGCATTTACATAAGATACAGTAATTAAGAACTTAATGGGGCGTTCCCTATTGAAGAATACATGTACGTAAGGTTTTCGGTTTGCATAGAGTGTAATTATTATGTAAAAATGTGCACATTTCAACATGTGCGAAACATAAACAAGCTCAATACGTACCCGTGCCATCATCCGTGGTAGACCCAGAACTACCACCTTAATGCAAACAATATATATATATATATATATATATATATATATATATATATATATATATAATATATATAAATATATAATATATATAAATATATAATATATATATAATGTATGTTAGAATAGAATTAAGTACGCCCATGTAAACTCTACAAAGTAGACATCCAAAAATCCATCAAAACAACAATGTTTATTGTAATAAATTTTATACTAACATATTTGAAAGTCAATTTTAATATCTAATGCCTGAAGAACACTGGGCACATGGAAAGCACAACTATTAGATGCACTGAACTTCAGCAGCATTTACATAAAATTAAGTCATTAAGAACACAATGAACAACATTTGCGAAACAGAAACAAGCTCAATACATACCTGTACCATCATCTGTGATAGACCCAGGGCTACCTCCTAAACGAAAAAATATATACAGACGTATAATTGATAAGGCAAACAGCTACGTACAGAAAGTGTTTGAAAGAAATCTAGTTAATATAGAATTAGGTAACCGATATATAGAAAAGCAGTAATCTAGTCCAGTATGCACATGTAACTCCTACGATGCAGATATACAAAATTCCACCCAAACAACAATAATTACTGCATAGATTTTACTTTTCAATTTAGTTAGCAAAGGATACACGAAACATTGTAGTTTTAGAGAGTGCAGAAAGAATATTCTAAATAAAGTTTATGTAAAAAATATCTTATTGGTTCTGAAAATTCATGTCCATCTTAATGTTTGGATCTTTGGGTGCTACCATTTGTATAACCACCCATTGAAGGACCATATTTTAGTGTCATCCCTCGACAATGTACCAGTCGTTGCAATGGTATCAACGACCAAATCCGAAATCAGTACAACGTCGGGTCGTTGACGTTGTAATGACGTCGAAATACAACGTCTTCATGACATTGAAATCACGTCGACGACCAAGCCCGGCATCATTTCAACGTTGGCGCGTCGACGTTGTAGGAACGTCGAAACGTAACCTTATTCTGACACCCAATCCGACATCAGTATGACGTTATGTCGTCGACGTTGTCACGTTGTCGAAACGCGACAGCGTTATGACGTGGTTTGTGTAGAATCCGGACAAATGTGGGCTGGGCAAACGAGCGCACCTATCAAAGAAATGGGTTGGCCAACGAGATCCCACTAAAAAAAGGCTTAATTACAAGTGTGTAAATAAACCTGGTCTACTGCTAACACAATGAGATAAGATCAGACTGGTCATGCAGGCATACGGGAATACATCATCATAATATCTAGTCTGATTTGGATGGCTCAGTGTTCTCTCTGTTTTCTGAAAAAACTTCTTCGCTCCACTGATCTTCTCCACGTCTCCTTTGGTCTCTCCAGTGCTGTCTTGCCACCAGGAGTCCAGCGCATGGCTACTCTCGGAATTAATGTCAATGGCATTCTACAGACAAGGCCGGTCCAGCTTCATCTGCGGCGTTTAACCTCGAGAGAGATGGGCTACATGCCTGTTCTTTCGCGCAGTTCCTTGTTCAAAATTGTGTTGAGACAGTAGATTCGCAGAATTCTCCTGATACATTTATGTTGAAAAACATCTAGCATCTGATATAATTTATATGTTTGGTAACCTTCCATGATTCTGCAGCACAGAGCAGCACACTCAAGACGTTACTCTTGAACAGACGAATTTTGGTTCTGTTGCTGATCTTATTAGTTTTACAGATATTCCTTAATACTGCTAATTCCCCTCTGGCATAACTGGTCCTTGCCTTAACCTCATATTCTATGTTGCCATCTTTTGTCACCTTGGCCTCAAGATTGGTAAGTTCGGTCACTCTTCAATGATATGTCCTCCAATCGCTATGGGGGTTGCTGTTGTTTCGCAGTGCTTTTGTTTTGCTGGTGTTTCTCTTTACTCCTATTTTCCAGCATTTCTGGCTTTAGCTTTTGCTGTCTCCGTACCGGTGCGACAGATGAGCGGAGTCATCTGCGAAATCCGCATCATCCAATGTTTCTGTTGTGAAGGTTGATGCCAGCTTTTGTTCCTAATGTTGTTTCTTCCATGACCCAGACGATCCCAAGGCAGAAGAGTGAGGGGGATAATATACATCCTTGTTTGATTCCTGTCTTTATTTTTAAATCCTCTGTCAGGTATTGGGCACAAATGACCTTAGACCTAATATAACCATAGAGCAGTTTGATTATGCTCACAAACTTGGGGGATTCCGAAATGCCGGAGAAGGTATCTTTGTTTTCGGCTTGAGGAGCTCCCCTCTCGAGGTGTCAGCTTCCAACTGGGCTTGGCTGACATCCTTCATGATCCCAGCTTCCTGGGTAGCTTCACTCCTTGCACCATTTACATTTTGTTCTTTGGTTTGTGTAGCGTAGTGTTTCATTACATGGTGAGGGTGCTAACCTCACGCACAAACTTCCTCCTTTCTCCATCGGACTTGGAAACGGCCATGCCGGAGTTGTTGACAAATGTGTAATAAATAAT
This sequence comes from Oasisia sp. SBJ-2009, assembly GCA_964017155.1. Classification (NCBI taxonomy): domain Eukaryota; kingdom Metazoa; phylum Annelida; class Polychaeta; order Sabellida; family Siboglinidae; genus Oasisia; species Oasisia sp. SBJ-2009. The sequence continues at coordinate 4,710,766 of OZ024864.1, read as the reverse complement.
TATGTTATTTTGTGAACACGAACTTTTTGGAACACTGACGAATAATGTATTAGTCCTAATTCAGAGGGAGGCACTGCAGTAGCGGGTGTGGTTGTGGTGGTGGTAGTCGTGGTCGTGGTCGCTGAAAGGAACTAAATCAATGCGACACCGTAAGTATCTAAAGACGTCCGCACTAGTGCATCGACAATGCTACCACCGATGCCTGCTTGTATTCAGGTGCTGAAGCTAGCGTGCAGCGAACCAATACGGCAATAGTAAAGCAAGCGAAAACCAATGGAACAACAGCCAAGCAGAATCATGGCAAGCTTCAAAACAACGAATTCTTCTCAGAAGTACAGGGAATGTATGGCAAAATCGTGATGTTTCGCAGAATGCCTGAGTTGTAATTGTATCAGACTCAATCTACTGTACGCATAAAATAACTGAATTAACACTACTTCTTGTTTTAACCATTACTGTCATGTTATCGTGCATTTACAAACTGCATTTACGTGTTGTTAATAAGTAAAGAAAGAACAGGTAAGGGCCAGTCTTACCCAACTGCACAATATAATAACTTTTCATTGTGTATGACATAATGGTTTAGTTCCAACATTACGATATTTAGATTTATTAGCACTACCTTAATATTTAGCCTCCAACTCCACAGGACAATTAGTTTTGCAAATAAATGTTCTGTTTCCAAAACAGTACACTAGTCTAGGTAGACCGCAGTATTATTTATTTTGGGCAGGCTAATTCTAACAAATTTCCCCCTACAAATCTGCATCAAGAAAACGAAAGTGTGAGTAAAATGTCGAACTCCACAATCACATTTGTAGTTTAAAAGAAACGAAAAATCGACGTGGAGTTATAAATACATAGCTACAACACACAATATCAGTGGACTTAAAATGAGAAATTGCATCAAATTATAATGCCAAATTATACATAACACACAATGGATTTTACACTTAAAACTACCTGGACATTAACGTCCAAAAACATTGACTAAAACACAACAGATATGCTATGAAATTTGATGCAATACTTCCATGGTGCAAAATGTATGTAGCTGGACGTTTACAAAAGAAAAGGTATTGCTTACACACAACAGCTGTATACCGAATGTTGTACAGTGTTTTGATTTCCGGACAATGAATGTAGTCAATGTATTTCCCAATATTGAACAAAGCATTATATCATGCGTTGAATCCTGTCTACATGATAGGTTTTACAATGCTCGAAACATCCTGATTCACCTAAAACTCCATCGAGTATGAATATTATGGAAACACACTTACCTATCACTGAAACATTCACTGTGAAGTCGCTGCAGACAGCGTGTGGGGACGGTATAGGGACGGTGTTGCACACCACGGCTTTGAGTGACTGACTTCCGATCATTTCTTCAGTGACTGTGATGGTGTCTCCAGTTGCAATGATTTCATTTGAGGTAGTATTTTTCCACGTATAGTTTCTTTTTCCTGGGATGCTGTCAGCAGTTACAGTCATTCGCTCTCCAACGATGATGTTTCCTCCATTGGTATCTTCTTGACCATTGAATTTCACCGCGTGTGAATGTGGCCCGTCTGAAAACAAACAGTAATAGGAGTTGAATGTTTGGATATATCATGCACTCTACATTCTACTATACACAATAAAGCAACAACATTAACAACTGTTAATAAATGGATTTTATATATTTTATATATATATATATATATATATATATATATATATATATACATACACACACATATATATATATATATATATACATACATACACACGTTTGTGTGTGAGTGTGCATGCGTGCGTGCGTGCGTGCGTACGTGCGAATACTGCATATAATTGTCTGCAGCAACAATTATGAACGATTAATTTAAGTTATTTAATACTTTATAACAGACTAGGATGGCGCGTGATAGCTTTAAATAATAAAATTAGACAAGAGGCCTTTAGACAATATAATGAGTTGGTAATGGGAGACTTTGTAAGTCAGTTTCAGGAAATGATCACCAGGTGGCGCCAGGCGTCGCGGTAAATGAGAACTCCATCGGCACGACATAAATATGATTAGCCTTTTCATTTGTTTTTAGTACACATATTTTTCATTAGATCAAGTAGCATATGATGTTTACTATTTATTAATTAATAGTTTACTTGTTCACATATATTTTATTTTTTATTAATAAATTACAGTTGACACAAATATTGGAATGCTGTAGTAATTTATTATTAATTAGCTACTATGTATATTATATTTTTTTATGTAATTGCCTACAGAGCCTATGGATATTTTATATACAACCTAAAATATTTATACACACACATTATATAGTTCTAATTCTTAACTAGGTTGACATATAATATAAATTACAACAACTAGTCGAGTTGGAAGAAGGGGGTACCGTGCACGTCCCGAAATATACTTTTAATTGGTATCACTAGATCGGAAAAAATCATTGAAAATGGTTTGCTATGTTAACAGGTCAGCAAAATGTCCCACGTATCGGTGTTATGCAAATTAGTGCCGCCATTATTGAAAATTATATTTTTTATTTAATTTCGGCCAATATTGCAGACAACTGTCAAAATAAGATGTATAGACCCATGTTATGAGGTCAGCGACCATAATAAAACTATTGTTGACATGATCACATGTGTCTACGATACTTTAATTAGTGCAGCCATTATTGAGAAATCTATTTTCATGTTATCTTGGCCAATATTGCATATAACTGCACAAATAAGGTTCCAGACCCATGTTTTCATTGTCAGTCATTACTAAAGGACCATTCTTGAATTAACTACGCGTGTCGCTGGCATGCTATGCAAATTCTATAGCGCCAACATTACCGAAAATATGACTTTTTCGCTGTATCGCAGCCAAGTAATTTCAGAGGGTTTCTGAGGGCACCTACTTACGAAATATCGTTTTGTTGCGACCAAATGTTAATAAATATTGTGGAGATCAATTCAAGGTATTATAAATAAAGAAATTACACTAAGCACATTTACCAAATCATTTACTGATCTAGGTAAACAGCAAGCCAGCATGATCTTTTCTGAGCTTCCGCGCCTCAACGTCTCATGGGCTTCAATATCATAATTGTTAGATCATCATTCACCATCGCTTTCACTGAAATCGTCAAAGTCAAACTCGTCCTCGTTTTCTTCCTCCTCCACTTCTTCCTCTTAATGATCACCAGTGTCCAGAAGAGCAACGAGTGAGTTTGGTAACACGGGACCGCAGGACCACACCGGTTCCAGCTCTCCATCCTCAGTCCTTACCCGCAACCTCCATACACACCCAGTTTTATGAAGAGACCCTCGAGATGGTCGACATCATCAACGATCCATACTGGCCAATGGCGTGGAGACATCGCGAGCTGGAGAAGGCCGAGGTCAAGTAGTCTGAGGAGTAAGTTCAATGCGTCCTCGATGCTGTCAGGAACTTCACTAATCCTTTCACCGTCGCGGATAAGAACAGGTTCTACTCCCTGGCTTCTGGTGCTCCTTCCCCATGGCAGTCGAGATGGACGTGTTCCAAGCAGAAGCTTTGGGCTAGACTGGTAAAGCTTACATCATTGAACACCTACAGAGCGGTGAACCAGGAAGCTTCTATCAAGAAGACGAAGCCCAAGACTATGGAGGCTTGCAATAAGAAGATCACCCTAACATCATCCCCGGGAAAGGTAATCATGTGTTCCAATACCCGAGATCTATTTTGTTTCAATTGTTGCATTTTTAGTGCTTGCCATTATGTTTACATTGTCGAATGATCCCGTTGTTTTTCACGTGTCGCCAAAATAATAATAATAAATTTCTGTCGCGTCTTCATTTTGAAGAATCTGAAGTCAGAGATGTGCCATACACAAAATCATTTTGCGTAATCGTAGATGGAGACAGACATGAGTCAACACTGGAGGATGGCGCCTCCGAATGTTTACGGTTGGAATGCAATGTTAAAAAAATATTAGTTAATTCATTTACATGGTTATTGTTTCAGATGATTTTGTAGTGATTGGAAGTTGATTCCAGATTTATAATTCCGGGTCATCCACTTGCTCGATAAATGCATGCACAGTGGACGTTCCCTTGACCCAAATTGTTGGGATTCAACTAGGTCGCCTGCGATGGCCGTTATCCTGGCGCAAATGAATTGATCCAAGCATTTACACCATATCAGCGTGAGTGAAATTGATCTTTGTGAATGATCTTCAGTGGTTGCACTTTGGGTAATGGTCTTATGTCGGCGCATTCCTATAGTAGATGTAAGACCACAATAAGGTGCTCGTCCGCCATTACTCGTGCGACCAAAGAGTACTCTATAGAATCAGCATTATGCAGGTTGTCTGAATTTCTGTGAGCACAGATGTAGTGTGGAGTGAGTAGAATTGATGTTGTTTTTTTGTGTGCAGCTTGGCACAAGAGCTGTCAAATTATGATAGCTGTCAGTCGGTGCATTTCTGCGTATTAATACAGTTGTCATTTTGCTTGGTGGTGTAATCAGGGGCAATCCGTGGGTGGTTCAAGCATAAATGGAGGGGTGTAAGGTTTGAAAGAAATTTGTGGGAGCCTGAGGTGTGAGTATTTCACGAATTTTTCACAGAACGTCTGTTTATGGAGGGTAAATATGCTGTGAAATGGTCAATATCAGATCACATCAAGATTAGTAGGAAATTAAGGAAACGTTATAATGGTCGCCTATGGAAAATGCAAATGTGGTCTGACTCCAGTAGTGGTACAATCCCTTCCCTCCGGCTGCTGTTGAAGATTGCGCACACGGGAGGACCAACTATGGTGGCGTAGCAACGTAGAATCCAGTTTGGCATTTCGTCCGGGCCGGTAGTTTTGTTTGTTTTAATCATGATAGATTATTAGCTACCTGGTGGTGGTTGATGTGACCCCCTAATGTTGTAGTGCCATGGAGGTTCATATGACCCGTAATGTTGCAGTGCCATGGTAGTTGATATGACTGCTAATGTTGCAGTGCCATAGACATGGTGGTTGGTATGACCAATAATACAGCCGTGATTGATATGACCTATGATGTTGCAATGCCACGGTGGTTGATATGAGCGTAATATTATATTGTTGTGATGGTTGATATGACCCAAATGTTACAGTGCCATGGTGGTTGATAAGACGCTGACTTTCAGTGCTATGGTGTTGATAATATGATCCTATTGTTGCAGTATCCTGGAGCTGGAATCAGGGCAAGATGGTGACGCGGCTATGACCTGCGTCTGGTTATACTCGACTATGGATTCCACTTCTTATCCTTCTGCTGGAAGGTCATCTTTGCTGTCATTCCCCAAAGTATGTTGGCTTTATACCTCAAGGTATGTTGTCTTTATTCCCCGTGATATAATTTATTTAACCGTCTGAGGTATGTTGTATTCATTACCCCAGCTCTGTGGTCTTATTTCCTCCTACGTGTGATATATTCTCTTAGTTCCCCCAATGTTATAATGTTGTCTTCATTTCACAGCTACGATGTTTTAATCCTTCAGATATATTGTCTTCATTCATATATCCATATTTTCTTCTTGCTATTACACTATCATCAAAACCTGCCATATTACACCATGTATAAACGCATGTCATATCACACCACCTTAAACACACATCGCATCATCCTAAAGCACCCGTCATGTCGTACCATCTTCAAACATCTGCCACATTACACCACCTTCAAACATATGTCATAATACACTACTCTCAAACACCTGTCACTTTAAATGTGATATCACACCACCTTCAAACATATGTCACGTCACTCGTACTTCAAAAACCTGCAATGTGACACCACCTTCTAACACGTGTAATATGACACCACTTTCAAACACCTGTAATGTCACACCACCTTCAAACACCTGTGCCAAATAATTTACAAAACACAATACTAAAGGAAACAGATTCTGGTCAGCGTGCTGATCTAGTCACTTTTGACCAATCCAAAATGTGACCTTAATAGTGACCTTTATAGTGAAAATGAGCATAGATAAATAACCTCATGTGTGACTGGTCCAAGTTGCAGTTATGCTTACATTAACGACCTAGCCATTAGCAGTGCATTGCTTACAATTTCCTGGAACATACAATATAACTAATTATTTTTAAATGTCATGAAGTGTGCAATATTATAAGGCTGTTCCGTGTTTGTGTCATCTGGGCAACTGTTTGATTGAGCTGAAGGCATTAAGTTGCGGGAATCACCACCGTTGGCCTCGGCACCAGTCTCCCTGATACCTTCTCCAGTCGCACCGCTGCGCTCCACGATGAATACTGATTGCTGATTCCGCCATCGGCAACGTCACCGGTCATTTGGCAGTTCTTATCAGGTCTTTATCATCCTTTTTCAGGGCTAAAAAATCACACTACTTCTGTCATAATTTTGTTTTTCCATTTTACCTCCACTTTCTTCTTTTGTGATACTAAAAATATTATTAAACGCATACAGGTACATACACACATGTAGGCGGCATACACACATGTACACAAACATACACATGTACACACAATCACACACAAACAGACACACACAAGCACACATACACACGCGTGTACATGTATACACATGTGCATTAACACACACACAAAAACACATATACATAATCAGTTGTTTGCTTTATGGTTTTCTTCTGGAATAATTTGGTTGTGGTGATGTACAGATTCAGCTAAATTTCTAACTGTGACTCCTCAATAGCGCCTACCACGTACTGTCTTAGATGAGTCTCTATGTTACAGTCTATAAAGGTGTCAATGCGTTGCAGGCTCTGACAGTGTCAGTGTCATGTAGGCTTTATGTGTCAGTGTTGCAGGCTCAAACAATGTCAGCATGTTACAGGCTTTAAAAGTGTTTCACAGGCTGTCACAATGTCAGTGTGTTGCAAGCTCTAACAGTGTCAACGTGGTGCAGGTTCTAACAGGATGACAACTCTGATCTGTTGCCATGGTGATGTGGGCATCGATGCTAGATGAACTATGTTTGCACACATTCCCATGACAATAACAAAACTGGTGTATGTATATAATATATATACAAAGTGTGTATGTATGTATGTATGTATATATATATATATATATATATATATATATATATATATATATATATATATATATATATATATATATATATAATACAGTGTCTTACGCCGCCGTGGTAGCCAGGTTGCGCGAGCAACCCGCTCCTACGACTGCTTACACGGCTTCTCTAGAATTGTTTTGTGTAATATACGCCATCCAGTTCTGTTTAATGCGATTTTGCCTAGGGATTGCCAGCAGTTCGGCGCACTTCATGCTCTGGTGAAGGAAATTAAAGTGGAGGACTCCAGAACATTTGCAAACTTTGCCCGGATGGATGCACAACAATATCAATATCTTTTTCGCCGTTAGTCGTCCACAAAGAAACAGCCATGCGTGACGCAATACCATTTGCTGAGCGCCTTGCTGTAACTCTTCGATTTTTAGCGACAAGTATATTACGTAATTTATTGTGTGAACGTCATGTTGACGTTTCAATGATTTCATTGCTTTAATATAATGTTTGGCTTGGCTTCAGCTATTATCGTTTATTTTATACGCATTAGCTGGACCTGTGCGATCTACAGAGAGCAGCAACCATCTGCAGATTGCGCAGGTAAGGCGTGTCTATTTATAGCCTGGATCTGGTGGCCACGCGAATATTCGTGTTCGTTGCTAAACTTCAGACAGCTTAGGCACAGGTTTGTTGTCATAGATTGCCTACCTACCAAGGTATGTTATACAGTAATGAAAGAAAAGAAATAGTAGACAAAGTTCCCGCTTCTGAAACAATGTTGTATTATTTTATTTATATGATATCATCTCATCAACATACATTTCTAATGAGCGGCAACACACAACTGTTGAAAACCACCTTGATACGAGATCCAGTGGGTTATCTATGTTCTGGTGGGCTAACTTTATTCTGATGGACTGAATATTTTGGTGGGTTATCTTTATTCTGTTGGGTCATCTGTATCCCGGCTATCTTTATTTTGTTGGGCTGTCTTAATGTTGATGACATGTTTATATTCTGCTGAACTTTCTACTGAAATAGTTGACTATTTTTCTGACTGGTTACAAATTGTGGCCACACTTTGCACAGCATACTTCAAAATATTTGTTTTATTGAGTTACCATGTCAACCCTAGATACTATGACTTGTCACAGGTCATTCATGCAGTTGATGTGACAAGATGGTAGCAAAAACATTGTACGTTGATAAACTATGTCCAGTGATTGATGTATATCACCTGTGAGCACATTTTCTCTTTATATTACTATGGACTGAGATCGTAATATTAACAGTTAGAGGTCTGGTGAAGGTCAAAGTTGACCTCTTGGTAGACAATAAATGGAATCTTTTAAGAAATGATATTTATGTGGGACAATGCTCCTTGTTTATAAGGAATCGCGACTCGTTTGCTGTAAGTAACAAAGCATACTCTGTATGTGTTTGTAAAAGAGCTTTGTATTCAGCCAAACATATATGGTTGAAAGTCACGAAAACGTCGCCAGTAGCAAATATTGTGTCTTTTGTCTATAAAATGAGTGGTGTGGCTTTACTAGGAATATAAATAGCGTAGTCAAAAGGAGCTCGGCTTGCTCTTTCTTGCGATAGCTGTGTTTTTATGGTGGTATGATAATTTATATGTGTTTGTGGCTATGAAACACACAAAAATCCCATTTTGGCTTGTCCACAGCAAAGGGTAGTATTAAAAAGGATGGTATTTGTAATATTTAGTAACTGTTAGCTGCTTAGCTACATGTTGTAGTTCATTCTATGAATATATACCTATTATTTCATGATGTTCTCTAAAATATTCGCATCTATTTTCCTTACCTTACCCACGTATATAACTTGTCCACAAAATGTATGTATTTTACCTTATCCGCATAATATACATCATAACTGTGTACCAATGAAGTGCTATCTGCTTGGAAAGTATGTCTGCTTAACACATATACATGGGGTTGTCACCTAAAATCATAACCTATGAGCATAGTCAACTTTTCTGATCGTCAGAAGACATCAAAGTGGCAGAAAAACAGCGTCCTCGTTAAGAATGTATTCTACGTTATCCACTTTTATCATATACTTGCTTTCCCCAGTATACAATCAAGGTATAATATATGAGGGTACCTTGTTTCCTTTGTGAACTGCAAGTTGTGCTTAATATAGAGACCTAATTTAATCACGTATGGTTCGATAATACCAAATGGTGTATTTTACGTTATCCGGGCTTCTACGTTATCGCGGGGAAGGAAGCCTAATAACACATTCCATACTGTTCTTATGGCAAAGTTTAGGCCAGATCCAAACGAAAGTGGTTCTGTTGCGGGTCTAACGCACAATTTGCAAAACCAAAGATGACTTTGTATTTAGCAATACATGCATGACAAACAAATGTAATATTGTACTAGCTAGATTCCCTTCAAAATGAAATAATTTAGTTTTCAGAGTTTATATTCAAGGCATACTATACGAGATTAACTTATTTATTTTGTGAAATAAAATGTGTGCATGATATACATACCTAATTTAATTACATATGGTCCAATAATACCAAATGATGTATTTTACGTTATCCGGTATGTTACGTTATCGCGGGGAAGGAAGCATTGTAACACATTTCATGGCGTTCTTATGACAACGTTTAGGCCAGATTAAAACGAAAGTGGTTCTGCTGCGGGTCTAACACACAATTTGCAGAACCAAAGATAAGTTTGTATTTAGTAATGCATGCATGACAAACAAATGAAACATTGTACTAGCTAGATTCCCTTCATATTGATAATGTTTTCTTTCCCAAATTTACATTCAAAGTATACTATATGAGATTGCCTTGTTTAGTTTGTGAAATAAAAGTTGTGCATGATATACATACCTAATTTAATTACATATGGTTCAGTAATATGAAATGATGTATCTTACGTTATCCTGTATTCTACGTTATCGCGGGGAAGGAAGCATTGTAACACATTCCATGGCGTTCTTACAGCAACGTTTGGGCCAGATTCAAACGAAAGTGGTTTTGCTGCGGGTCTGACACCCAATTTGCAAAACCAAAGGTAAACTAGTGAGATTTCCTTCACAATGAGAGATTACTACCGTATAATTTCACTTAGACTTAGTTATTTTTGTATGCAAAATTAAGCTATCACTTGCAGCTCTTTTAAATCAGAAATCTGGAAAACAAAATGATAGCTAGCTAATGGTGTAGCATTCTTGCACAAACGACATATAAAACATTATAGTAAACATTTATTGATATCGTAAAATACACATATATGTAACATTTGAAAGGGAATGCTGTTATTAACCCAAATAGTATCAAGTCAACGAAACGCGAGTGGAATTCATAACAGAAACATTTGAACACATTCAGACACATGTAACATAATACTACGTTTCAGGGAGTATTTATCATTTCATTGTAGCGTGTAATATATATTGGGTATCTTCTTCAACTTGTGTTGTTTTAAAGTTAAAGTAAAAATCCGCGAAAGTCAGCAAACAATCAATATGTACTCCGATAAAACAGTTGACTTGACCCCGGAAGCTAGAAAGAGAAGAAGACATAACATTCCAGAGAAAGATGCGGATACACCGAGCGAAGAACTGACCGAAGTTGGAAAGCAACGTTTATACAAAAATGCAACCATACCATTGTATATGAGAGACTATTTCGAAGTTCATGTTGACTTCAAAGACGATGCATGGATGCCTTCAAACCGCACTAAATACGAAAACCTTGCCATTCTTAAAACACACTCTCGCAGAAACCTAATGCGCCTTGCAAGTAGATTTCACCGAGACCTACATGTGCCATTTTCTGGAGGAAATAAGCAGCGTGTACTACTCTAAGGACCAAGTGAAAGTTTCTCCTTTGATACACTATAAGGGAGTTAACGGTGTACTTGAAACACAAGAGCATTGAGGTGCTGCCAGATGAAATGGCGCAGTGTTGCATCGTAAAGATCATCGTTGGTTGGATCAAGCAAGTCAGTATAGGAACTGCACACTCGTGAATCTGATGTGAATTATACGAGGTCATGTACGACATACCTGCGCCATGGCTGTACTTCGAAACCGCGCAAGGTAATGTGATAAAGGACTGTACGATGGGAGATGTGGCGTGGGAAACGAGAAGATGGTAACAGGTTTATAATTTCTTAGGTTGTTACAGTAGAACCACGTCCTGAAGATCTATGGGTAATTGGTAAGGACAACTTGACAACATTAGCCCCTCCTGCTCCAACAAGGAGGCCACAACATGTATTCAGGCAAAGTCCATTATATGCTGAGATCGTATTTCACTTGAACTGATAGGTGGTTATCCAATCTTGTATTCTGCGTCATTTGTATTCAACGTTAACCAAGTTAACTAAACTCATTTTGCAAAACAAAGACTGACCAGATTACTGCTATTTCTTCTGTCATTTACGAGAGCAGTGTGGTCTTGTAATAACACGACAGTTGTATCCCTGTCTAATGTTAAAATGCTGCCAAAATGCACAACATTATATTGTATTCTACGCTATCAGCAAATATGATTGCTGAAACATGAATACGTATACATGTGCTATGAAACGTTACATATGTGCTGCAATATTTTGTAACATGTTGAGTATGTGTTCAGGTAATCTTATATTTAAAGGACAAACAAAGTTAACCTTTACGTGGCATACACCTAATAGAGTTAATATAAAGTAACAATTTCCACATATACTCAATTGTTTAACGCCAGCGGTTTACCAGAAAAATATTTTTAACACCCAGCCATCCTAATTCTATGCGCTACCCCATCTTAGACGAAGAATGACGTCACGACGGTGATCGAGGCGCTCTCCACGTAGATTCCCTGCATGGGATTTGGCTGTTGTCATGAAATGGCTGCAACTCGGCAACGCGCGTAACATGCTGATGACGGTAAATATAAAGTTGTCTATTATTGTTATCGCTGAAATCATCCCATCAACTGACGATACATGTCTACATCAAAGCATTTCTCCTCAAAATGGACCGAGCAAAGTGCCAAACAGTACGCCCGCAAATCACCAACGTGAATCCATTGCTTCAATACTACCGGTTGTTTCAACTATTATTGCAACCGCATGCCGAACACGAAGGCATAATTAGTTTACCATAGATTTAACCACAGATTTAGATATACGTCTATAAGCAGCTGCTAGATGTCATGCCAACTGAACGAACTGTCGAAGACTCGAAGTTGTTGACCTTTAACAGCGTCGCCGGAAGCTGACCGAGATTTAGAATGCCGCGCGCTGAATGGCCAAGCCAAATTAACCCTTCACCTATGGCGGCGTCTAGACCATCGTGGATTTCGTTAGAATTTTAGACTTTAAAGTTGCATTCTGACTTCCGCCATGTTTAAAGTTGCATTCTGACTTCCGCCATGTTTAAAATACAATTTCCCAGTAAACCAGCATTCCCCATCAGAGATGGAGTAATCGTACTCGTGTATTTGTACTCGTACTCGAGTACGAGTACTTTTTGAGTACTCGTACTCGAGTACGAAGCAAAGTAATCGTACTCGTACTCGAGTACATTACCAAAGTAATCGTACTCACGATTACTTCTCACGATTACATTTTTTTCATATGAACAGTTGCAAGCAAATATATTAGACAGATAAAATGACAATATTAGAAGTAATCTAATAAATGTAATATTAATTGAGCTATTAATTTTATATTACTGTTAAGCATTTCAGTTAAATAAATATTCAGTCACATTTCCCTAATTAAAACCTTCTCTCCCCAGAGAAGCCACATCTCCTGACCCTCCTGCTTACTGTAGTACTGGTAGTATAAAGTTATATTGCCACAGTCCCTGAAAGCCCTGTAGTAGATAAGCATCCCCTAACATCTTGCTTTGTAATTTTAGACTCCACCCCACCTGTACTGTTTGCTCTGTCAGTATGGTGTGAATGACTGGTCATGGTTCCTAGGTATCCAGAATCCTGACTGGGTCTGGGCAGTTAGCTGCTAAATCACTGTCTATTGAGTTTAATTAAGTGCAAACTGTAAACCTGCCTACAGAGGTAAAGGCCAAAATATGTTGTCTGTTATGTTAAGCCAGGAGGTCTGTAATAACATGCCTATGTTGTCTTCAGAAGAGACACTACTAATCACTGGTAGGATCTTGTGAGGAAGTGTGACAGTTCACCTTCAACTTCAGCCAGGAAACCAGAATAGCTAGAACAAAGGGTCAGGTGCTAATCCATCCTCTGGCAAAAGTTGTGGTCAGTGCAGGGCCATGGGGGACATATGCTGTTAAGTGTCTGTCATCAGTAGTTTGCACTGTTGGGTGAAGTTGCAGTGATGGTAATCAGTTTGGCAGGCATTATATGTGACAGTGAAAACAAAATGTTGATACTGACAATGTATTTGAAAAAGTATTTGAATTCAAATACAAATATTTTACAAAAGTATTTAAATACTATCAAATACAAATGTATTTGAACCCATGTCTTATATACTACATATTTGAATTGGATACTCTTTTAAATATGACCCCCCTGGAGTTGAAATGTTGTTGTAATGTATTTGATCATGTGTTTTTGACATTTAAAATAAACAGAGGACATTTTCAATTCTTAAATGCATCATATTTGTATTTGATTCAGAAACCATACCAACCTGCCCAAAAAATCATCTGATTATTAATAATAATAACACCTGGATAGTGGATAGCAGTAATCAGTTAGAACACTAGATAGTGACACAGCAACAGAACAAGAATGACACCTAGGGATTCTGTGAAAGATCATCTTTATGATAGAAACAGGATATTCAATAAAGTAATCGTGAAAGTAATCATGATTACATTCTAATGTAATCGTACTCGTACTCGAGTACATTGTAAAGTAATCGTACTCGTACTCGAGTACATTTGTTTTCTGAGTACTCGTACTTGTACTCGTACTCATGCATGTTCAAAGTAATCGTACTCGTACTCGAGTACATTTGTATTGTACTCACTCCATCTCTGTTCCCCATACACTATATATTGTTTTCCTCAACAACCTATCAACTTATTTTCACATAATATGCCATTTTAAGATAAATAGCAGCAAAAGACGAAAACTTATTCCGGTGAGCCTCACCAGTTAGAATTCTCTTAAATCAGTTCGGTTTCGCAGGTGACATCACACAAAAGGAGTCATAGTTACCTTAATATGTAATCAATATACTTATGTAATATACTAAAATAATGTACATTCATTTTCCTACTGAATCTTGCAAAGCAATAGTAAAATAGTGCTACGTTATACGTAATCATGTAACATGTACCTCACCCCCTAAGTGTTGCGCAATCGTGACGTGACGCAAATCGGAGTGGATTTCATTGATTGTAACATTTTTGCGTTCCTTAGGGTAATATACACGACTAAAGACATACTACTGATGCATATCCTACTGCTGGCTATTAATGCGATGTTTGTTAAGACAATATAAAATTATGACACGCACTATTCGAAATAAAAACACATCAAGGTGTTACTCAATCACATCGTAGACATTGTTCTGAGTCAGCTGTGTCACTCTTGTCACAGCCATTGTTTTCAACAAGAATCCGAACAGGTATTACTCGCCCACAATTTATATCGTTCCCTTTGCACTTGCAAGCAGCACAACGCGGCACTCCCAACGAGTCTGATCCGTTTATATGATTCTCCTCGATGAAGGGAATTCCAGTGAAAAGCGCTGTCAGGAAACCACACTAGGGCCACACTAAAAGGCGGATCACAATTAGCAGACCGCACGGAAACGACATACCACATTCACAAAGATGCCACCGCTCGATACGCTCCATATTTACGGCATGTCCAGTTGCCCACATACAAACTATCGCTGGCTACGCGCCTGTACGGTCAATGGCTAATTGAGGATGATTTAAATAACTAGGGTATTGGTGCCTAGTGGCGCCTCTAGCGACTAACGTGGATATGTGGAACCGCCTTTTAGTTTGCCCCATCGTTTACTTACGTTGACCGGAGAGTTCCGATGGTAAAAATAGATCGACTTTTGGGAAACTCCAGAGCCGTTGTTTATTGCAAACTTATATTTGATCAAATAACGCATAAAACCACAAAGTGAGACATGTGGTAGGAAGTATACTAATAAGCAAATATCGGTCATGGTGTACATTGACTTTTCTAAAATGCGTTAAAAAGGGGAAATTATGTCAGAATGCAACTTTAAAATACAATTTCCCAGTAAACTAGCATTCCCCATACACTATATATTGTTTTCCTCAACTACCTATCAACATATTTTCACATAATATGCCATTTTAAGATAAAAAGCAGCAAAAGACGAACAATTATTCCGGTGAGCCTCACCAGTTAGAATTCTCTGATTGGCTTAGACTTCGATGAAAGGAATTCCAGGGAAAAGCGCTGTCAGGAAACCACACTAGGGCCACAATAAAAGGCGGATCACAATTGGCAGACCGCACGGAAACGACATACCACATTCACAAAGATGCCACCGCTCGATACGCTCCATATTTATGGCATGTCCAGTTGCCCACATACAAACTATTGCTGGCTACGCGCCTGTACGGTCAATGGCTAATTGAGGATGATTTAAGCAACTAGGGTATTGTTGCCTAGTGGCGCCTCTAGCGACTAACGTGGATATGTGGAACCGCCTTTTAGTTTGCCCCATCGTTTACTTACGTTGACCGGAGAGTTCCGATGGTAAAAATAGATCGACTTTTGGGAAACTCCAGAGCCGTTGTTTGTTGCAAACTTATATTTGATCAAATAACGCATAAAACCACAAAGTGAGACATGTGGTAGGAAGTATACTAATAAGCAAATATCGGTCATGGTGTACATTGACTTTTCTAAAATGCGTTAAAAAGGGGAAATTATGTCAGAATGCAACTTTAAAATACAATTTCCCAGTAAACTAGCATTCCCCATACACTATATATTGTTTTCCTCAACTACCTATCAACATATTTTCACATAATATGCCATTTTAAGATAAAAAGCAGCAAAAGACGAACAATTATTCCGGTGAGCCTCACCAGTTAGAATTCTCTGATTGGCTTAGACTTCGATGAAAGGAATTCCAGGGAAAAGCGCTGTCAGGAAACCACACTAGGGCCACAATAAAAGGCGGATCACAATTGGCAGACCGCACGGAAACGACATACCACATTCACAAAGATGCCACCGCTCGATACGCTCCATATTTATGGCATGTCCAGTTGCCCACATACAAACTATTGCTGGCTACGCGCCTGTACGGTCAATGGCTAATTGAGGATGATTTAAGCAACTAGGGTATTGTTGCCTAGTGGCGCCTCTAGCGACTAACGTGGATATGTGGAACCGCCTTTTAGTTTGCCCCATCGTTTACTTACGTTGACCGGAGAGTTCCGATGATAAAAATAGATCGACTTTTGGGAAACTCCAGAGCCGTTGTTTGTTGCAAACTTATATTTGATCAAATAACGCATAAAACCACAAAGTGAGACATGTGGTAGGAAGTATACTAATAAGCAAATATCGGTCATGGTGTATATTGACTTTTCTAAAATGCGTTAAAAAGGGGAAATTATGTCAGAATGCAACTTTAAAATACAATTTCCCAGTAAACTAGCATTCCCCATACACTATATATTGTTTTCCTCAACTACCTATCAACATATTTTCACATAATATGCCATTTTAAGATAAAAAGCAGCAAAAGACGAACAATTATTCCGGTGAGCCTCACCAGTTAGAATTCTCTGATTGGCTTAGACTTCGATGAAAGGAATTCCAGGGAAAAGCGCTGTCAGGAAACCACACTAGGGCCACAATAAAAGGCGGATCACAATTGGCAGACCGCACGGAAACGACATATCACATTCACAAAGATGCCACCGCTCGATACGCTCCATATTTATGGCATGTCCAGTTGCCCACATACAAACTATTGCTGGCTACGCGCCTGTACGGTCAATGGCTAATTGAGGATGATTTAAGCAACTAGGGTATTGTTGCCTAGTGGCGCCTCTAGCGACTAACGTGGATATGTGGAACCGCCTTTTAGTTTGCCCCATCGTTTACTTACGTTGACCGGAGAGTTCCGATGGTAAAAATAGATCGACTTTTGGGAAACTCCAGAGCCGTTGTTTGTTGCAAACTTATATTTGATCAAATAACGCATAAAACCACAAAGTGAGACATGTGGTAGGAAGTATACTAATAAGCAAATATCGGTCATGGTGTACATTGACTTTTCTAAAATGCGTTAAAAAGGGGAAATTATGTCAGAATGCAACTTTAAAGTCACATTCTGAGTAAACCGCTGACGTTAAAAAATTGAGTATATGTGGAAATTGTTACTTTATATAAACTCTATTAGGTGTATGACACGAAGCCGTAGCCTTTTTTTTGTTCTTTAACAGTATCTTTCAATAGATCAATGATAAGAAATTATTACATTCGCATGTATTCTACGTTATCCACATGCTGCAGTGTGTACACACTTGAATTTGTCATGATAATTACGCTCCTTCATCAAGACATTTCAGTTGTTGATGTTTCCATAAATGCTCCAGATGTCAAAATAAGTGTTAAGTGATATAATATATTGTGCACTGTATCGGTGTTGATGATTTAATGAATACACTATCACGATTTAGTTGCCTAATTTAATTCATTACGCATGTATTTAACACAAATGTCTGAACCATTTTAGTAACAATCATACGAAGGTATTATATATTTAACTAGCCCCAAAATCCATTATGTTTTCATATTATTACATAATGTAAAACGTATATATATATATATATATATATATATATATATTGCGCATGAACAATTAGAAATGTTTGTATTCTACGTTATCCACGGGCGTCCTTTGGGGAAAGCTACGCCAGCTACCACATAGTTTGTTCAGACGATGACTATTTTGATGCAGTTGAAGACAAGATCCCAATGCAAGACATCGTACCAAAAGCATTTACGTGGCCTACTTGATTCAATAATTGTGGCTTTTGGAAAACGGTCAACTTTTGCAACTACAAATGTTTCTGCATCTTCAAAACAAGCTCACATTTTGCAACAAAGAAATGTCATATTAAAAATAATCTGAACCTGAATCCGGTCTACATACTTCTTAACCATGATATCAGCTTGCATTACACGAATTGTTCATTTATTAATTGTTATTTTTAAGTATATCCATGCATATTTAGTACGACAAGGTGGTGGATAACGTAGGATAGATTGGACAAAATGGCGAAAATATCATCACTGTTTGACGAGGTGGTGCAAAAAACCATAGATATATTGGATGATAAAATTGATTGTTTCATAAAGCTGTACGTATGTCCTTTCGCATGAAACTAATTATTTTCAAATACATAAAATAAATATTTTCTCCATTTCTAAACCTGACTGGCGACGTTTTCGTGACTTTCAATCATATACCCATAATAACACAATCCACATAATTAATAAAAATCCAGATACCATGTAATTGTTGTGTATAATATATAATAATAATAATATCAAAGTAAACCTAAACAGCAAAGGTGGGTGGACTTATAATCTTTCAATATTTGACACAGTTGTTCTTGAGAAAAAGAGCAAACAATCGTAACTTAAATTATATGAAACATGTAGTCACACATGTTATACATGGTGTATGCCCGGTAGTTAAGTATCGTTACTAACATTGGCATTGAAGAAGGAAAGTCCCAACGTCAAAGCACTGCCGCCTACACCAACCAACCTGTTCCTGCACATGCAGCAGGTCATCAGGTCATGCTGTGGAAAACAGGAAACTTGATGATTCAGCTGGTATCACTCAGTTCTCTAGAACCTGGGATGGTATCCTAGCTCTTGTTATAGTTCAGGCTGACCTAGGTCCATCATAGCTGTGTGGTGTGATTCATTGTCAGTGACGAGAACAGGGCAAGAAATGCAGCACTGAGGTTTGTGGCTGCGACAAAGAATATTTTTCATGCCTGTCAGACTGCAACTGCTCTGATGATGATGGCTGCTGCAATCCATGTACCAAAGCAAGCGAGGCATTGGCTGAAGACTAGGAGAGTGTCGAGACGGGGAGTGCTGAAGAGGAGGATTTCGTGGATGAAATAACGAAAATATAAACGAAAAAACGTGGATGGCATGAGGATCTCGAGGATGGTTTTATTGATCCTGATTATCTGGAATAGGCAAAAGATTATTATTAATATTTTAAAGTCATTATTTGCCTAGAATATATAAACCTTACGCTTATAGATTATTGTGTAAATCTATCTTTGTTTTACATATTATATTTGTATATATATATATATATATATATATATATATATATATATATATAGAGAGAGAGAGAGAGAGAGAGAGAGAGTAATATATATATAAAGAGAGTAATATATATATATATATATATATATATATATATATATATATATAGGGAGAGAGAGAGAGAGAGAGTAATATATATATATATATATATATATATATATATATATATATATATATATATATATATATATATATATATAGATAGAGAGAGTAATATATATATATATATATATATATATATATATATATATATATATATATATATATATATATATATATATATATATATATATATATATATACACACACACATATTTTACTTGTAACAGCATGCATTTATATATATTATAATATTCTCATCAACGTGTGCACTTTTATCTACATAATAATGCAGTTGTAATATAACACGGCACACAAAACTAAAAAGAGATATCCACGTGTCATACGATAGGTATTCTGTGTGATATGTTTCTTGCAAAGGCATACGTTATCGAAAAATACATGACAAACCAACGAGGAACATATTTCTGTATGGTAACTGCTGTGATCAAATAGGTAAATGTTTCCATGTAGTAAATACATTTCCTTTAAGATAGCATAGCATGTTAGCTTAACACAGAATGCAACTTGAAGTTCATATTATAATACTAGAATGTATATATATATATATATATTTCTTGGTTAATAATATTGAATATAATTTACGCCTCAAGAAATGCTTTTTCCACTTGTGCACATGATGTAGATCACGTGACACGACCGTGAATTCAGTCTGCTGAAGAAGGCCACGAGATGTAGCCATAAGTATACATATCGATAATAAACAAAACGTTTTCTAAGAGGTAAGTATACTCAACATTATTGTGGTAGTTTGCAAGATGGTTGTTGGAACGGTCATTGTTTCTCGAAGCAAATTTCTGTGGCACACAATTTGTTATAACGGTATAATTTCAGCTGTTAATTTTCTTTTATAAATTGGTATATTAATTATATTGCTTTTGAACTGACCATGAAATGGGGACTCAGTAGTCAGGAAGTGACGTCACGCGATGTTTAGTAGCCTGGCTCTCAGATGCCACTGAAATAGGAATTGTCAGTTAACCATAAGCCCATGTGTCGAGAAATTAATGAATGAATGCACGCATGCACGCATGCATGCACGCATGCACGCATGCATGCATGCATGCATGCATGCATGCATGCACGCATGCATGCATGTATGTATGTATGTATGTACGTATGTACGTATGTACGTATGTACGTATGTACGTATGTATGTATGTATGTATGTATGTATGTATGTATGTATGTATGTATGTATGTATGTATGTATGTATGTATGTATGTATGTATGTATGCATGCATGCATGTATGCTTGTATGTATGCATGTATGTATGCATGTACGTACGTAAATATGTACCTATGAATATAGACGCCGTGTGAATTAGTCAGCAGGCGCATCAGCATAACACATATTTGATGTGACAACACTAGAACATGTGTCCCGAAGTGTGGTGTTTAAATGACGACGACAAAATAAAAATATTCTTATTATCTTTACACTGATAGGGACAAATTCGGTGCTGCATCCGAGAGGTCTCGATGTCCACCGTTCGTTTTAACTATGGAAGGAAACATCATATTGTAATATGTCGATTCATGCTATCTAGGTGTTCCTCTTTCTGAGTATAATAATAATAATATCAACAGCAACAATAATAATAATTTTTATTTGTAAAGCGCCATATACCCGGAATTGTTTTCGCTCAGAGGTGCATCAAATATATTGTAACACATACATATTTAAAATATTCATAATCAGTTTAAACTTGCAGGTAAAGTCGAAATGTTAAACGATAATAAATAGATAATTAAATAATATTTAATAAATCCTAGTTCATAAGCTAAGCTTTTCAGCAATAAATATATAAAATAAAATATATTAATAAGTTAATAATAAAGTAAGTAAAAATATTGCAAAACTATAATTACAGTTCAAATTAATTCATTATAAAATACTCTACAATTAGTTTACAAATGCGGCCTTAAAAAGATGTGATTTTAAGTTGGACTTAAAAAGTTCAAGTGAGTCTATGTATACAACCCCGCCACGGAGTATTCACGTACGTTTGTCACAGTCCACCACGCCCTCTCGATGCTGTCTGGTCGTGTCCTTGATCGTAGCGCCAGTGACTGGGTCCACACACCAACAAATCGGACTGAAACAACAAAACAAATGTTTAAAACACGTTATAGTCAACAGATGCGATGGCTGTTATCCATCGGATTCCTGTCATTTTTTTAAAGATAACATTTCTTATATGTTATTATAATAAAAACGCAATAATGTTTCGTTCCGTGAAAGGTTAAGGTATGTTCTTATTTAACGCAGTATCCAGTCCTCCGGACTGCTCAATACGCTTTACACTTTACTCCCTGGCAGACCTGTCAAATCGAACGAAGGCTGCTCGTACAAATACCTACCACTGTCTACGGCCAGGTACGCATTTATACTCTGAGTTAACTGCATGGAGCAGTGTACAGTGAAAACTTGCCCAAGTTTTGACACCGCAGCAGAGGATTCGAACCCGGTTCTCTTAGTCGAGAGCCTGAACCTCTACCCGTGAGCCATTGCGTTCTACGCTGAACGCGGGGAGAATACATGAGACTTACTATTGCGCGTCGCACTGGAGTCGTTCGAATAGCCCGGCGTCGGTGCAGAAAGGATAGAAGGCATCAGACCACCCTTCTGTAGTCAACTGGGCCGCGCGACACGCGGAGATGGCAGGTCGACCTTCTGTAGGAGAGAACACCACTTGTTCAAACAAATGCAGTGATTTAGATGGTAAATACCTCTACTGTGCTGTGTCAAACACAATATGATTTCGTATGTATGCGTTATTTGTGAAGATACCTTTATCAATATGAACGTCCGCTTATACTCCGTGTTCTTGTCCTAGTTTTGTTTCTGTTCCACGAAATGTCCAGCCGTTTGCCTGTAATCGATAATACCCCATCTAGTTTTGTAGCTTGTTTGGTACAAATAATATTGTTTCATGATGCAGGTATTCCATGCTTGGGTTCCCGAATAGCACTTTCGTTCCTATTTCTCTTCTCCATTTCTCCCATTTCTCATTTGTAGCAAATATGCTACCTTGAGTTCATTTTGATCTAACTTATGGAAGCTTTTGAAAAGTAGTTACAAAGTTTCTGTCTGTCTGTCTGTCTGTCTGTCTGTCTGTCTGTCTCTCTCTCTCTCTCTCTCTCTCTCTCTCTCTCTATATATATATATATATATATATATATATATATATATATATATATATATATATATATATATATATAATTCAAACCCAAGTCGCTTAAAATGAACATCGACACGACACTAAGTTCACTGACCAATGTAGCTGGCAGTTCAGCAAAACCATTCACAGAAGGCACCAAATTTAGAAAGTAAGAGAGAAATGACACATTACTAAATAGACATGTACCCCTATATAATATCCACCTATTATATAGACATTCCTCACGCTATATCTCCCAAACCTATTGCCAAAAACCATGACAAATACTACCATGTAGTCACGTACTCAAACAATAACTAAACATTCATAATTCAACATAAATTATGATGCATTGGCGTTCAATAAATAACTTCACAATATGTTACGTTGTTGCTTATTAAAATGAATAAATTCACTTTGGGAAATTTAAATTACCCAGTGCAAAATCGACTGGACAATTTGCTTTGGCTATAATGAGGGTTACAGCAGGGGCAAATTTAACGTTTGGAGGAAAGTCGAAGAGGTGATGGGAGACAGACGCAACTCACGTAAACGGAAAGGAAATGTGCTCAGCTCGTGTATTATCACGGGATACATGAATGGATTAGAGACGCGATGGCACTAACAGAGAAACAACAGAAAGTCCAGAAACAAACCTGGTACGAAGAATCGTGGGAGTTAAGAGAGCTAACAAGAGAGATGAATGGATGAACTGAGAGTGGAATTTGGAGTGAAGGAAGTTTTTAAGAAGAAATTGGCGAGGAGTAGATTGACATGGGCTTGTCATGCGGAAAGGATGGGAGATGAAAAAACTGACAATTATAGAGCGAATGCTCAAAAGTGTAGGGGAAAGGAGGGGAAAGAGAAGAATGGAGGAAAAGTGCAACAGATAGAAAGAATTGGAGACTGCTGATAGAGATCGTGGAGAGAGAAGTTAGATGACGAAAAAAGACACTGAAACGGAAATCATGGCCAACTCACCATTGACGATAGAGATGTCAAGTAAACAACAACTAAATGCAATTTGACTCTAGTCTAGTAACAGAGCACCTATTGGTTTGAATCATAAATATATTAGCCATCACGCTCGTTGAGAAAGAAGATATTTTCTTTGCCCTGTCACCTCTTGGGCGACCGAAATGGAGCATTCCTAACTGCATGAATCGTATTTGAATATGACAAATTTCTTTGCGAGATAGTAGAACTGTGAACTTAAGACTTGCACAGGCATCCTAATACCCTATGTACTGTATGATTCTGTGAATCAGGCAGCCAGTTATTGGGCCTCCGTTCCCTATCATCTTATTCCTTTCCGGGATTTCGGGGTCACCGAAGGGAAACAACGATCGTAACAACAGAGAATCGTGGCCCTCTACCGTCACAATCCCAGATTTGTGTCGAATCTTGGACTGGCCGAATTTGTAATCAAAGTTGTTTTCCAGGTAAGTGTATGTGAGTGTTATTGCTTGGATATTGAGGGTTGTAGGTGGAGGTCCAAATGGTGTAGGCCTATGCATTTGGTCAGCCTGGAATCTCTTGGATTTCGAAACTTAGACGTTAATAGATATACTATGGATTATTGCTATAGGCCATAAGTGGGCATGGGCAGTTAGAATGTGATGTTGTTCAAGGTGCATCACATGTACACGGATAGAAAAACAAACATCTGGGTGAAAGAAAAGGCAAAGACGTTGTTGAACAAATCAGAAGACGGAAGTGGACCTGGGCAGTTAGAATGTGGTATTGTTCAAGGTATTTCATGATGCGGCTATATGAAGTGTTTGTTCAAGAGGTTTGGAAGTGTGCTTTCTTATCTGTTAATATTCGGCTACTTTTCAAGGGAATATAACCGTCTTTTAATTACAGAAACATAACCGATCAACTTAAATATAACGTACATTCACCATCGGTATTTTGGTTGACATTTTGATGGTCAAAACATAAATATTACGTGCAAAATATTTGGACTCAAAAACGTAAACAGAGACGACGCCAAGTTTGACAGCTAACGGAATAATATAAATGGAAATGTTGTTCACTTACAGATCAAACCAAAGCCGGCAACAATCGTGGCGATTAACAAAGTATCCATGGTATATATAGAACTGTATATACTATACAGTATGAAAGAAGTCATAAAATCACAAGATCACTTCCCTGAAATTGAATGATTGATTAGGCTAATCCGGACGTTAAAAATAACGGTTGGCGTTTCTGCGCATGGGCAATACATGTAAAAAACATTAATCTGTCGCGAACCGCACGTGAATTACGCTTGCTATCAAAACATACTTTCAACTTTGGTCGTCTTTCAGGACGCCCCGCATTGAACACACAACCCTTCCAGCACCATCTGTCCATCATGACCTATCCCGCATTTGTGGGGCGCCACCGTCAATTGCACTTGAAAGCGAGGCTTCTTGAAGTAGAATTCGAGAATATGGCCGTAGGCCTAGGTATATCAACATCCGCTAGATGGCAGCAGCGCTCAGTGTCCGCGTAACGCGTCCCAGAACTCGCGCAGGTTTTTTGCCGCCGACGCGACTGGCTGGATCACATGGTCTCGGAAAACGGCGTGTTTCTCGCTATGCATACTAATTTTGTTTACTGTTGGCATTGATATCGACCAATGAATGCCTTCGGAAGATGATCAGCGGGAAAAATATGTTACTTTGCATTCGGCGGTTGATGATTACGGTTGGTGAACTTTGCGTTGCGTTTATTTATAACCTGCTGATAAAGATTTGCGTGTAACCGAAAATGTGATAGTTGTAACCCACTTCTACGGCATCTTAGCTTTCATATGGTATAAATATGAACTATGTACGTCAATTTAGGAAGCGAGGAAAACCCGCCGTAGCGGGTGGTATCAGGACAGTTTTGGAGCGTTTTTCATGTCGTTCAGAGCTGCGGCCTGCGCTGTTCATAATTTATGCGTTCAGGCGCCATTAACATTGCGTGGCATTTGCAACGGCCAACGTACGCGCCATGTAATCTGTGCTATCCTCATGTTATGATTATCAGTTAAATAGTAGAAAGTTATTATTAAATATGTGTTGCATCAATAATCAATAGTTTAAGAAAAACACGAAATTTCAAAACAGTTAAATTTACGGCATTAGGGCAGGTCATCACGATTACTTGTGATTGCGTGTGCGACCTACTTCCATTTTAATCAATGCAGGAAAACATTATTAATCTGATCAATCCACATCTAAAACAGTTGGTTTTTAGTAAATCGTGTAAACAGAACTTAATACATGTATATTATATGTGTGTCAGTATTACTATTTTATTATAGAAAGTAAAGGCAGTTAATATTTCCACTTTAATATATACACCACCAAATACCTGTAATTCACATTTTACCATTTAGTTTACAGTGACAATATTGTTGATGTTATTAATAATATTTACCATTTTGTGTGGTATTTTATGTGAAATATTTTCGTTATTTCAATTTCATGTAGACACTCAGGAAGTGTGGTCGTGAAGAATATGGATAAGTTACAATATCAACGTTAAGTTATATACAGCTAAGTTTAATATTACATGTGATAGTTAAAAAAAAACATTTCCTGTTTAATTTTTTTATCATAGAGTTAAGTGCTGTAATTAAATTTTCTGTAATGTTGTATGTAGTATTGACTGTAATGTATTGAATTGTAGGCATTGCTCCTGACAAGGGTCGACTCATCAGCAACTTGGAGAGGTTCCCCATGGACTAAAACAGAGAAATTGTGAACTTTAATGCATATCGCATGGACTTATGCGCATTACCTATATAGTGAAACCTGTGTGAATGTCAGTGATGGCAATGCTCGCATGGGTCAATTTCTCAAGAACTGACAACATTCGCAGTCGCTTCACATTCGTTGCTCAGCTCGAATTTATTTGCAATAACAGTGTATACACATGAAGAACATTGCAGTATAGTCTTGGGAATTGTAGATACTGCTACTACAATGTTTCCATTCTTCAATAAATGACAGAACTGTGACATCAGCAGAAATTGATGGCGTGACTAGTTATACATAGTCTACACCTGTTGCTCAACTGGAAGTAACGTGCAGTGAAATGTACTCATCAAAAAAGTTCATGTAAATGCAGTGGGCCAAATATAGAAAAACATGGGAATGTAGGTCAACTGTGAAGGTCATGTCAAGGTCATAAAATAAATCGCATGTCAAATGGTTTATCAAGATTTATGGTGAATTTATGAATTAATTATGCATTAAATTCCAGTATATAGGTCATATGTGAAATATAGGTCAAATAATTAGGTCAAGTTCTAATAACCTTTTCAAGTGTTCATAAAGTTGCTATATTGACAGTTTTGATATATAAATGTTAACAAGGGTCATTTCCTAAACAATGTCACCTAAATTATACCATTAATTGGAATTTATACCATACTGTGGGTCAAATCTAGGTCAGATATAAAATCTAGGTCAACTTTGAAGGTCAAATCAAGGTCACAAAAAAATTATATTTCCTAAAGGGTTGACCCATTTTTGGTTTCACATGCGTAAGTTAAATGGTTCCAATGTTATTATTGGTTTCCAACCTATTTTATGCAGTAATTTTGCAGCCTGTGCACAAGAAATAGAACGAAATCCTATAGACAAAAATGCAGCAATTTTAAGGTTTAAAAATTGAATTTCTCCGTAAATATTGAAGATTTCGAAAAAATTCAAAAAGTGTTATTAACTACATACTAGTATCTATCACATGGCACCATTTAAATGATGATATAATATATTCTAATTTTTTGTTGATATACCAGACGCGGTACTTTTGCAGTTTAGGCCCGCACCTCGAAAAAAACATCAAAATGATCACCTACGATGACCAAACTTCGCAGGGCGTATCTACTACATCTGTACTACGCGTATGCACTTGTCACGTGATCAAAAAATAATAATTAATGCCTGAAATCGATCAAAATGTGTAAGTAAATAACGCGCATTCCAGGCGCCACCTGACGGAGTTCACTGTGGCAGTAGTGACTCGACGAGGAAAGCGCGTTATTTACTTATAATAATAATAATAATAATAGTAACTTCTTTTGCGCCAATATCCTCGAAAATCAAGCTCAGTGGCGCGACAAAACCAGGGGATTAATCAATCTCATAATCGAAAGCAATGCGTGAGTCGTCAACGGATGGATGGAAAAGCTAGGAGGCTAAGGAGGATAGGCAGCATTAAAGAGATAGGTTTTTAGATGTCGGCGGAATGAAACTATATTACCTTGTGATTTAACACTGGCAGGAAGCGAATTCCACACCGTTGGTGCGGCAACCGAGAAAGCTCGGGTCCCGGCTTTCGTTTTCACCCGAGGGATGTGAAGAGGGTTACTACTGGTTGAGCGTAGCTGTCTGGAATTTCTTGTTGGAGTTAGCATTGAATTTAGATATGCTGGTTGTGTAGATGAGAGTGCTTGATAGGCTATTGTACACATTTTGAAAATGATGCGATAGTGCACAGGTAGCCAATGCAGTGATTTTAGAAGCGGCACTGAGCGAGAAAAACGTGGAGAACGCGTGACTACCCTTGCTAAACAATTTTGGACACGCTGAAGTTTGGCTATGTCCTTGTTTGCGGTATTGTAAAGGAGGGAATTGCAGTAGTCGAGTCTGCTGCTTACTAGAGCTGTGGCGATGGTTTTAGCAACGGAAAGTGATAAAAACCGGCGGATACGGCGAAGATCACGGATATGGTAAAAACAGCAACGGCATGTTTTCGAGATATGTTTTTTGAAATTGAAGTTTTCATCAAACGTTACTCCGAGATTTAAAACTGAGGTGGCTGGTGTGATACTCTGACTCAGAATATGTGTCGGGAAAAAGCCATTGAGTTTTGCCCGCTGCGTTGAGGTACCAATGATGAGAAATTCAGTCTTATCTGCATTTAGTTTTAATTTACTATTTTTCATCCAGAGGGAGACATCTTGGAGACAATCCCTGAGCTGGTTTAGGGAGCGACAAGTATCTGGTGTGGTCAGAGAAACATAGATTTGTGTGTCATCTGCATAAAGGTGATGATCCAGGTTATGACTCTGGATAACTGAGCTTAATGGTGTTGTGTACAGAGTGAAAAGCAACGGACCCAAAACAGAACCCTGGGGGACACCACAAGAGGTGGGCAGCATGTCTGAGAAGCAGTTACCTATTTTAATGGCTTGCCGTCTGTCAGTAAGGTATGAAGTAAACCAGCTCAAGGCTGTGCCAGATATCCCGTACCACGTTGATAAGCGTGTAATGAGAATGTCGTGGTCAATGGTGTCGAAAGCGGCGGATAGGTCAAGCAGGGTCAGTGCAGTAACTTTGCCATTATCAATGTTAAGGTTTATGTCATTGTGTACTTTTAAAAGAGCAGTTTCTGTTGTGTGAAATTGTTTGTACGCAGACTGTGATGCATTGGTTAAACCATTTATGTTGATGTGAGAAGTAAGTCGATTTGCAACAACCTTTTCGAGTATTTTGGAAATGAAGCTAAGGTTAGAAATAGGCCTGTAGCTGTTTAGATCTTCTTTTGACAGAGTTGTCTTCTTAAGAATTGGATTTACATGTGCACGTTTAAAGTCTTCAGGGAATAAGCCGGAGCAGAGTGATGCATTTATTATATCTGTTATTGGTTTAATTAAAACGTCAAGGCATGCTTTCAGTAGTATGGTCGGAAGTGGGTCAAGATCACAAGATTTATTTGGGGATGACATGATTATTTTTTTCACTTCAGTAGTTGTGGCTGGTTCAAACGATGTAAGTTTAGAATTTAGTTGTGGAGAGTCATTACACATTTTGATCGATTTCAGGTATTAATAATTGTTTTTGATCACATGACAAGTGCATACGCATAGTACAGGTGTAGTAGATAAAACATACGAAGTTTGGTCATCGTAGGTAAACACTGTAATGTTTTTTTCGAGGTGCGGGCCTAAACTGCAAAAGTACCCATTTTGATGGGTTTTTTCGAGGTGCGGGCCTAAACTGCAAAAGTACCTAGATCGTTAGATAGCTTGTGCAAGATTTCGCACGAAGACATCAGTTGAATTGCATGCGCATTAACAAAGACCAACAAGAAGGCCATCAGCAAGGGGTACAAGTTTTTCTGGGACTCATACGTCCACAATTTGGAAGGTACGTGTTAAAATTTGCTATCACATTACGAACGCGCTCGCGAGTCGAACATTTAATAATATCATCTGTAATTACCGTAATGAGTAAAATAGAATGCGCAAAACTGGTACATTTGGAATATACAAACACTCTTGACTAACGAAGATGAAAAATACAATTTGTGAACATACATTTTCAAAGACATAACTTATATTACAGGAAATACTAAATGGCCCCGTTGGCGTTGCGCAACGGTCCCTGTGCTTGTGGGGAGTGTGGTGTGGTCGTGGAGGTTGCAGCAGGTTGACAACATAAGTCATTGACATTGTTTGCCTTCCCCGGTTTGCATGCCCATCCGTTGGCTGCCACAGGACAACTTTGTTGGCGACTTCATCATCGTGTTTGACACAATGTCAATGCCAATGGCAATACGGTGAATGCCCAGCGAGCCGCATTCTTAATCTTTGTTGTACTTTGTCTTTGGTGGATACTGGCGGTAATTCACCATATGCCATATAGTTGTATGTTGGGTATGTGTTGTTTCCATGAGACATTGTCATTGACTGATTGAGGGCCATCCGTAGCATTCTAGTGTAACAACCGTCAAGTTGCTTTTTCATAGTTTGTGTTATTGTCCACGTTTCCGCACCATATTATCTAGTTACTAGTAGAACTGATTCGACGGTAGCAATAAACAATCTGATTTTTTTCCTTTTTGAGAGTGTTGACGACCATATCTTTCGTAGTTTGTGACAGGCACTCCCTGGGCTGGAGTCCAGGCAAGAGCTTTTCGTACTTTGAAGTCTTTGTCTGTGTTCTCCATCCATGCTCCTAAGTATTGTTCGTACTTTGTCTGACTTTGTCTGACTGTGTTCTCTATCCATGCTCCTGACCTAAGTATTTAAAGTTTTCAATTATTTTTAATATTGTTCCATCCCTTGAGTTTACAGTTATCGGTGTATCATGGACATGGTTGAATGCTTGAATTTCTGTTTTCTTTGCATTGCAGTGTAAGCCGACCTTTCCAGCTTCTTGCTCTAGGCGTATTAGTACCTCTTGTGCCTGCTGTTTCTTCAGTTATTGGGGCGAGATCGTCTGCGAAGTCGAGGTCATTTACTATTGTTGGGGGAACGCATTGAGTCTGTCGTGTTTGTAAGGCCAACTTTGCTACAATTATCATCTCCAACAATGACAAACCCAGATGAAAACAAGGAGGCCTTCTACAACCAGCTAGCAAATGTGTGCTCAGTGGCATCCCTCATGCAGATAAGCTACTGCTGATAGGAGACTTCAATGCGATGATAGGAAGAGAAAATTACAAGTCGCCCTTGGTCATGGGCAAACATGGGATTGGGAAATGCAACTCACACATATGTATATATATATGTGTGTGTATAATTATATTATATATATATAATGTGGCCACATGCCAGTATTTCAAACATATTTTTATGTTATGATACATCGTATCCACACATGCAATAATAATAGACAGATATTTATTTGCGATGTTTTCATAAATAACACTAATATTTCTTTTTGAAAAATCAATGATTAATATTAGATACAATTACAATGGAAACACAAATATCCGATATTACAGCTTAAACATATCTTCCATGAAATTCAGATGTCAGTTTAAATTACTATTATAGACATTGCAATGAGCATAAATAACACTATTGATGCGGAAAGATTTATATTATTTGTTTTTATCATGTCATAATCTAACAGTAACTTGTGATCATTAAGATGAGTGATAATTAAGATGAGCAATATACAGTTTAGGTGAAACTGGATTCATACTAAACATTCTTTTAAAATGTTAAAAGGTTTGCATTGCAGTATTTGTGTGATTTCAACACGCGTGACGAGGTCTTGGTAGGAAGTAGCAGAGAACCTTTGTTCTGACAGATAATGAGATATAACCACAACTTGTATCATAGGTCATTCTGATATTGATTCTTGATGCATTTGAATTTGTTATCTTGGATGTCATAATAAACAGTAGGCGTGTGGACAACATAACCTGGTTCTTCAAAATCAAGTTTCCAACACTTTCTTAATTTGAATATATATCACAATTTTACATTTGACTAACACTTAAAAATTATGGCTATGTGATAATTTGTTGTTGCCCAGTTGTTTCATACAATAGTGCATTGATTTGCATGATACTGTCTATGTTAAGTAGTACAATGTTGTGTAATCCATGGTCAGTGTACATATCAAACACTCACTCAGGCAGCCAGGCAGCCAGGCAGCCAGGCAGGCAGGCAGGCAGGCAGGCAGGCAGGCAGGCAGGCAGGCAGGCAGGCAGGCAGGCAGGCAGGCAGGCAGGCAGGCAGGCAGGCAGGCAGGCAGGCAGGCAGGCAGGCAGGCAGGCAGGCAGACAGACAGACAGACAGACAGACCCTGTTTTGTGTTAAGCAATACATTATATATAAACTTATTATCCTTCATTAAACACTTCAGAAATAAACATATATAAGTTGGCACAGAAATGATCGTGGACATGGCATGCACAATTCGTGCCTGTGTCTACATGTCTGTCTGTCTGTCTGTCTGTCTGTGTGAGTGCAGTGATATGACAGACTGATGTGGCATGAAACCAAGCCTCATGCATCCAAATCAAACAAACAACATTTTTATACAAATGACTTTAATGACATCAGCATCAAATATCACATTTGTGTTTGAACTATGAGAGACGTATGGGTTTGATGGGCTACAAACACCCCTTGTCAACCCTTGTCACCCGTCATTATATGATGCATAGCACGCTGAAGACAGGCACATATCCCTACCACATGGAAGACATTAAGTGTGTGACAGTAAGACAGTCCACATTGTACGCAACTTGGCACAAACCCAGAAAAATCCAAAATACATTCACCTGGTTGAAATTATAAAATTGTTTGCCTTTCTAGAACCAGTATGCAATGCCTTGTTAGTCAGGATAATGCAGTTTGGAATTTTTTCTCAAACGTGTTAACGATGAGTGTCCTGCATTGAATGGTATATGAGTTAAAGACATAAGTTTTATGTTATCCGTCTCAGACTTGAATTCTTTGGGTGGGTCGATGCATCAAATTCACTAGTGTTATTGTAAAACTGAAATGCCATTTTATACAATGCTCACACTGCCAAAATATATTTAAGATCTGAACCATTG
Source organism: Oasisia sp. SBJ-2009 (assembly GCA_964017155.1). Lineage (NCBI taxonomy): Eukaryota > Metazoa > Annelida > Polychaeta > Sabellida > Siboglinidae > Oasisia > Oasisia sp. SBJ-2009. The sequence continues at coordinate 4,677,821 of OZ024864.1, read as the reverse complement.
AGACATGTCACATTTGACACATCAAACCTGTAATGTACCCTACTGTTTGAACCTTTGACACATCAAAACTGTAATGTACCTTAAGGTCTGAACCATTGTAACATGTCACACTGCAATGCAACGATCTGTAATTACAACAGATGACATCATAGGCTTGTCCCGGCAACAATATTCTGTGCTGACCACACCAACAAAGGTTTCTCCATTTGGAGGTGCACAATAAATAGATTCTCCACTATCATTTTAGACACGGTCTGTGAACAGTTCTTAAGACACAGATCACCGACATGACAAGGTCACCTGGACATTTTAAAACATCACTTCACTTCCAAATAAACTACACAGATAATTTAAATGCCTTTCAAAGTTACTGAACCAAAGTTCTTAACAAAACTTTGTTTCTTGATGGAGCAAATTTTATGCTGGCATATAACTGCTGTATGAAAATTTCAAGCATACGACACTTCAGCATTGCAAAAGACATTTGACTGAAACGTGTTGAACTGTTGTTTCAAAAAGTTATTCACAAACCCTCTTCGCAGTGTGTTAGTGACGCAGGATGTTGATGTGGTCAGGCCACTGGATAACTACCCAGGTACCTGGCTACGGAACTAAACTGGAAGACAGAAACAATAAAGTACAGACCCTATCCTATCTAGAAGACATGTATATTCATCCAAGTAGTATTGCTCGGATTCATATATCCTGTAGTGCAAATTCCAATTTCATGGTTCACAAGTCCACCCACAATTGCACTTCCGTTACCCTAGCCGATGATATGCAAAACCAACATCTCTACATTTATCAGGCAAATGTGTTACCTGACACTACATTTATATGTCCCTAGGTTGACTGAGCTCAATTATTATCTGAGTACTTTTGTGCTGAGAAAGTGAATTATTTGTAGGCCATAATTGTGGTATATTCTGCAAGGTATCATGTTTGGTTCCACACAGACTGAAATTAATCCTTTAAACTGTCTTTGTTTGTTAGAATTTGAATGTGTGACAAATAACTATGTTTTCTCAGCATTAAATAAATAAAAATTCATAAGTAGTATATTAACAGAGCAATAATAGTTAGAGTCCCAACTGTGTGAACAGACACGTATGTGATATATTTTCATGTGTGTAAATGTTCACAAATTTCCCTTTGTTTTGACTAAAAATAAATAAATATCCTTTCAGATAGATATAGTACAAATCAGATGCATTTTCATATTTTTTCTGTCTGATAAAACCAAGAAGAATAGTAAACTGAGGCCAGTGTTAAAAAGACAGCCTAACTGTGAAAGAATCAATATTGGTAGATGTCTAGTGCAAAACAGTTCTCTCGCGAGACTGGCAGTGAGTAGACTTGAAACTGAAACACTGATACATGGTTGGCAAAACAATCTTTTGACACACATCGGAACATTGTGAAAGCCACACATATAAATGCTAAAGGTACAGGAGGACACATGACGTGGAAGTCTCACAATCTTCTATTAGATCCTACAACTCACGTACACGACAGTGTAACAAAGATGGGCAAACCGTCAGCAGCCAATCAGAACCGAGAATACAAAACACCCTACAATGTAAGCTTTATTTTGGGTGGCCGATGTGCTTATCAGACAGTGAACGTGACATTATTCAAGGTTTTTAATGCCAATATTTTGGTGCACTGTAAGGAACATTGTTGGCCGGACCTACAGTTGACGGAGGTTTGCAACACACACAATTCAAAGAGTGACCATAAGCTGGACGACACATCATCCAGTGTGCAGTTTAACACTACTGAAATTGCAGACACAAATAAGTAAATCATCAGTACAAGTCGGACACCACTGCAATGGTCTCGCAGCGACTCACAAATAAGACCTCACTTGGTTTTGGGAAAACGTAAAAAACAAAACATTCACACAGCAGGTTTCTAATATCGTTCAAATCTTCACTGCGATTTGACGACTTCGCCGCCAAATAAAAATGACATTGACCGCAAACTAGGGACATAACACAAGAATGGTAGCTATAGCAAAGTTGAACCGAGCGGAAATACCACACACGGTTTCGCTTACTTCAAAATCACAGCTATCATGAGAGGTTTTCATCTTCAAGAAGTCTTCAAAATAGACTATAGCACCCAATGTTTAGGTCCGCACTCGCGACCAGATCGCATGGAACAGTAGACTCAGGTCTGAAGCGATGCAGTCGTCTCATCCGGCGGGACTGGATGTCATGTGACAGGTCACATGACAAAGACCTTCTCTGCGTCCTCCCAGTTGAAGATCTCCTTGGTGCGAGGGCAGACCACCCGGCCGTCATGTTCCGCAGCCATTGCCAACAGAGACTGCAACACCAGATGGTCATCTGTGATAAGGCATGACATTTATGATAAGGGGTATCACCTCTGATAACAGATGTCATCTCTGATAAGGGGTGACTATCATAGATAATTCTTTGTCTTACATGTTAAGAGACATTCATCTGTGACAAGGGTAAGTCATCTTTGCTAAGGCCTTTGCTGCGGATACAGTGAATGATCGGGCTCGCCACAAGTTTTCAGATTTGTGTATGTTAACAGCAGCTTGTCTGCAGAGCGCATATTTCCACGAAGTGGATCGTATGGTTTAACAAGGCTACACAAGTAAGTAGGCACCGTGGATTGTCTTGAATACAAACATGGAGGTTTTGCAGTGACTACCTATGGTTTAACAAGGCTACACAAGTAAGTAGGCACCGTGGATTGTCTTGAATACAAACATGGAGGTTTTGCAGTGACTACCTATGGTTTAACAAGGCTACACAAGTAAGTAGGCACCGTGGATTGTCTTGAATACAAACATGGAGGTTTTGCAGTGACTACCTATGGTTTAACAAGGCTACACAAGTAAGTAGGCACCGTGGATTGTCTTGAATACAAACATGGAGGTTTTGCAGTGACTACCTATGGTTTAACAAGGCTACACAAGTAAGTAGGCACCGTGGATTGTCTTGAATACAAACATGGAGGTTTTGCAGTGACTACCTATGGTTTAACAAGGCTACACAAGTAAGTAGGCACCGTGGATTGTCTTGAATACAAACATGGAGGTTTTGCAGTGACTACCTATGGTTTAACAAGGCTACACAAGTAAGTAGGCACCGTGGATTGTCTTGAATACAAACATGGAGGTTTTGCAGTGACTACCTATGGTTTAACAAGGCTACACAAGTAAGTAGGCACCGTGGATTGTCTTGAATACAAACATGGAGGTTTTGCAGTGACTACCTATGGTTTAACAAGGCTACACAAGTAAGTAGGCACCGTGGATTGTCTTGAATACAAACATGGAGGTTTTGCAGTGACTACCTATGGTTTAACAAGGCTACACAAGTAAGTAGACACCGTGGATTGTCTTGAATACAAACATGGAGGTTTTGCAGTGACTACCTATGGTTTAACAAGGCTACACAAGTAAGTAGGCACCGTGGATTGTCTTGAATACAAACATGGAGGTTTTGCAGTGACTACCTATGGTTTAACAAGGCTACACAAGTAAGTAGGCACCGTGGATTGTCTTGAATACAAACATGGAGGTTTTGCAGTGACTACCTATGGTTTAACAAGGCTACACAAGTAAGTAGACACCGTGGATTGTCTTGAATACAAACATGGAGATTTTGCAGTGACTACCTTGAAGTCGTAATAGTAAAGGCAAGTTCTTATATAGCGCAGTATCCAGTCGTCAGGATCATTCAAAGCGCTAATACACTTTACTTCCCTGACACACCTGTTCACTCAGACACCATCTCGATTTCTCTGGGAAGCATCCAGCCATATGCTACAGTTAGTGGATGAAGGCTACTCGTACACATATCCTCCACTGTCTATAGCCAGGTACTCCTTTATTCAGCTGAGTGAACTGGAGCAATGTTGAGTGAAAAAACTTGCCCATGGTTTTAACACCGCAGCCAGGATTCGAGCCCGGGTTCTCGTAGTCGAGAGTCCGAACCTCTACCCCTGAGCCACTGCGCTCTACATAAATAGCTGGCGGGTGACGGAGACTCACGTTGTAGCCGTACACGTGTCCGTTGGGGAGCATCATGGGAGGGTTGTGTTCGTTGAGCGGCTCCCCGGTGAGGGAGCAGATGAGCCGCGACTGGGAGCAGTGGGCAAACGGCAGGTGACACGCCAGGTTGTTCAAGTGCTTGCTGCACACCGGGCAGTCGGGGTTCTTGCTCGTGCCGTCGTCACGGTAACACTGGCTGGGAACGGTCGTCAAGGGCAACATACGCTACTGTCTTGAGTTTGAACTTGACATTTTATTTGGCATATACACAACACAATACAACAGACACAGAACATGTGTTAATAATGAATGCCAGGACACCAGTAATAACTAAAATAGTTGATGCAACTGGACGCCCTTTACAATTACAAAATACTGTCTACCTCTAATAGAACATGGTGTACATAATAATAATTTAATTAATAACAAGATAATAATAATGCTAATACTAAGAAAAGAGTAATACTAATCTAATGATAATACTTATACTATGAAAACAGTTTATTACTATACATAATCTAGTTTAATAAAAGTTGACGTAAGAAATTATACAATTATTAATTAATACTGTTCATCAAGCAAGAATAACAAATTCTTAATAGGCAAATCTCTGAGTATGACTTTATAATAATTTGTTTGAGATTATGCCTTTTATTTAGTGATAGGTGCAGTATATTATACAGGTGCAATAGTATGATATGAAGTTTATAAAACAATCCCTGTTTTTTTATTTCTGTTCTTATGAAACATAAAAGAATATTATTGCTTTGTCTGGTTAGATGGCTGTGAAGATCATTGTTTTTCATGATAGATGTTAAAAGGTATAGTTGGGAACACAAATGCAGTAGATATTATGTTATTGCAATTTGGGTGATAAAAGGTAAACTGTTGTTGTAGGCAGGTTTCAAATAAGGATGTGTACTTTCATATCCTTTAAAACTGAGCACCCATCATGAAACTACTTGTATGTGCTCTAAAAGTATCCTCTGTATGATTGTAGCCGATGTTATTCTTCCATTTAACAAAATATTTACAACATAAGAAAATATTTCCCTACTGTCCTGCATGTTTGATTGTCAACAACGAATGCCCTCTTGGTCATCACTTAACAACAATTAATATATACTTTCAAATAGTTAATATATGTGTAATATACAATAACTGGCACTGGAATAATATTATTGTTGACATTTATCACTGAAATGTATTTGGACTTGAAATTGGCCTAAAGGTAATGCTTCAAACTTCTTGTAGTTTACTTAACGTACCAGTGAACTAAGAAATGCACTTGATTTTGTAGTTTCCTTAATTTACTTGATTTAATTAGTTTATATCTCAAAATACTTATAACTGACAGTGAACCTGTACTTGCTTTGTAAGTTTATATTTCAAAGTATCCGGGACATGTATTTGACCTAGTACACTAGGAATTGTACTTGGTAAGTTTGTTTCAAAGTACTTGACATAGTGTACGAGGAGCTGCACTGATCAAGTGTACTTCACCAGGCCCTGTTACTGGCCGTGTGAAGGATACGGTGTCTTGAGGGCGGACAGACCCGCCTGCAGGGCCACTGTGAACATGGAGTGGTTGTTGAGCTGGTACAACTTGAAGTTCTCATGTCTGAACTGTTGCACCAGACTGTCCCAGCGCCGCGGGTCGAGCAACTCCTACAAACACACACTGACCCTGTAAGTCCTGTCAACTAGGGTCCAGCAACTCCTACAAACACACACTGGCACTGTAAGTCCTGTCAACTAGGGTCGAGCAACTCCTACAAACACACACTGACACTGTAAGTCCTGTCAACTAGGGTCCAGCAACTCCTACAAACACACACTGACACTGTAAGTCCTGTCAACTAGGGTCAGCAACTCTTACAAACACACACCGACACTGTAAGTCCTGTCAACTAGGGTCCAGCAACTCTTACAAACACACACCGACACTGTAAGTCCTGTCAACTAGGGTCAGCAACTCTTACAAACACACACCGACACTGTAAGTCCTGTCAACTAGGGTCCAGCAACTCCTACAAACACACACTGGCACTGTAAGTCCTGTCAACTAGGGTCCAGCAACTCTTACAAACACACACCGACACTGTAAGTCCTGTCAACTAGGGTCCAGCAACTCTTACAAACACACACCGACACTGTAAGTCCTGTCAACTAGGGTCTAGCGACTCCTACAAACACACACTGGCACTGTAAGTCCTGTCAACTATTGTGGCGTTCATGTTGACATTTTATCAACATTTATTTTGTTATTGTCTATGTGTACATACAGTTATTGTTCTGTGTTTTTCATGTTTACCGCCATTGATTGAATGCGTAACCGAACTGTGGCATGTGCCCTAACAAACCAATCACAGCCTGGTTAAGTGGTAAAGGTGGCCACACAGGCAGCCTATGACACATGGTTGGTACGACTGCATGTGCTTGTCTAAAAAAATGTGAAATCAAGCACTGTTTCAACCAACACACAGATTATGTTCGGGTACAGAACTGGTGTATGTGAATAAGCCTCAATCTGCGGGGGCTATCTGAGTGTCAACTGGTGTATGTGACTGTGTCATCGACTCACTCTGCAGGGGGCTATCTGAGTGTCAACTGGTGTATGTGAGTGTGTCAGTGACTTCCATGTAAGGAGCTACCTGAGTGTCAATTAGTGTATGTGACTGTGCCATTAACTCACCCTGTAGGGGGCTATCTAATTGTCAACTGGTGTATGTGACTGTGTCATTGAATCACTCTGCAGGGGGCTATCTGAGTGTCAACTGGTGCATGTAACTGTGTCATTGACTCATCCTGTAGGGTGCTATCTGAGTATCAACTGGTGTATGTGACTGTGCCATTGACACACCCTGTAGGGGGCTATCTGGGTGTCAACTGGGGTGTGTGACTGTGCCATCGACTCACCCTGTAGGGGGCTATCTGAGTATCAACTGGTGCATGTTACTGTGTCATCGACTCACTCTGCAGGGGGCTATCTGAGTGTCAGCTGGTGTATGTGACTGTGTCATCGACTCATCCTGTAGGAGGGCTATCTGAGTGTCAACTGGTGTATGTGAGTGCGTCATCGACTCACTCTGCAGGGGGCTATCTGGGTGTCAACTGGTGTATGTGACTGTGTCATCGACTCATCCTGTAGGGGGCTATCTGAGTGTCAGCTGGTGTATGTGACTGTGTCATCGACTCATCCTGTAGGGGGCTATCTGGGTGTCAACTGGTGTATGTGACTGTGTCATCGACTCACTCTGCAGGGGGCTATCTGGGTGTCAACTGGTGTATGTGACTGTGTCATCGACTCATCCTGTAGGGGGCTATCTGAGTATCAACTGGTGTATGTGACTGTGTCATCGACTCACCCTGTAGGGGGCTATCTGAATGTCAACTGGTGTATGTGAATGTGTCATTTACTTACCCTGTAGGGGGCTATCTGAGTGTCAACAGAAAATGCCAGCAGACCCATCACTTGTCGTAGACTGGACAACTGCGACTCGTCTAGTCCAGTGAAGTATTTCCTTGCATGTCTACACCAGGGTACAACAAACATGAGACAATGAGAGGACTTTCATCTAACCTACACATATCAATCATCAAACATTCATTCCCAAAAACCAACAGCAGAAATGTCATTATTACACCATGTTTCTATGTATATTCTATCTTATATTGTATCACAACAAATTAAACTTGTTGACAAATGTGTAATTTGTTATTTAGTAAATGATTCACCTCTCAAGAACCTTTTTTGTTTTCTCCATATATTTTGGCTGCATCTCACAGCTTTCTCCAGAGGACTATTTTCAAGTGAAAATCAGTCCAGTGAAGAAGGTAGTGAGATAGCTGAAATATACGGAGAAAACAAAACAGTTTCTTGAGAGGTAATGAATTTAGTAAATAAATAGAATCTTCTGTTTTCGAGGCACATGTTATGCTATAACCTATGACAACATCTCTCGCACTAGATAGAATCTGTTACGAACATTGTCACACAAATTGTCTGAAAATATTAAGTATTAATTATCTAATAAAACATGTGAAATTACATCCTAGACTGTGTCGCATTTAAAAGTTTCTTGCAATGATTGCTGACAATACTGTAATGTAATTCGCGTGTCTGTGTACACGGCTGACGTGTGAAGGTGTCAGTGTTTACCTGACGGCCTCCATCCTGCAGCTGTTGCGCACGTACTCGATGAACTCCTGCTGCCTCAAGTTGAATTCTAATGTGCTCTGTGAACATCAAAATACGCTATGAGGAACAAACAGTTTGTACGACTAGAAACGACATAGTGTGGCAGCAACCAGACAGGTCACAGTGTGTTTGTGTGTCATGTGCATGAGCCAATGGTGCCCAGCTAATTTTACGAGATTTTATTTGTGAGTCATATGTATGAGACAATGGTGCCCAGTTCATTTTATTATATTGTATTTGTGAGTCGTGTGTATGAGCCAATGGTGCCCTGTTAATTGCATTGTATTGTACTTGTGAGTCATGTGTATGAACCAATGGTGCCCTGTTAATTGCATTGTATTGTACTTGTGAGTCATGTGTATGAACCAATGGTGCCCTGTTAATTGCATTGTATTGTACTTGTGAGTCATGTGTATGAGCCAATGGTGCCCTGTTAATTGCATTGTATTGTACTTGTGAGTCATGTGTATGAGCCAATGGTGCCCTGTTAATTGCATTGTATTGTACTTGTGAGTCATGTGTATGAGCCAATGGTGCCCTGTTAATTGCATTGTATTGTACTTGTGAGTCATGTGTATGAACCAATGGTGCCCTGTTAATTGCATTGTATTGTACTTGTGAGTCATGTGTATGAACCAATGGTGCCCTGTTAATTGCATTGTATTGTACTTGTGAGTCATGTGTATGAACCAATGGTGCCCTGTTAATTGCATTGTATTGTACTTGTGAGTCATGTGTATGAACCAATGGTGCCCTGTTAATTGCATTGTATTGTACTTGTGAGTCATGTGTATGAACCAATGGTGCCCTGTTAATTGCATTGTATTGTACTTGTGAGTCATGTGTATGAACCAATGGTGCCCTGTTAATTGCATTGTATTGTACTTGTGAGTCATGTGTATGAACCAATGGTGCCCTGTTAATTGCATTGTATTGTACTTGTGAGTCATGTGTATGAACCAGAGCTGTAACAAGTACATTTATTTTGTACTTGAGTAAAAGTAACTCTAGAAAAAGCTACTCAAGTAAAAGTAAAAGTACTTCTAGAAAAATGTACTTGAAGTACAAGTAAAAAGTAAAAACTTGTACTTGAAGTAAACACAAAAGTACTTTTCACCTGTAATAAAAAAAAATGGCCGATGCAGCCAACTGTTATGAATTAAAAAAATATTCATAATATAATTTAGTGTATATATCACGCAGATATAATTTGTTTAGAATGTTTTAACAGTGTGAAATATATATATAAGTATTAAAGTCAAATAGCATTGCATACACGCTGTAAATAGCTTCCATCATGTTTGATTACTAACAGGGCTACTACAACAACCATCATATTCATAAGGAGAAGATATACACGTTATAATAGAGTTCTTAATTTTTTTTCATCTTGGACGGATGAAGAATATTTTTGTCATTTGTGATACTTGATGAACGAGTTCTAGACCAGTGGTTATACAACATTCCTTTCGTAATAATTATACCTTCATGTATGATTGCAACATTTATTTTAAACAGACTTTAATGTAAATATATATAGAAACTGATTTCACTCAGTTATACACACTGATCTATATTACTGACAAATAGGCCTACTGATAATAAAGATCGGCAGGTTTACGGTGGGCGATAATGGGGAACCCTCGATATCGAGCATGTGCCATTCACAACGATCATCTAAATTAATCAAACTGTGACAACAACAAGCAAGACACAAGAAGATAGTAAGGCAGCTGTTTGTTCTTGTCTGGTCAAAGCAAGGATTAAAATAACTCTTGGCCATTGTTGTCGAGCGGCCCAGTCGCAGCCGAGGGCAGCCGGCTGTGATCCTACTGACACCTAATTCAGGCTCAGCACCAGATCCCAGATTGCAATGATCTCACTGGCTTCATCAAATAACAACAGAAATTCGGCCAGTCCTGGACATTTAACATGCCTGTCTCTTCTTATCTGTTATTTCTATTTGTTGTTTCCTCTGATATTTGTAAATAAATCTGCTGACTGCAAACAGTGCCGCACGTGCTTCTGCCACAGATCATTCGCGGAACGTTTTCGGAGCTTCGCAAATGTAACAAGGAAATTATAAGTACTTCGTTACATTTAGAAAAAGTACACACATTTGTACTTCGTTACATTTAGAAAAAGTACACACATTTGTACTTCGTTACAAGTAAAAGTACTTCCCAAAAAATGTACTTCGTTACTCAAGAAAAGTAAACTTTTCTACTTAAGTAAAGTAACGAAGTAAATGTACTTCGTTACATTACGGCTCTGGTATGAACCAATGGTGCCCTGTTAATTGCATTGTATTGTACTTGTGAGTCATGTGTATGAACCAATGGTGCCCTGTTAATTGCATTGTATTGTACTTGTGAGTCATGTGTATGAGCCAATGGTGCCCAGACAGTTGTTCACCAAACAGTTCTCACTGGACAGTTTAGAGTAACTGACCTATAAAACACAACTGGCAGTATCAGCAAGAAAGAGACTAACTTAGAGACTTTAGGAGACAACAATGGACCAGTTGAGACTTACAGTTGCTATTAAATCAGTGTGTAATGATACTGTAATTCAATTCAATTTCAATTCAATTTATTTCAAAACACACACATTTAAAAAGCAAGCAATACAAATACAAATAATAAATAACATGGTACGAATGAAATACAATTAAGAAATATGTTTTGAAAAGGAGTAGACATGAAGTGAAATACTTATATGTGTCTACCCCGTGAACACTTTTCATAAAAATGATAAGTGGTAATTCTTAGTTTTTTTTATAATTATAATGACACAACAAATAAATATATCCTCACAACAAATGTTAATTTGTCGTAATAATCAAGTATGTTTACATGGTATATTTCCCTATGATAATATTAAAGTAATGACGTTTAAATTTATATTTGGACATTATGCTAACAAGCGATTCGTTGAGAGAATTCCACAATTTCACGCCGAGTACAGGTATGGACATTGCTCTCGTATTTATGCGGACATTTTCTCTGATGAATTGATGTGTTCTACGTGTAGAATATAATGGAATATATTTTACAAATAGCTGTTGAAGATCGTATGGTAAAACATCATGATAGGCATCAAACATAAATAGAATTGTTTTTAGTTAAACTATATCATTGAATTTAAGAATGCGATATTCATAGAACAAGTTATTTGTATGATCCCATCGATTGGCACCGTGGATCAGTCTAATTACTCTTTTCTGTATTAATGTAATACACATTGTATGTTTGTCACATATGTGTTTCCCCATATTTCACAACAATACATTAAGTGAGGTAAAAACAATGAACAATATAGAGTACGCATGCTGGAGTGGTCGATACAATGGCTAACTTTGTACATAACAGACGCTACTTTCGATAGCTTGGATTTCACCATGTTAATGTGGTTCTTCCAGTTTAACGATTCATCAATTAAGACGCCTAGAAATTTAGTGGCTTGAACTCTCTGTATAGTAACATTATTGATAATGATAGCAACATCTTGTTGATGGGTATATCTGCCAAATAATATATAATTCGTTTTAGCAATATTTAATGACAGTTTGTTTACACAAAACCACTTGTACATCTTATGAAGCTCCGTATTTAGTTCACTTACTAAATCTGGTAATTTATTATGACTATGAAATATATTTGTGTCGTCGGCGAATAAAATAAACTTCAGTAGCTTCGACACATTACACATATCGTTAACATATATTGTAAACAATAGCGGACCTAAGATAGATCCTTGAGGAACACCACACTGTATTGGTAAAAGTTCGGATTTATGTCCTTCATAACTAACGTACTGCGTTCTGTTTGATAAATAACTCCTTATCCATTGGTAAGCAACTCCGCGGATACCATAGAATTCCAGTTTCGTACATAACAGTTGGTGGTCTACTGTATCAAAAGCCTTTTGTAGGTCGATGAATACACCAATAGAGTGTTTTCGTTTATTTAAGGAATTTGTAATTTCAGACACTACTTTTACAAGAGCATGTGTAGTGGACATTTTTTCCCTGAACCCATACTGACAAGGATTCAATATGTCGCACGTTTTTGTAAATGTGTTTAGTCTGTTACTATACAGCTTTTCCAGGATTTTAGATAATTGTGGGAGCAGGGAAATAGGTCTATAATTATTGAAATCATTTTTGCTTCCCGACTTAAAAAGTGGTATGACCTTGGCGATTTTCATTTTTTCAGGAAAAGTTCCAGTTTGAAAAGATAAGTTAAATATATGTGTTATTGGCTTTACAATATATGTAATTACACTTTTAATGAGTCTAAAATCGATGTCATCGCAGTCAGTGGATGTTTTGCTTTTACAACCGTTTACAACAGATATGACTTCACATTCATCAATTGGTGAAAGAAACATACTTTTCTTATTTCTAGAAGTTAAGTAATCATATACAGATGTATTAGTGGGTGTTATTATGTTATTCGCTAAATCACAAAAATTTACAAAATCAATTTGTCCTTTAAACTAATGCACCCATCCTATCCATGTGGAGGCGACTGTTATTAACAAACCAAAGACATACATTGATAATACAATGGTAGTGCCACCCAGTGGCATGGGAGTAATGTCATCTACCAATCGTAGACACTAAATTTGCTGTTTCCATTGTAAACTAACACGGTGCCACTGATGTCACATAAAATATTCAAGTTAGAATGGCATATGGCAATAAAATAGTTTAGAAATAATGTATTCATTCAGATGTGTGTGCTTATATGGTCAAAAGGGGGTCCAGAGGCAGCAGACGCAGGTAGAACTTTCTGACGTTGTCACTAGTTCAGTGGTTAAGAAGCAATAATTACAATAAATTATGGGTCTGATGATACGTTTTTGTCACCGATTGATGTCAGCTACAGCTGAAAAAGGGCTTGTATGGCTGTACACTAATTAGTGTATGTATGCTTAGTAGAGCAAATACAGTATATGATTTACAATCTGTATCCAATATGCGATCACTAATATCTCAATCAGCCTAACAAATTGTACCAAAGATAACACGATTATGCGAAAATGCCAAACAAACTAACATGAAAGAACCTTAAGAAATAATTTACCCCTGTTCTTGTGGCATTAATAAGGTACCCTTACCTTCATTTTCCTAAGTTTTGACTTGTTGTCGTAACACCATAGTAAACATTTTGATGTGTCTCGTTTTGCAAGCGATTCTTCTACATCCTTGGACACCAGGAACAGTTCAATGTTTGTGAGATCCTACAACAATGACACATACAGGTCACCTCAACACCTGTACAGGTCACCTCAACACCTGTACAGGTCACCTCAACACCTGTACAGGTCACCTCAACACCTGTACAGGTCACCTCAACACCTGGGCACTGTCTTGAGCACGAAAGTGTATGTACACTTAAATGTGCACATGTGTCTGATCTGCCAACTTGATTGTGTCATAGTACCCAGCATGTAGGAAGTACTAACCTGTATGTGCGTGTGTTCTGCCAACTTGATGGCTGTGTTGTAGTATCCAGTGTGTAGGAAGTACTAACCTGTATGTGCGTGTGTTCTGCCAACTTCATGGCTGTATTGTAGTATCCAGTGTGTAGGAAGTACTAACCTGTATGTGCGTGTGTTCTGCCAACTTCATGGCTGTGTTGTAGTATCAAGTGTGTAGGAAGTACTAACCTGTATGTGCGTGTGTTCTGCCAACTTCATGGCTGTGTTGTAGTATCCAGTGTGTAGGAAGTACTAACCTGTATGTGCGTGTGTTCTGCCAACTTCATGGCTGTGTTGTAGTATCAAGTGTGTAGGAAGTACTAACCTGTATGTGCGTGTGTTCTGCCAACTTCATGGCTGTGTTGTAGTATCAAGTGTGTAGGAAGTACTAACCTGTATGTGCGTGTGTTCTGCCAACTTCATGGCTGTGTTGTAGTATCCAGTGTGTAGGAAGTACTAACCTGTATGTGCGTGTGTTCTGCCAACTTGAGGGCTGTGTTGTAGTACCCAGTGTGTAGGAAGTACTAACCTGTATGTGCGTGTGTTCTGCCAACTTGATGGCTGTGTTGTAGTACCCGGCGCGTAGGAAGTACTCGACCAGCATGCGGTCGAGTCGTGTCTTCTTCCACTGGACCTTGGCTGCGGGCGGCAGTGTGTCGTACGACTTGAGGTGTTCTATGCGTCTCTTACACGCCTGGGCCGCCTCCATTTCATCTGTGATACTCTCATCCGCCTACACGACATACAGCCAAATGTAAACACACAGTGATTGTGATACTCTCCTCCGCCTACACAACATACAGCCAAATGTAAACACACAGTGATTGCGATACTCTCCTCCGCCTAGACGACATACAGCCAAATGTAAACACGTGGTGACTATGATACTCTCCTCCACCTACATCCAAATGTAAACACACAGTGATTGTGATACTCTCCTCCGCCTAGACGACATACAGCCAAATGTAAACACGTGGTGTATGTGATACTCTCCTCCGCCTACATCCAAATGTAAACACACAGTGATTGTGATACTCTCCTCCGCCTACACGACATACAGCCAAATGTAAACACGTGGTGATTGTGATACTCTCCTCCGCCTACACAAGATACAGCCAAATGTAAACACACAGTGATTGTGATACTCTCCTCCGCCTACACGACATACAGCCAAATGTAAACACACAGTGATTATGATACTCTCCTCCGCCTACACAAGATACAGCCAAATGTAAACACACAGTGATTGTGATACTCTCCTCCGCCTACACAACATACAGCCAAATGTAAACACGTGGTGACTGTGATACTCTCCTCCGCCTACACAACATACAGCCAAATGTAAACACACAGTGATTGTGATACTCTCCTCCGCCTACACAACATACAGCCAAATGTAAACACACAGTGATTGTGATACTCTCCTCCGCCTACACAACATACAGCCAAATGTAAACATGTGGTGATTGTGATACTCTCCTCCGTCTACACAACATACAGCCAAATGTAAACACGTGGTGATTGTGATACTCTCCTCCGTCTACACAACATACAGCCAAATGTAAACACGTGGTGATTGTGATACTCTCCTCTGTCTACACAACATACAGCCAAATGTAAACACGTGGTGATTGTGATACTCTCCTCCGCCTACACAACATACAGCCAAATGTAAACACACAGTGATTGTGATACTCTCCTCCGTCTACACAACATACAGCCAAATGTAAACACAGTGATTGTGATACTCTCCTCCGCCTACACAACATACAACCAAATGTAAACACGTGGTGATTGTGATACTCTCCTCCGTCTACACAACATACAGCCAAATGTAAACACACAGTGATTGTGATACTCTCCTCCGCCTACACAACATACAACCAAATGTAAACACGTGGTGATTGTAATACTCTCCTCCGCCTA
This sequence comes from Oasisia sp. SBJ-2009, assembly GCA_964017155.1. Lineage (NCBI taxonomy): Eukaryota > Metazoa > Annelida > Polychaeta > Sabellida > Siboglinidae > Oasisia > Oasisia sp. SBJ-2009. The sequence continues at coordinate 4,662,174 of OZ024864.1, read as the reverse complement.
CACAACATACAGCCACATGCAAACACACAGTGATTGTGATACTCTCCTCCGCCTACACAACATACAGCCAAATGTAAACACACAGTGATTGTGATACTCTCCTCCGCCTACACAACATACAGCCAAATGTAAACACACAGTGATTGTGATACTCTCCTCCGCCTACACAACATACAGCCAAATGTAAACACAGTGATTGTGATACTCTCCTCCCCCTACACAACATACAGCCAAATGTAAACACACAGTGATTGTGATACTCTCCTCCGCCTACACAACATACAGCCAAATGTAAACACACAGTGATTGTGATACTCTCCTCCGCCTACACAGCATACAGCCAAATGTAAACACGTGGTGATTGTGATACTCTCCTCCGCCTACACGACATACAGCCAAATGTAAACACGTGGTGACTGTGATACTCTCCTCCGCCTACACAACATACAGCCAAATGTAAACACGTGGTGATGACTTGGCAACACACAAGCAGTTAGTTGACGTACAGGTGAAACATAAAAGTGCAAAAGTCCTTGGACTACTCTGCAATCCCTGGCAGATCTACTAGGTTAAAAACACTTGATATCTTCCAGAAGCAGTCAGCCATGCATGCATGGAGACTGGATTGATGCAGCTCAATTATTCAGACAAGTGAACTTGCCCATGGTTCAAAATGGCAGCAAGATGTACCAAACCAGGGAGGGATCTTTCCGTGGAGTGAGACCACGCCAGGGGAAAGCTACCCAACTAAATGAGAGCTACTAAGAACTCACTCTGTGACATATTGGTCCATTACATACAAAGTTACACAACTACGGCTACAACATTCTGTACAGGGCTGGCCAGCCGTATCTGTAACATTTTCATGTGATGGCATCAATGACAGAACATGTCTTATCTGTGCAGATCTTAAGGTCTGGCTCAGTCGTACAATCTGATAATAACCACAGTTCTTGCCTGTGTTATTCACCAACACAGGCTGCTGTATTATTTCCTTACATAGCACGTATAAGGAAATATCACACCAGCATATGACAGCCGAGTCTTTGTTCTGTCTTTTGTGCTACGCTGCGACACAATAATTACTTGATAAGTTTAACGACCCAAATAAAACATATACCGGTAATACTTTTTCGATAGAATTTAATAAACATTACTGTAGCTGTTTTTCGGATGTAAGGATTAAATCAATATACTGTAACAGGAAACCATGGCTCTCAGTCGGTTTGAACATGTCTATAAAGTTAAAAACAAGGGAGGTGACAAGAGAAGTGTAAGCAATTATAATATTGATTTTGTATGTAGGGGAAGTAGGGGCATGTCCGCACACTTAAGGTGAAACAAGCTATAGATAATGCACTGTGTGTGCTAAGATGGTGATATTTAGTATTCAGAATAAGCAATCATATTACTTTGTTGTGAGTTAGTTAAGAAATCGCATGTCCCATCAGATATTTAAATATTTGGTCAAATGTAAAGGCATAGCTTTGTGCGGACATGCCCCAAGGTACGGGGCATGGCCGCACCCTGTGTGCGGTTATGCCCCAGGAATGGCGAAACAACAGCTGGTCTCACTGAGCTGACCATTAATTGCAATAATAATATGTATTGGTACGTGTACACTACTGACACGTGCATTACTATAAAAAACACCCGAGAACACAAATCAACAGTTTCAAGTTTTCATATATACGTAAAGTTTAGAAAATACAGTGGCCTTGAATCATAGTCCACGTTTAGTTCTCCTTGAGAGTCAAAGCAAACAACAGCATGATTTTGTAACGGGGAAAGTCAAAGTTTGCAACCCAGCTTGTCTGAAGCCTTCTAGCTAAAAGAGCATAGTTTCGTAAAGCGCAAAGTCAAACTAAAACCTCAGTTTGTCGGCTGTGCGAGCATGGCTTTATATGGACTAACGTATACGGGCAAAGTTCTATATTATAGATTATACATCATTTGTCATCTTGGTTATTTTAATCTATGAGCAATGATCAATTAAGCTTTATGTATTTAATGATACACAACATGGAAAATGTGACATCAGCACGATATAGCCTATTACACACTGACAAAGCGATGAATGATATAATAATTTTGATAATATTAAATAATTATATAAGAATCATTATATATTATCTCACATCAAAGTTTCATATAATATTTGTGGTAATTAAGCAACTGAAGTATCTAAATATGTATCTAAGTAGACTACATTATAAGCACCGATGCACGAAATACGTCTGCCCAGCGAGTGGGGCATGACCGCAGAGGCCTGTGCGAACATGCCCCAAGCATCCTACACGTGAATAATTCTGAATTGCGCGAAAATGCTACTTATGAATGTATCCTTTATTTCGTACATCATAAAACATTAAAATGCAATTTGGAATTATGAAAGAAAATGTATATGCACGTCTTACAGTTAAAGTAATACACATAACAGCATATGAGTAAAATTACATCAGTGTTTACGAAAATAACATTTTATGTCATAACTTTTTTATTATTCACTTCTATCAAAAAGTATATGCAAGTGGTTGATTTGGGGCTTAGACGATGCCACTTAGTATGATTCCACTAACCAGATGTTACGCGATGCGCAAATAATAGGGTGTGCGGACATGCCTCAGTATGCGGATATGCCCCTACTTCCCCTATTGTCAAAAGTGCTTGAAAGAGTAATTTACAATGGATTAACAACTTGTATACATATATGTAATATCTTCTATGACTACCAGTTTGGATGTAGGAAAAAACATTCTGCAAGTGTGGCTCTTGTGCAACAGATAGTTGAAAACATTGCTGCAGCTACAGACAGTGATGATTATGTACTAGGGAGATTTTCTTGATTTTCTTCAGTAAAGCCTTTGCTATGGTTAAACGTAATCACAGATTAATATTACTTAATAAACTTGAAAATTATGGTATTAGAGGACAATAATTGGTACCTTAGGTAATTAACATTCGTCACTGTAATCTTAATGCATGTATTCACGAGTAATGGTATTGCTGTGGTGCGTGCTGTTACTCTTCTTTTCTGTTCTTTAATTGCACTGATTGTTTTCTTGTACCGTGGAATAAAATGACATATGTATATGTGTTGGAGGGAACATCTGCCACTTGTGGCGTAACATCCTCATTATAGAAACTTTGACAATACAGTAAAACCTGTCTTGTGCGACCTTTGTCATGCACGAGTCAGCACGACCACTCGTCTTGAATGACTGTTTTTGTAGGCACTTATCGTTTCTGATTAAAATGTACCTGGAATGAACAACAACCTGAGAAATCAAACGTATATTATGTACAACTGAATGCAGGTAAAGTTTTTGTAATAAACCACCGTCAGCATTGTCATCTGTGGATTTGTTCACAGAAAGAAATAAGATTTAAGCAGCTTCCAATAATGGTACAAACTAAATCTTTTGTACATAGTCATTCAACATGTGCTCCGATACATGCCTCCCCACCCCTGGCTCCTGCCAATCCTAATCCTGGCCCACTTGATTCATCAACCGTGACTGTTCCTCTGTCAAAAACACTAGCTGGCAACCAGATAAAATCAGTGTAGTAAACCTGAATGCGTCTATGTATCAAATGTCGTGTCTTGCTGGAAAAACAGCCAGATATGATCTGAGTAGGTATGTGAGGTTTGTAAAGAATGTTTGTACAAGTGTCTGTGAGTGTCACTGAATGAAGTTAAAGAAGAACTGGCCAGCAGTCCAAAGTGAAATAACAGTCAATTAGAAATCTACAGAAACCATAATTTACTACACTATCTGTAGGTTTTAATAACAAATGTGGATGTGGTCAGTCCGTGTAGTTGAATAACTATTACCAACTATGTTTTCACAAAACATGTTATTGTACTCTATTGGGAATAAATTAATATATGTACATATCTAGATAAATACAGATTGATACAGTTTAATTATGAAAATTCAATTGCACTAACCCTGCAATTGCACATACCTGGTACTCATCGTAAAGAAACTGAATGTTACAGGCATTGACTGGTCATTGCCTGTAACTGCAACTGTGTCCTCAATGTCATGATGACAGATGACAGTGTACTGACACTAGAACCTTGGCTCTGTTGGGTTATACTATGTTTATACTTTATACATGCTCTTCCTCGGAATTATAGAGCTCACTTTATAAACTGCAGATTTGAGTGACAGTGAAGACATAAATAATTTTTTTTTTTAAATACTGAACTGTTGACATCAAGTTTGTTTTGTTTCCTTAAGATAAATTTGGCTATTTGAAGAAACACAGTCTATGCTATGTAACGTGATCTTACTGTAAAAACAAACAGCAACAGTACAAGATTTACCAAAGATTACTTTTAACCCAAACAACTTGCCTTTCGCTTGAGGATGGTCAATCTCTCCACCATTCCATCTAATACGGTCGCAACATCCCGGATGGTCGTTGAGTTGTCCTGCAGACATTTCTCGAGTTCTGCGGCTGACGTCTGGACATGTGACACCTCTCGGTCAACAATTTTTTGGGCTGTCCGAAAACGTTTGTTCAGAATTTCATATGGCACCTGCAATTATAAGAAGACCGTCAATGCATGTATATGGCGTGGCTGTTTTTTGGGGGACAAGTTTTTAGTCCTGTCAGGGATTTTTGTGATCCAAAAGCATTCAAATGCACTGCTATAATTTATGATCTCCAACTGTGAAATGTCCAACTGCACCCCTCTGGTCTCCAAGCCAAATCACAGTAGAGAAACTGCACTGCTGCAAATGCAGAATTATTTATACCCTGATGACACTGGACAAAAAGCTCTAGAGGTGTCTGCTGATCCTGTAGATCATTCACTGGACAAAGAGCTCTAGAGGTGTCTGCTGATCCTGTAGATCATTCACTGGACAAAAAGCTCTAGAGGTGTTTGCTGATCCTATAGATCATTCATTGGACAAAAAGAAAGCTCTAGAGGTGTCTGCTGATCCTGTAGATCATGCACTGCTGTTGGTTTGCACCGAAAGTGTGGGTGTTATCAGCATTGCATGTCAGTGATTTCATGTAAACCTGACTACCTGGACTCAGATTGTCTATACAGACCATAGCTTTATGTAGAGACCCACCCACCCGTTATTTGGAAGGGTATAAATGAATATGGACGGGTAGAAATATGGGTGGACGGGTAAAACATGAAGGAGCAAAAACAGGTCTACCAAAACCATAGATATTGTTAGTTATGCCTTGAAAGTGAGTGTAAATGATGTCATATGTGTGTTTGTAGCCCATTTCAGGTCATCAGGCACATATGAAAGTTTGTAAACTAGCTTAACAGTTAACATCCATGTGACCACCAAAACATGTGTGACTGGCAATAATGTTATCCTGCATAAAGCCCTGATACAGACTGTCTATCTAGTCAGACCTGGTCAGACCGTTTGGTCCAGAGAGTGCCACATTGGTCTGTTCTTGGTCTCTACACACTACACAAGAACTCAAGTGTCAGCACCTGTATGAAATCTCCAACTGAACCCCCATGCTATTTTCAACCACACCCCACTAAAAACCTTCAACTGCATCCCCATGAGATCTCCAACAGTATCCCCAGTAAAATTTCCACAGTTCAATCATGGACATGTTCCCATCTTACCATACTCAGCTACTGGAGCATGTCTTCTCAGTGCGGTGTGAACAGAGTTGTACTTGCAGCCCTTTAGTAGTTGCAGCACTTTAGTAGTTGTTACCAAATGCCGAAAACTGTTAAACTCCACTACGTGTGAAGTTCATTTTATTCCTGGAATTTATTTAGGGGGAAGGCATCCAGACTAGAAACTAGAAAGGAGTTTCCTTGATGGGGAGTGATAAACTGTCACACCAACAATAATCAACATGTATCAAACTCATGCACATTAGAAAATAAAAATAATAAATTTACATTGTTGACTCTATAGTATTAGTTTTATTACAACCACCAGTAAGTACTGTTATACGTTGTTTGTAAACACATATCTGATAACAACTTGTGGAATAGTCAGGAGACATTAGCAATGGCCAGTTATATTGATTGGCACTACCATGTAGTACACATGTATTAGATTTGATACAACTATTAGATTACAATTGTTTGTATACGCACACATTATGTTCAACACTTGTAGAGTAGTCAGTTATCAACAATGACAAGTTGACTACTGTAGCATAATGGCATAATCGTTATGTATTTATTTACAGGGAGGCCTGTGTGACAGCAATCTCTCGTGTCTTAATGCAGGCCTCCATGGATCACCAACACAGCAAGATGTGTATAAACTGTTTCTGTTAATATGTGACAGTGTGTGTGATGATCTATAAAATAAACTTCACTTCAACACAGAACTGTGCAGGAGACTGAAGACAATGGAACAATAGTCTTTACACGTGGAGCTGATCTGATCATGTTGCCAAGTACAGTAGTGACAGGAAGTGTTTCTTCACAGCCAGAGTCTAGCTGCTTGTGTCCTGTATGTAATCTCACCATCAGGCCTGTAGTCAGAGGTGACTGCTCTACACAGATAACTAGTAGTGCGCACAGTTCACAAGGTTGTCATTGACCATAATTACAGGGTTCACATCTGTGAGCTCTGCCTGCAAACGTTGGCATCCAAAAGTTTGCAGGCGCTGAAAAGTGCTCAACAATTTCACATTTGTCACTTATTGAGTAGACATGTTAGACAGGTAAACATGATGGCCTCGCCAAACCTAGCCTCTCTTATTTGACATTACAAAAGTTGTAGATCTATTATATGTGATAAAGCTGACATTGGATATCTATATTTGGTGAGCTTGACAAGTCATGGTGTATTCCTGCCAAACTGTGTTTAGCTATCTAGCAACCTGTCACGATTTCAATGTTTAATTACTACGCAAAACATGTTCAAATGCCAATGGCAAACATAAAACAACAATTTCCTAACAAGCCTTATTGACAATATGGCTGAGTCAGACTAAGTTAATTGCAGTACAAAGTCAAACTTCAATGAAAACTCATTGTCCAATGTAAACACATAATTCCTCCCGCTACATATGACTAAGTCTGCTAATTTTGGATACAGGGAAATTGAGTGGCTCCCTGTAAGTACTGGGAAATACTCACTACTCACTAGTAGAACTTTACATAATGGTTAATGGATGAGGACAGTTTTCAAGAATTACTAGACGAAAGGTATTTTAACAGTAACAGAAAAAGTACAATATTATTATTGAATATTATAACAACTTTGATTTCAACACCATTAATATTATACACTCTGTAATTACAAAATCAAAACTGTCTGATTACATTTGTTGATTGCCTTCTATTACCTTCATAGACTATACAGGTATGGCAGTTAATTTTAGAACTCTATTTTGATCACCTGAGCTACTTGGTTACGGTTGCAACTTGCATTCAGTTGACACACAATGATTGCTATTTATATGCAACAAACAGTTGTTTAATTGGCTGAACAAAACAAGACAACTCTCTGTTTTCCAGTGGATATTTTATATCATTCCATAGCATTATGCAGAGACCCGTCCACCTGTCATCTGACGGGTAAAAACCGTTGTGGATAGGTAGAGATAGGGGTGGACGACTGGACGTGTGGTGGATGGGTAAAAAATAAAGGAGCAATTTTTTTTTACAAAACCACAGATGTTGTCAGTTATGCCTTAGAAAGTTAGAATTGAGTATAAATTGTGTCATTTGTGTGTTTGTAGTCCATTTCAGGTCATCAAACACATTTTTAAGTTTGTAAACTGGATTAACAGTTAACATCCATGTGTCCACTTAAACGTGTGACTTGCAATAATTTGGTCCTGCATAAAGCCCTGTATCGTTCACACTGATTTTAGGTGAAAATGAAAGTGGTAAAATACGCAGTTGCCTGACTGACAAAAGGCAATCAAAGAATGGAGAAGCTGAGATTCAAGATGCCGGTGATTGGTGATGAGTCCATTTAAGTTGGCAGGACATGTGGATAAAAAGGAGAAAATTATTTGTTTAATGTGAGGATTGTATAGAATGTGTTTATGGTTTTTTAGGAATGGAGAATGAGGGTGGGGTGGGGGTGGGGGTGGGGGTGGTGGAGATGGCAGTGCAAGAACAGTAATAACAGACTCATTCACACAAAAAAGATGAGAACCAGGCAACAAGCTGACCCCCCACACATACCTAAAGAGCAACATCCCACTCCTTAACACTTGCACCATCTGGTGAACTCATCCCCACTCAATTGTCTCAGGTAGGAGTAAAACATTCACGAAAAGTCATGTATGTGCAGCCAGTGCAGGGAATGTCCTGGAAAGCAAAATGAATGTGCCTTTTTGGTGTACCAGAGGATAAAACCATGTGCCTTTTTGAAGTTTTATGTGCCCAAAATCTGAGCAGTATTGCCATCGATCATTCTCATGCACAGAACCAACCTGCTGGAATGCATTGTTAGAAGATCTAAAATTGATACAGTGCATGGACACGTTTAAAACTTGTCTTAAAGCAAACTCACTTTTAAGGTTTAGTCAGACCATCGTTTTATACGTTATTCATCATACTCCATATAGAATTTATTATTTGAAATTTTAATTCAAACTAATAATGTATTATTATAGTTATTTATTAATTAACTAATTATTTATTATATATATATGTCTATTTAATGTAATATATATATATATATATATATATATATATATACTGTATATATATATATATATATATATAAGCGAGTAATTGGAATGTCTGATAGGATACCCAATTACCCAGTCAGGGAAGTTGTAAAACTACAACAGTATAATGCAACTGAAGATCCTAGTCTATTCCTACCTGGCTTGGGACACTCCTTCCTTCCCTTCAGCCAATATTTCTTATCACTTCACCTCCAATGAGGCACTAACACAATTGCAGGGCTTAGCAGCTGCCATCTAGCTGAGCTGGTTAAAATGGGGCAAGGGGCATAAAAACCAAGATCAAAAGACAGGTAGGCCATTGCAAAAGAGGCCTGTTGTTGCTAGTTGCAACTGGGTCCACCTTGGTCCAGATGACAATTGACTACATGACTAAGTTATAGCTACTTATTTAATTACACAATTCAGGAGGGGACAGCAAAAGGGAGCATTAACTATTTTAGATTATTGTAAGATTTCTACTTGAAATATATTAATGAAGGACACATTTTAAAAGTCATAAGAATGGTATATAAATGTAACTGTCAGTTATTTGAAATGGAAAATAGACCACAAAACACTTGTGCACAACATTTTTTTTAAACAACTACGTTTTTAATTGTACAGAGGGTAGAATTATTGCATTTATCAAAAAGTAATGAGTCGTCAATTATTCTTGTTACGTGGTGGTGTGACCCATCACATTGAGCAACTATGAACTGGAAGATGGTGGGATGGTATTTCCCCACAACTTTCACAAATTTGGAATTCCATTCCATGGTTGTTTGTTCATTTGTCAGTTTATATGTAGACATTCCACATGTCCATGGAGATCTTTGAATCACCACCAAGCCATGTCTGCACAAAGCTCTCGTTAAAAGTGATCAGTTGTGGAAATTCCTCAGTGGGAATGGGACACACATCTAAGCCGTCCACCCCTTATGGATGGAAAAGAAATAGTTAATGCTCCCATATCTTGTTACACTGTGAAAGGAGAAATAGAAAAGTACCTATAGCGGGACTAGTTCAACTGTCAAACTTAATTAGTAGCTATAATGGGAGTAAAAAGTAGCTATAACGGGAAGTCGCTATTAAGCTTCTCTGATCATCAATATGATATGTTGTCATTGTGAATGACCACAGTGACTTCCAACATAATTATTTCTATCTGATTGGAAAATGTGGTTAATTGAATTTCAAGTAATTAACCCATAAGCATTCGGCCGATTTTAACGTGAAGCCTGTGCCTCCTCAAATATTTGACCTAGATGTTTAAAAATACTGCTTGCGCCATTTTATTTTCACTAGCGCCTTTATTATTAAATTCTCGCAATTGCATGTTGTATGCATATTGTAGATAATAAAAGTACCACACTGTGGTGTCAAAACTGTTGTTGTAACTTTAAAATATGTTGACCATTTATTGATTGACACTCAGATATTTTGAAACGTTTTGTAAAAAAAAATTGTTACGGTGTCACTTTTTTATGCTTGGCTTTTTACTGCTACAAGTTGGGTTTATTTAAAAGAACATTAAATTATCTACACACTCGTATATAATTTGTTATAATATGTAAATACAGTTTAGCTGTATACGTGGCCAACCTCCTGGCTGGAGGTCATTTTAAATGTCCAAAAAACAAAAACTATTGTTGTTAAATGTTTGAAAACGGGGTAAATATGTTTGAGAACGGAAGTATCCAAAACAGACACAATTTAATGTTATAAAATTATGTCTAGATAGGTGTCGCATTTATTGCATCTCTTAATCACTAGATGCAACCACGTAAACCGAATTCAAATGCTGCGCTGTATTCGCTGACTGACTATGGCCGACCTGAGGAGATTCGGGGGGACCATCAATGACTGACTTGAGTGCTAATTGATTAACTGGTTAAAAAAAGACAGTCAGGTGAATATAAAATATAACTAGCCATATATTAACTGTCATACCCAATTAAAAGTATTTAAATCAATAAAATAAAAATGTGTAATGCGCCAAAATGTCTGGATACCGGTGAATACACGCACACGTAACTTATATTGGACGTGCCACTTCACCAGCAGGCTATTCAGTGCTGCTGTGACGCTCTGTGATAACTCTGCCTAATATGTAGAATTATCCTGACCACAGACAGCTGTATTATCTCAAGGCAAAGGAGTAACCAGTTAGATATTTTGTACATAGTGTTCCTGTAGTCTATTCTTGATATAACAAGGGCATGTAGAGCCATGTACGAGAGACTTGGTTATTCTGGTCGTTAAGTGTGTCGCATAATACATGTGAGATCCAGTGCAGAAAGTTATGTACACATCCACTAAGTGAAGCACCCCACTAAGTACGTCTGCCCCCACCAACAGGTTGGCATCAACAGTAAAACCAAGATATCTGATGACAGCCAATGTTGGCATTGTTTAATTCAATTTTTGAATAAAAAAGGTTAATTTCACTTAACCTTTTAAAAGTTAATTATGGCACTGGTTAGGTATGTTATTCACTAAGGGTGTGATTGTCCTATTTCTTCTTCTTCTTCTATTAACTGCAGATTGTTTTCGAAAGGATTTTGTACATTTGAACATCCATCCATAACTGACAGAAATGTACAGTCTCTGCCTCAGTTACAGATGACAGTAGTAATAACATCTTGTCTAATACGGACTATTAGTTATTCTGGGTAGTGCAATTTCAAGACCAAACTGCAGAAACAAATGCCAAATCTAAAAGATGATTACACATTATTTGTCATTTTAAAAAGGTAACCCCATAGTTGCATTGCATTTGATGTATCACCTAGGTGGTGTGGCTGTCTGATAAATTGGTTCAGATTTGTGGTGCAGCCTAGCAGATTTAATTAATTATGTAACTTTGGAAAATAAAGCAGGTACATTGCAAGACTTGTTCATATATTTTAGTCTTAGCATAATGTTATTTATCATTGTAGCATGTACATTAATAAATAAAATGTTAATGTTATGACATTTAATTTAGCTGTCCAGTCCTTTAATTTATTATATATACCAGTATGTAAATAAATTATATTTAACAATTATTTATTGTGCATGTCCACAATGACTTGTTATGTTTGAAATTCAACTTGGGAAGCTTATTGATCAGCCCCTTCAGTCTCAGCACCACTCTACAGCTGGATTCAGTGACACTGACAGTGCCGAATATGTCACACTGTCTTAAAATATTGGGGGCTCACAAATTTCTTCTCCCTCCCAATTCAAATGCCTGTACAATACAATAGACATAGATTAGTCTGGATAAGTTGCAATAGTACAATAGATATAGATTAGTCTGGATAAGTTGAGCCCTGTCCAGCCCAATGCCAGGCTCAGCCATTGCTCTACTCTGGATTCTGGAAGAATAAACTGCTGCAGACAAGTATGTGATTGAACTTGTAAAATCGTACCTCGCGAGGGATAGGGCCAACTAGTGCTAAAAATCAAATGAGTAAATGTTATCCAAACTGAATGCATCACATGCTACTCATACACTGCTATTCATACCCTACATTTATCTTGTCGAACTGGGTTTCTAGCTGATGCGGGGCGTGTCTTAGTTAGTTTGACAGTTTGAAAAGATAGACCGTGCTTGGACTTGGAGCTAGACAATTCATATCATTATGCGAGTGGCTTTTGTGACAGTAAACAAACTACTTGTTGGTATTATTGGAATAACAATTTAAAACAAACACTGTTTTCAGGGTTGGGTCGATACATGGCACAGATAAAATGGAAGACTTCATCGAAAACTGGACTTATGTACCTTCAACGTAGGATGCTCTAAAGCCTTGACATCTGCCATCGTTGTTGTCGTTTCGTCTGCAACTGGCTCATGGGAAAGCAATTATAAACTTTAACGAATGAATTATTTTATTGTAATAACTTCATAACGCTAGTTTATCCAACTTATTTATAAAATAATAAGCATATATAAATATATTTCCGCTTAAGCACTCTAGAAAAACGTGTCTGTGGCGAGAGCCCGCGAGACCAATACCATTTACAGTGCGAGGTTGTGCGGTGTGTGCCATTCGGTGCGTTTCAAATTCACCTTTATTTATTGGCACGTGGAAATATATTTATATGGTTTCCTAAGAGAAACCAGTTGTTAAGTCGTCTGTATATTTTATTTTTAAAGCGTGGGATTAAATTCAAATTAGCAGAAAAGGCTGGTAGACTCGAAGCCGAGGAAGTTTTTGGTAGTGGTAAGCTGCGTTGGCCTTTGTTTGAGCGAGCCTCGGCCCGAAAAGGTAAGTTTATCCTGTTTATCGTGTTGGCTAGATTTTATTGCATTCCTTGCATTTTCTTTTTGCACATTTCAAAAACTGCCAACATCGTATTTGATTTGGAAACTAGTTATGCAAGCTAAGAAATAATGAATGTTTGATAACATAGTGTTTGTGCCAAGATTCCGGAAGGATCGTAGGCAGATGCGACCCGGCATTTTCTTTGAGATAAATCGGTGTAGGTTCGTGAATGGTAAGTTGTCGGCCGTAAAGGAATGGGTGGCCTAGACTACTTATATTTACGCACGGCTTAAAATCGTTTAGATCTCGCATATCTCTGTTAGTGAAAACACTGTGGGAACCCGGAATGGTCATTTGTTGACAAATGTCATTTTCACGGACGGCTGCACAGTGCCGTTTTTGAGGGATTAATATAGTTCAGGCAAATGTGTTATGAATGCCGGATGGTAAGCGCGAATTGGAACGTGTTCGGCTAGCAATGGTGGTGCGCGGACATACAAATAACGACAGCACAAGGCGAGGGGAAGGTAGATAACGATCGTTAATGACAGTGTCACTGGCACATAGTTATCTTGGTGTGACTTGCCACTTATACGAGTTGTTTACTATAGTACACCACTGCAAATTGGACTACATAGTCATAGTTGAATCACACGGGTGAACATGAAATTGTACTATTTTTAACCCTGACACGTGAACGGCCAGAATTCAAATAATTTAATATTTTCTTTGAATAGTCTTGTAGTTGGGAGTGGATCAAGCACATGAAGTCAATTTATACTGGTGAATTAATAAGTTAGCAATTACGTCAAATATGCAGGGTAATGGATTTTGGCATGGTAGTTTGAATATTTAGGTTGTCAACAGTATTATTGATTTTGGCCTAGTTGTTACTATTACTAGTAATAAATACCATATATTACAGCACTATACACATTTCATTAGCTGTTTTTGGTGGACTTAATTGCACTGTAAATGCTGATAAGGAATATGATGTTATTGTATTAATTATTACTAAAATTGCTAGATCATTATTTTTATACACTTACTGGAAGTTCATTGTCCAGAAGCATACAGTACATTGTGGGCTTTTAGACTATGTTTTGCAGACACCAAACATAATTATATTTGTTTGGGGGTCAGCTGTGGGTATAATGAAGCTTGTCTTCCTGGGGTTTGAGGATCGTCAAGGCTCAACTGGATTTCTAAATTAATTTGCTTTTCTAGATAAATTCCATGTTTTAGCTTGTCATGTGTCAATGTACAAAACTATCCAAATCATATAACACTATTTAGCAGATAGATCTGTGGCATCTATCCATGCAAGACATATTTGAATTTTATGAGAAATGTTGGTTGCTGCAAAGCCTGCAATTTCAATTTGAGAACATTGTTATTGAATTGTAAAACCAAAATTGACAATTTAAATGAAGTTAAAGCTAGGTTGGCCTTGTACTATTTTTTAAAATATGCAGCACATAATTTTATATGCATTAATACCAAATAGTTATGTTAGCATATAAGTGTGAAAAAAACGATGATGATAATTCATTTATTTTTGTTGGCAAATTGCCTAATAATCATTAAGTACTCGGTGCGTTCAGTAGATGGTGTGTTAGTGTTTCACTACATTGTTTGGGATTTTTATTGTGATATGAAACTCCTTACATTTATGTAATCTTCAATTATTAAAGCTACACACTCCTTTATAGTAGAGTTTAATGTAGTTAGATTAAAAAATAGCGGGTTTCTGTTGTGATAGATCTGCATTAGGGCTAATGAACTTGGAGGCAAGTTATTTAGAAACCTGATGAAATTATTTTCTTAAAATTGAGTTGTGTTGCTTGAACATAGTAGGGGTCCATTAATATTATTTATGTTTTATCAGCATCACATTAATGTGATTTTATTTCTTTATTTCCATATTGGAGAACCCAGACTGCTAAAATTTAAATCTTGTTGAAACAGTGTAAAAGTTGTACCACTGATGTAAAACATACGTACAATTCAGGCCCAAGTAAAAAAATTGTGCTGTCAGTTCACAATTTTTTTTAATTGTGTTTCTAATGGAGTGAATTCTTAGCAGTCAAACTAATGGAAAAACAAGGGCCAACAGAAACCCCTCCCATCTTACCATTAACTCTTAACTAATTTACCTTTGTTTTATAGATTTTCAAAGTTCATACTGTATGTATTCAAAATTCAGAAAGCAACTTGCACTGCATAAGCTGTATTTGGATATGGGTAGTCACACATTTTCATATATTTATTATGTAATTCCGTTACCGAAAAAAGTACATAAAGTTTTCCTGAGAGCCAACAAGTGATCAAAATTAACAGTTACTTGAAATTCTCTTATTAGATACACCCACGAGTAGGTGAGAGTACACAATTTATGTGTGTCTTTTCTCATCTTGCGGGAATCATGGTAACGGAATTACATTTTGGTAACGGCATTACAATAACAGAATTACATGTTTTTTTCTCTTGCACTATAAATCATAATAAGAAACTAATAATGGGACCTAAGTACATTAGAGGTCAGCACAGGCACTGGGACAATGTTTCAGTTAAATATGAATGGAATCTTTGGACTTTATGAAAACTGTCCATGGATTCAGAAACATGCACCATTTGTAACAAGTACTATCTGTAAAAAAAACGTGATACTACACGGAATGGTAGCAGTGATTCATATAAATCTACAAGATAGGCCAGATTATCTATCCAAGATCAGTTGCAGAATGTGTTCATGGACTTTCAAAGAAATTCTACACAGTATTTCTTTACCAAATGGCTAAGGTTTATTGTCCGAGACTATTACTCCAATTGTTCTCTGGAGTGATATCGCGTGATCACATCCAATGAGTTTAACAAAGTTGCTGCCAGGACCTGTCAGAATATTTTACATGGATGCATTAACTAAGCCATGGTTGAATTAAAAATGATAAAGTTCATATGACTGGATTCACTGGAATGAGATCAGTCTAATTCCCAACAGTAAGCAGTTGCAAAGAGTCACAGAATGTAGTTAGTTACATTGTTTGTGACTGTTATACAAAACCATGTCAAATAATAATCCACAAGGAACTTCTTCAAAGTCAAAGAAGACAACAGTATGGGTAATCAAACTTGAGAATACAGAAAAGACCATGCCAGAATGTCTGGACTTAAAGTTGATGGTTGTAAAAAAAAATCAAAAAAAATGTGTCTTCCCGGGTTTTTTAAACTAAGGTGACAAATTACTTGAAGTGTGTTGAACTATGTAAATTTGTGTGGCCAGCTGTTGACGGTATATTGACTGCCTTTTAACATCCTCCCTAGGGCTAACCCACAGATGGACAGGAGTTCAATAACTGCTTTCGACTGATTTTGAGTTAAATGTGAAATACATCGCTGTACTGTGTGTACAATTATTGGCCAGTACAATTGTATTTTTTAGTAGAACATGAAGTTATGGTGTTCTGTAATCTTGCAGAAAAGAAAAAATTAGCATCAATTATTATTTGATGTTTTATTCAAAAAATAGTCAGACTCGTAATTCCGTTACTATTGCATGTAATTCCGTTACCGACCAAAACCTGTTCACTATAAAAGAACAGTACATATATCATGAGTAAAATTCTCTCCAATACAAGGTCATGTTATATGTCTCTCTATTAATACTAGCTGTTGGCCCTGGTAGATTGCAGATTTCAGACGATATGTCATGACATTTAATAAAAATTGATGTTCACATTTTCTGTGTAATTCCGTTACCAAAATTAAAACAGCCATAATTTCATAATTATTTTACATTTCTTAATAGGTACCACTGGTACTTATAGGGAGTAGTGTGGACTTTCAAACCATGTTTAAGTTTCTTTTCTAGGCACATGCTGAATAGGAAAATATAACCATTATAAACCAAAAAATGTTGTGAAATGTAATTCCGTTACCGTGGAATTGCCCATTATGTGTGTGTGTATATATGTATGTATGTATATATATATATATATATATATATATATATATATATATGTGTGTATTGTTAGTTTGTTATCTCTCAGTAATATAAAAAAAAAATCCAAAATTAAAAATACATTCAAAGAAATTGACAGTTGGATATGCATATTATGCACACTGGTTTCACCATTTATCATGAAAATGCCCATAGTATTTTTTATCTCGAATATGCACTGGTTGCCCTTGTTTTATGCGCTGGTGTGTTGTTTCAACAGGTCATTGTATGTGCACTGGTGTGTAGAACTTTACACTTGACTTATGCATAGATAGATGGCCTTGTTTGTGGAATACACACATAGTTTTCCCATGGACTTAACAGAACATTCTTTGATACTACTTTTGTTATACCATATGATAACCCAAGTATTTGGCTAGTTTCCTGTAGTGACTAATTCACACATTTATTCAAGCTAGTTTGCACAGTTATAAAGTCCAAACTGATGCAGCATTGAGCAGCTTGACAATATTCTGAGATCTAGTTCAAGAAACCAGAACAACAATACTGAAACCTGAAAGAATGTTCACAATAGGACGGCTGTGCTGTTTGAAAACTAGTATGCACATGACTAAAGGGGTGACCTATAGTATAAGTTGTAACTGATATTAAACATGTTGAACTAACCACTACAGGTAGGCTTTATTTATCTTGAATAAAAAAATTCTAACCTTATAAAAACAAATCTGGCATATTTCCCCCCATCTGCCTCTAGATGCTTTGGGTACATATAATTTATATTTGTTAATTTCAGGCTTAATTGTAATTTTATGTCCCCAAGATTTGCTTAAAGGCAAACTTCACTTTGACAGTATTTTAATGTATACGTAAAGATCAAGCTAAATAGAACTCTAGTAGAAGTTCTATTCCTTTGTTGTTATTAACATCTATTCCTAACAGCATTTGTTGTAAACAGGGCATGTCTGCATGAGGGCAGTTTAAGACGCACCATGGAACCTGATCATTGCAAATATGGTGTAGGAATGTTACTGTAACTATCTCAAGACATTTATCTTTCTCTAGTGGTATAGATCTACGCATGTTCACACGCCATGTAACCTTACATGCACTTTGTGTATGTGACCTATTTAACGTACTGTATGCAAAAGCCAGATTACACATTGAGATATTACATGAAATATGCATTCAATTTCCCCTCTGGTCACGGAAGTGGTCACCTGTTTCATAAAATTATATATCTCTGTACTGTGCAGACATGGGGTCAAATACATTGAAATGTGTTAAAATACAATTACTCTGGAGGGATTCAATTACAAATGTATTTAAATACAAATACATTTGAAATACTTTTTAAAAAAATACTTTTCGTTTTCAGGATGTATTACTATGTAGGTAACAAATCATATATTGAGATATCTAATTTATAAGGTATAATTAGTGTTTAGCCATATGATGACCAGTGCTAGCGAATATTGTTAAAAATATTGCTAAATACATCACAATGACAACTGACTCAATAACCTCTATCCACAGAGGCAAAGGCCAAAATGTGTTGTTTATTATGGTCCACAATAAAATGCCTATGTTCACCTCAGAAGAGACACTGCTAATGGTCTTGAGAGGAAGTGTGACAGTTCAACTTCAAAGTTAGCCAGGAAACCAAAATAGTATGGTGCCAGCTTGGACCCTGACTGAAGAAAACAGGATATTGACCTATGGTCACTGTAACCTGGGTGCTAAACCATCCTCTAGCAAACAAAAGTTGTGGTCACTGCCAGGGCTGTGGGAACACCTGCTGTTAAGTGTCTTCATCAGTAATTAGCACTATTGGGTGAAATTGCAGTGAAGGTAATCAGTTTGGCAGGCATTACATGTGATCTTGAAACAGAAATGTCAATACTGACAATATATTTGTGAAAAGTTTAAAAAAAATCAAATACTTTAGGAAAGTATTTAAATATAGGCAACAGGCAAAAATTAAAGCAAACATCAAGTGCTATATAAATTAAAGACTACATGAATGTAGGGTACTCCTCAGAATTGTTGCCTTTATATGCAAGAGCTTTTTTCACCACTAAGTTTAACTTTAAGCTTTTTAGTCAGTGACTCAGCCATGCTCAAAAAACATTTTCAAAACGCTACAGCTTTGTCAACACCATAAATCAGTGTTTGTCTGTATGGGCTTTGGAGTATGATCCATTATTGACTAAAATCAGTTTCTATGGATATTTTACAGAAAAGTTAAATATATTCATGGATTTAGATAGATTATTGGTTTTAATTGAAACATTTACCATATATAACTGTATTTGAACTGAATCAGACAGAACAAAAACATATTAAACTACACTCAAATGACTTACTCAAAATGTTACTATTTTTTCATCTAGTTTTTGTACCAGGCATACATTTCCATTTTGGAAATATATAAATGTTACCATTATTTGCCAAATAAAAAATCGCCTCTTATGTACTGCCAGTCTGCCACCAACCACATTTTGAGTATCAGGCCTCCTCGTTGGAAATAATTTTAAATGCTGATTCTCCATGGATTTTAATTATAATAAATGCTATTATTATATGACACTATCCGACAGTTTCTTTTAGTTTTAGACAGGGTTTGATGGAATGCTTGAACATTGAATAATATTTGATGAACATGTTCAACACCTGTCTGATGCCGGTGCAGAGGCCAACATCAAATAACATTCTTGGCATTACACATACATTACACACTGCCTTCACTAGGGCAGGCTCATATTACACAGCTCACACCAAGCTTGGTGATCTTTAAAAAGCATGGAATGTCGTTAGCCAAACACCAAAAGAACGGATGAATTCTGATTTATGGTCATTTTATTTTAAAGACATTTAATCCACTGGTTATTTTTAGGTTCGAGTGTTTTATTTATACTCTGATTAAACATGTGTAATGATACAATTATGAAATTACAATTATATCTACATAATAGAACAAGAGTTTTTATTTCCTTAAATTGGAGTTGAGTTCTAACCTATTTGTAATTTTTGTGTTGTAATTGCAGACAGCAGCATATATATATATAACCAGTTATGTAAAATCATTGTCTATGGCATATCATTTAAATATAGTAATAGTATAGTGTTAAATAATAATTTAGGGTGGAAAATCGACCACTATGCTTCCTGTTTCATTTCAGTGGCAAGTTGCACCTGTTTTCATAAAAAGGATGTCAAAATATATGATCCATGGAAGTCTGTCATTAAAATTGGTGCAAAGTTAACTGTTAGATGGAGCTGTTATCTTTATGGCAATAATGGCATATGATTCTTACTGAGTGATAAGTGAGCAAAGAATGTTAGCACAAATGAGAATAATTGTTCTCCTAAAAAAATGGCTATGCCTGTGAAAGTATCTAAATTGAAAAATGGCATATATATGGTGGTATAATAATCCATGTACCGGGACATTTTTTAGGTTCACTGGAGTACATAATTCCTAATTAATAGCCATGATGTATTTAATGATGATGATGAATTAATAGCAAGTTTAGAGTAGCATAGAAACTGAAGAATGGATGGAATTTGAGTATTGCTCTACTGTAGTGTTTCCCTTGCTATATGATGAATGAGGTAGGCCACCTTGCTGTTTTTTAAGCCACCTTGTTCAAAATATGCCAAAACTGCCACATCATAATTCATGGCTTACTATAAAAATGTAAACATGCTGCTACCTTGTAGTTATGCATTTGTTTCACTCTCTAGTCTCTATTTCTCAGGGAATACCTGGTAGGTTAAAACTTAAAACACCATTCAGAATGCACCATTAAAAATAATTTTGGGTTGCCATGCCCCAGGATCAACATAGTGACCCATCACACCTTCGGTGCTCATTCAGCACATCCTATCATTTTACTCAGGGTAAACACTGTACTGTATGTGTAAGTTATATAAATTGTGCATTTAACTTCCATTCATGGCTGACATAAATCCTCCTATTTGCACTGACAACAGCATGTTGACTGAAAAAGCCATGTGGCGTATTTGTATTGCAAGTTCATGCATTAAAGTGTTTACATAAATTTGGTTCATTTGTTTTTGTTACATGTTGCAATTGCAAATGGTGGAGAGATGAGAATTAGCACTGAGACGTGTGTGTATCTGTTGCAGCTATTCCACCACAGCCCGAGAGTATGCATTATGCCGACAACATGCGGCTTTCCAAACTGTAAGTTTCGTTCACGCTACCGTGGTTCCGACGACAATCGCCATTTCTATAGGGTGCCAAAGAAACCAACGATCTTGCGTGACAGGTGGCTAGAGGCCATTGGACGCACAGAGGAGACAATCATCAATCAGGTAGGCGGACCCACCATTCAATGCCAGTATCTCTCAGTGATACTACAGTATTACAGTCTCGCGGTGAAACCATTGATTTCTAGCTGATCGATTGTGATTATCTTGTTTTGAAGAAGTAGCTTGTTTTAAACTAGCCAGTTAAGTTGATCTGTTGATTAAAACTTGTTAGTGTTCATGCAGACGGAAACAGAATTGTTGTTTTGTTTTATTTTTATAAATTAGATAGGTTTACATTTATTTTTTGTACAATCTTTTTGAACCTGGGCAATTTCTAAATTTATTAAACGGTTCAAGGTCACTTAATGAGTGCATTCCAAAAAATAGTTAGCATTTTCAGATGATTTGACATTCATAAATTTGTAATTAAAAAGTGTAAACATAAATTTCAAAAAGCTATTAATTTTGAACTAGGTACCCAGAATACATTTTGTGGCATGAATCTGTTCATTTGTAGAAACTGTTACTTATATTCAGCTATTGCGTACATGTATGTTCATTGTTATTAATTGCCATGTAGATCAATTTACCTGTACTGTAGTTTCAATATAATTTCTTTGTTTTAATGCATTGTAAATACTTGTGACTTTCTGACTCGCAGCATAGCTTAGTTTGTTTACCTGAGGCATGTGTCTACTTTGTAAAGTTGTTACAGTAGTGGATGTGTAAAGTAATAATTTGTACCATTGTTGTTATTAGTGTTATATAGTGTTGCACTGATTTACTATTGTTACTAGGCTTTATTATTGTCATTACCATTTCATTATTACCATTTGTCGGACTTACCAGTAGTAGATGCAGCGTTTTATTTTATTGATTTCACACCGTTACCGCCGTTGTTGTTGCATGTGTTATTCTAACGTTTTGTCTCTCTGCATGGCTTCTGACGTTTAGGTTTGTTCCGTTGCGCTGTATTAAGTAGGCGACGGCCTCCGCCAGTCAGTCGGGCGTATATGTGCAGCTGCGTTTTACGTACCCCAGGTAGGCATCATCACGTTACTCTGTGCTGGCTTTCTTACAAACGATGTCACATTACACCGAAACCACTCTTGCTGAATGTGTGTATGCATGTTTATATGGGTGACCACTTGTGTGTGTGTGTGTGTGTGTGTGTGTGTGTGTGTGTGTGTGCACACGCGACATGCACAGTAATTGTTAACTCGACTAAGCCAATGCTTTGGTCGAAACGACCATGCAATGCCAATGTTGTCAAATGCATTTTCTGTTGTTTTTATATTACTCTGATTTGGGGATCACCGTTAGTATTATTCTGCAAATGTGTGTTGAAATGCCAGTTTTCTTTTTTGAAATGCAAATGGTTTCAGTTGCACACACAACACAGTTGCAGGCGTTTACACAGAAACCTGCTCAGATTGATTGATCTATATCATGCTTCTTGGGTCGGAGCAGCACATTTTATGTTTACAGCAAATATCTGTGATATAGTCCAGACTGCGATAAGAACAGGCCAACGATGCATCTTGCTTTTTGTGTACTTAGAAATCCAGTGTTCATCCGATATTGATTTCATCTGTTTCTGTCTTTCTGTTACCTCCGCCTGTTGGTAGACGGGTAAGAGCATTTCTAGTGACTCGGGCACCTTGTTTCATTGCGTCGACATGCTGCTTCCAATGAATGCATGTCCTACATCTCAAAATTGCACAAATCGCATTCTCGCCTGGTACTGTGTGCACATTCTGTCAGCTAAATTGCGGTTTTTATCTGCTGTAAAGTGTCGTTTGTTGCAGACAGTCATATCCTACAAGGAAATGTAAAGTAGGAGTTACACATAACAAATTATTGCAAATTTGTAGCCCGTCTGTGAGCATCAGTGTGCTATGGTCCTATAAATGACCTTGGAACTGTCACATTCTTGTAACTTGTAAACGAGAGTGCTGGAGGGCCTGGAGTATTACGTAATTTCAATTAAGCACCCCGCTATTCGATACATTGTTTCTCTGGTTTTACATCTGGTCCCAAGACAGATGATGCGTGCATACTGGCCTACATTATGACAGCACACGTAACTAACACCACAAAGAATATTGATTTAAACAAGCACATCAGAAGATAAGAATTACACTACAGCTTGTAAACGATGAGCAAACCAGTGATGGTCTGGCCAGTTTTTCTACTGCTGTGTCGGGTCTGGCTATTTATAATAAGTATTTTTAGCCTTGCATTTCACCCGGAGTTCAAAAGATAATTGATTGAAGCCCACATTGAAGACATATTTACCATCCTATTGTTCACCAGTTAGGTGCACAGATAGATCTGGTCATGCTAGGCGACTGACATTAGAAGCTGCATAAAACATGCTAAATTATTTGTGTCGTGCAATTGTAGATGCTCTGTAAATTATTTAAGGAAATTCCATATTTAAAGAACTACGCATGATGAGTTGGTAACAGTATTGAACACTTGGTTCATTGACAGTGGCATTGTGTCACGCATCGTTACTTTTGGGTGTAAGAAACTATGTTGTCAGCAGAGTCGAAAGTACACTTGTGCTAGTGTCATATGATTCATATGTGGGTAGGTCTATTATAAGTACACATTCCAGCTGCTTTGTTGATTTTTGTCTAGTTTACATCTTGCTGGCTGTGGCAGTGCTGTTAAATTGGTCAAATTCACAAATTTTTACAAATCCACAGGTTTCACATATCGTATCAGGCACTGTTCACAAATTATTTCCAGTTTAAATGATGCATTGTCCAGGTGGAGGTTGTCCAGGTTTCTAAGCAAATGGTCCAAACTCACATCCATGAATTTTGTTTGTTTGAGATCTAGGTCAAAGCTAGTTGGCCTGACCTTGCAGGCCAGCTGCCTTTAGAATGACATGCTGATCAGTTTGTACTCTTGTTTTACATTTTGAAGAAAATATATTCATGCTAATGATTGTGACTCATGCTGCTGGTGATGAAGAAACTGGAAACTAATACTACTGATTCACATAACTAATACAACGAATAGGCTACGTAATTAAATTACTAAATAATAAAATGGATTACATTTAGCATAACTAATCAGATGGATACGTAAATAAGAAGATAACCAGTAAAATATGTAACTATTAAGTTGATAATTAAATTAAATAGACAATCAAATAAAACAGTAAATTATTAAAATTGGTTGCTAATAAAATATCACTAAAATATCATCTAATTAAATGAGCTGGTTAAATGGACAGCTAAATAGGCAACAAAATTAATATACCAGATAAATAATTAACTTGATAACTATGACATGTGAATATCCACCACTGTTGGTTTAGCTGCACTCCTAGAACCAGACCAAGGTCGCTGTAGTAAAGCCCCTCTACTCCCATACATCGCGTCACATCCCCTGCATTGATCTCCCCCGACTGTGGCCGTTGGCCGGCCGGCAGACGTCACTACACGCTTGCAACACACCTTTGCTATTTGACAGCGGCCACATGTCAGCCTGTGTTGCTTGCTGCTGCTGGGCACTGGTCGGCCCTGTGTGCTGTGCTTGTCAGATGCACCAGTACATGTCAGTGTCACCCCAGGTGCTTGTCAGCGTGCCGTGTCATTGTTTCTACGCTTGCTGCACTGTCACAGGCACTCGCTGCCAGTGTCTGTAGAGGCTGCTATAGACAGGTGACGTGTCCCTTGTGTTCACGCACACACCGTCTAGGGCTTGTCATCATTGCTACTGCATTCTCCTGCTGCCTGTCCGTCCGTTCACAGACAGTTGTTTGGACGGACAGAGGCGTAATGTAACAACGTTCGCACATCATGAGCACTCGCTTGCCCCGCTACAGCGCTAACACAATATTTGTGGCTGATCTTGTCACTTCCAACTTGTGTTCTCTGCCTCACCGTGCGTTATACATGAAGTGCAGAAATGGTTGTTTTTCTAACTGCAGAAAAATGCTGTTGATCATTGAATGTGTAACTCTCAGCCCGCAAATGGGTGTGAACAGTATTGTTTAGTCTAAAGCAATAAACGTTCATACTGTCCTGGGCAATTAAAATGAATGTTGACACAAGATATCTCTGCGTGATCCACTCCCTAATGGTTCCTGCTTAGTTCAGGTTTTTCGGCTTATTTTCGAATATACCTAAACCTCTCTCGAGTACTGACTACAACATGCCAGTTCATTTATACCAATGTTTTTATGTTCCAGTGAAATGATCAGGCAAGCATTATTTTGATCAGCCTAGTGAATTGTTTGTTCTGTCATTAATCAGTTAATTAATTAATCTAGTGATTTTTCTGTGGTCAATAAGTATAATAATAAATATTCTCTTTAATAATACCGGTATATGTTTTGCCTGTTTCTGTTTGTTTAGTCATTATAATCGATCACAAGTGAACTGTCTGAAGGCATGGAAGGACAAGCAAATGCTGCCATATGAATAATTTTTTATCACAGTCACAGCTATAAAAAGATTAGGAATTGCAGTTACTGCCACATAAGCATAAGGCTGTACTTCCCTAACTAACAATCAATGTAGATTTGTCGTCATTTTAAATTTGAGGCTGAAATTTACATAAACTATTCACTAAGTGTATACAAATCAGTTAATCGTATTTGTGAATGGCCAGTAGGATGGAATCTACATGGCTGGCAACAGTTTACTAACAGTCATTACTACAGTGTTTATGTGTGTAAAATAATGTGCTTAACATTTAAATTTTTGTATAACATTTGAATTTTTTTTACAATCAATGTTTACTTTGTTGACATGTTGAACGTATGTTAATGGTGAATTGTAGTGGGCTGCAGTGAATATGATCACTAAAATATGATGTGTGAGAAGCTGTCTAAGCCTTTGCTAAATGATAAATTATACCTGCCACCACTCTTGGTCAATGGGGCTTGGATTTAGACAACTTGGTTGGTGTTTACAATGATCAGTAGAGTTTAAAACTAGCATATATGTAACCTTTAATTTAAACAAATATTTGTTTAATTTTTTTTCACCTCAGTTATAAAACAACAAAGCAAAATTTTGTTGGACATTTTAGTCACTGCAGGCAGTAGGTAACTTGTAATATATTCACGAGCATTAAAGGATCGACCAAACGTGCAACCAGTAAGCGTACTGTTTTGATATCTAACTGTATAAAACTCGTGGCAGAGTTGTAATGACGAGAGCTGTGTCAGCTGTCAGAAACGGAACATGAAGAGGAAGACACGTACATGTTTGTGTAGAAATTATGACAAATTGTTATTATGGATGTGTATATTTGAAGTACAAAACCATGTTACACGTTCATGGAGATGGCACAGTGACGCCATTGTTCTTTACAGAACCATGTAGACACAGTTTATGACCTATGTGCCCTAGGCCATATTGACCTAGTTTGTAAGGTGTGAACGCGATTGAGTTAGACTCACTGTGAAAAGTGGAAGTGTGATAAATTAACATTTTACATGCAGTTGGTGCTGGTGCAAAAACAAACTGTTGGCATGGTGACCTTGACTGTCACCATGGTAACGTGTTGGTGTGTATTTTATAGCTTTATCTTAGCGTGTTGTCACACTGACAATTTGGTTACGGTTACGCTCTTGTTGTGCAAATTATTTGTTAGATGCAAAATGTTTTGCTCTTTTACAAATATGGTATGTTTTTTTATACATGTTTATTGTGTAATTTGTATAAAAGCGTTGTACATGGTTGGGTTAGACATAAAATGTCTTTGTTACTCATTTTGTCAAGAGGGTGCCAAGGACTGCTGAGTCATCTTAAGGAGGTTGCTGACTCAAGACAAACAGTCGGCAGCAGTCTAGCATGAGGCCAGCTTGTAGTTGTAGTCAGGCTAAAGTACAACTGGTACACTATATCTCAGCACTGCCAGCCACAACATGCCTTGTAAGACAGGCTAAGGAACTACACACAGTTGTGGATACTGTCTTGAAGAAGCATTCGCTCCAAATTAATGTATATAATGTATGTTTGAGCCTTTTGTGTGCAGCGAAACCATATACCATCTATATTATAATATACCAACCTTCTTGTACATGGTGTGTAGCCTAGGATAGTAAAGCTTTGTTGCTTTCTTGGGTCGAGTGAGTTTCTTGACCCTTCTTATTTAAAAATCATGCAAGGTGGTTTTACATTACGAATGTTACCTATAACATAAATATTTAAAACTGTGTTTTAATAGCTGAGATTAAAGTGTTATAATTGGCTGGAATCAATTATACAATGATGCTACGCTAGTTTTCATTATGGCATTGCATCTAAAACAATTCCTTTAAGGCAGAGGATGTCTTACCTTTAGATGGTTTAAATTTTATATTTGCCAGTAACAATAGCCTCCTATAACACAGGGACATGATTTATGATTTAGGTAACACACACCATACTACATGATACATGATGACTAAGTTTGGTTACTGCTGTGCACTTTTTAATATGTGATGTTACATGGATGAATTACTGTTGTCCTCAGGTTTATTAAGCAATTCCACTGTATGTTTGAATACATATGGATGGATATGGGTTAAAAAATAATTTAAGCAGTGTATGTAAGCAGTTAATCAATTACTGTATTTTAGTAGAAGTATTTCCATTAATCCATTTAATTAGGACGGCTTCAGACAGATTTTTTGTGAATGTGCAAGTTTTGAGTGTTCTTGTGACTTTTATTTTGTAAACAGTCTTGTGTCTCTGTGTTCATGATACTGTTCACAGGTTGTAATAATATTATGTTTATGAAAATAGTCAAATAAAAACTTCTTAATAATATAATTAAGCTATTTTGCTCTGATAACTAGACTAGTATTCTAGAGTAAAATAAAAAAACTTGTGTACCGTGGAAGGGCTAATGGGCAGGACTGTGCATGTTAAATGTTGTACATGTGATAACTGAGGTCTTGTAATTGTGACAACCAGCACATTTAGTTACAATATGTTAAAGCTATTCCTGTTACATCCTGCATTGGTATACTAATTGATCACTAATTAAGCATCCAGAGACATGCAGAATGTTTTAATTAATGTGTTTCCGTGTTGTGCAGTGGTGGTAGATAGACGGTGAGCGAGTAATGCCCTAATCTAGTTGTTGTTGGTTGCAGCAATTGCGCGTGTGTAGTGGCCATTTCCACGGGGGAGAGAAGAAGGAGGGAGATATCCCTGTGGCTGACCCTGAAGTCGACCCTCCAGTGAAGATAGACTTGCCTGTCACGCCTGTCAAACGTTCGACGGAGAAACACTGCGCAAAGCGACCACGCACTGCGGACAAGTTCATCGCAGAAAATAACCTCACTGTTGTGAAAGTTGACAGATTCGACACAGACAGTGAGTGTTTCCGTTAAGGTGTTACAGTTACTTGATTGTATGTATGATTTGTGCACTTTATTCAGTATATTCTAATATATTAAATATTTGCCACGTTGTCCTGTAGGGGACTATTTCACTAACTTTCCTATGAGCCGATATATTTGAAGTTGCTCTTTAAAATATATTTTGCTAGTGGTCTCATATACCAAAAACTGTCAATGCCAGGACAAACCACCAGAATACCGTCATCGATGCTTCACAGAAATAACATCTTGCATAGTACTGCAGCAATTGAAAGTGCATGTTTAATTCAAAAATTTGATTTGTGATTGAACTCGGTCTCTCACTTAGTAACCTCGTCAGCTCATTATAACTTCCTCCCGATGTGTCTGTTGTCAGTCAGACACCCAGGTTGTGATTGTAGTCATAAGGCACTGTGTTGTTTATCTAAAAGTATGTATTCATATTAGATAACTTTTACAGTTTTACTATCCGACATTTTTATCATTTTAATTTTACTAGACATTCTAATTAGTAACACTTTCATATATTGTTATGCTTTCATATCTAGTTTTACTAATATACGTTAATGAATTTGTTATCAACCATAATGTTCTTATTCTACTATTCAGCCGTTTTGGCTGCCAGTGAAGTGAATAAACTTTATTTTTAATTTAATTTGTCGTTTCCAGTGTCTGGACCACGCGGCCCCATCCCCAATGGCCCTATGCACCCACGCCCACTCA
This sequence comes from Oasisia sp. SBJ-2009, assembly GCA_964017155.1. Classification (NCBI taxonomy): domain Eukaryota; kingdom Metazoa; phylum Annelida; class Polychaeta; order Sabellida; family Siboglinidae; genus Oasisia; species Oasisia sp. SBJ-2009. Next base: position 4,632,974 of record OZ024864.1, on the reverse strand, counting down.
TCGCCCTCCTAGACGGGCGGGACTGCTCCGTGGAGATGCCCATCCTCAAGGATGTCGCCACAGTCGCGTTCTGTGACGCACAGTCCACACAGGAAATACACGAAAAAGTGGGTGCTTGTCTTGACCCCGTTGTCCTGTGGGGCACGAGTTGTAGTCTTGCCTGGAACAGCCTGGCCTCCTGGTCCATACCAATCCTGGGTTTCTGGTTTCTTTCACACTCACTACTCTTGTACAGCTCCCTCTGTTAGCCGGCAACAATCCCCTTTATCTTTCACGCACATTCTCCATTCATCTTCTTCTATACAATACTCCTGTCTCAGTTAGGTTGTCCTAGGTTCATTTTGAATTCTGCATGAAATAATTGCAATTAGATGATATGCATATATCATTTTCCACAAGATTCATTTGATATTTGAAAAATCATATGAGTAGGTAACAAGAGTTAGGACATTGTACATATACGACATAGCAACAACCATCAATATCATGTTTACAAACCTTATTTACAATCACAGTGGCTATGTGGTTTATATGTAAACAACCTTTTTACTATTAGTACCCAAGCCGTGACCCCCTTCCTTACGTACAGGAATAAACAGTTGTGACTGACCCTTATGAGATGACCCCTGACCCTTATGAGATGACCCCTGACCCTTTATGAGACGACCCCTGACCATGCCTGCTGTGTGTAGGTGCTCAATGAGGCTGTTGGAGCCATGCTCTACCATCACATCACCCTGTCGAGGGATGATCTCAAGAAGTTCAAGGCACTGCGAGTGATTGTGCGTCTGGGCACAGGGATAGACAACGTTGACGTGAAGGCAGCAGGAGAGATGGGTAGGTCCCCTTTCCTGTCACATGACATGTGGATTCAACCTGTTTACATGAACAAATCTGTCATGTTTCCTATCGATTGTATCACCTCAGTTAGTCGATCACATTTGCTGTATTTAGATAACTGCAAAATTGCTTTGTACGGTATAACCACGCCATAATGTGGATTGAATTTTTTTTAAATGGGTCTTTAATCTCATGGAATCTCTTGATATATCAAAAGCCTATATTTCAATTAATTAAAAGAAGCTTCCGTACTATTTGTAGGGAATATGTGTTTATCTAGACAGTTTGTAAAACTATATTTGTATTCCATGTGGTGTAAAGTGCTACAAACAATATAAAAATGGATCAGGTGTGATATATAAAATATATTATTATCATTACTATCCATCGTATAAAAACATTTGGTATTTGTTTCACTGTGTGGTAGATTTGTAGCAGGCAACTGAGCCCACTTCATGGTAGAATTAAACAGTAAACGTTAATGGTGAGATGACAGACACTACAATGTGTTACTTCCTCAGCCTCACCTGTACACACTGAGCTGTGAGGTACAACGTGTTCAACCGTATGTGATCATGATGTGTGTCCCAGGTATTGCTGTGTGCAACGTGCCGGGCTATGGCGTGGAGGAGGTGGCAGACACTACGATTTGTCTCATTCTCAACCTGTACCGGCGCACCTACTGGCTGGCTGTGATGGTTCGTGACGGCAAGAAGGTGACAGGCCCCGAGTCTCTGAGGGACGCGGCTCAAGGCTCCGCCAGGATCCGGGGAGATACCCTCGGCATTGTGGGACTTGGTCAGTGTCTTTACAGTCGCGTTTATGTAAATTGCTGTTTTATCTTTGGTATGTGTAGTGATTTTCGTACGTGAGAACGTTGGGTATTTGGACAAAAAGTAGACTTTATGAGTTCGATTTATTTACTGTATGGAGGAAGTTGATAGCGTAGAAGAGGTGAACAATGAAGTGGAACTATCAGGGTGGGATGTAAGGTGGTTATTGTGAATGTAGTTAGTTCCAAACAAATTTCATAATTACACAACTAGCAGTGTTCTACCTACTTCTACGTTTCGAACACCATTGGCGGCCTTCTTCGTGAACTGAATGTTCAGTGAAGAAGGCCGCCAATGGTGGTCGAAACATAGAAGTAAGTAGAACATTGCTAGTTGTGTAATTATGACATTTGTTTGGAATAATATATTGCCAACTTGATGAACATTTTCACTAATGTTAGTATTGTGTACACTGTCTGACTTTGAAAAAGCCTGTTGGTGTTGTGTTGACGCTGTGTTCGTCCCTGTATTGACAGTTACTGTGATACACTGTAGGACGAGTGGGCACGGCTGTGGCATTGCGGGCCAAGGTGTTTGGCTTTAACATCATCTTCTACGACCCCTACCTACCTGACGGTATAGAGAAGTCTCTTGGTGAGTCACCCCTTGTCTCGTCTCACACCTCGCTCTTGTCTCCCTCCACCCCCACCCACCCTCCACCCCCACCCACCCTCCACCCCACCCACCCTCCACCCCCACCCACCCTCCACCCCCACCCACCCTCCACCCCCACCCACCCTCCACCCCCACCCACCCTCCACCCCACCCACCCTCCACCCCCACCCACCCTCCACCCCCACCCACCCTCCACCCCACCCACCCTCCACCCCCACCCACCCTCCACCCCCACCCACCCTCCACCCCCACCCACCCTCCACCCCCACCCACCCTCCACCCCCACCCACCCTCCACCCCACCCACCCTCCACCCCCACCCACCCTCCACCCCACCCACCCTCCACCCCCACCCACCCTCCACCCCCACCCACCCTCCACCCCCACCCACCCTCCACCCCCACCCACCCTCCACCCCCACCCACCCTCCACCCCCACCCACCCTCCCACTCTGCCATTGTTCGTGAAACAGCCGTCTGAAAAACACAGGTGTGTCACCTTTGAATGCTGCCATAAATACACACCTGAACAATTGCAGCCAGGTGTACACCTGTAGTTTTTATGTTTTTTTGTCAGTCTGTTTTTAGGCGGCTGTCGATGAGTTATGTATTCATAGCTGGCAGGCAGATATTTGATTTTTAGACATGATCAATCGATGAAGCCTAAATCTTTTCTTTCTGCGAGTTCACTGTTGAGCTGTCATGAGAGTTGTTGGGATTAATTCATTTCAATATATTTGTATTGTGAATGATGGCAGTGTGGCACTACTGATACGTAAGTGTTATGTGTTTGTGATATATCTTCTAAATAAATACTGCATATCTTCTCTAAGGAATTGTCAGTCATAGCTCAATACCAGCATACAGGTTTCCGGTGCAAAATATTGTATTTACAATAAACGTAAACCTGATTAGCACCCGACATTTTTGATTGGTCTAAAACATTACGGTTTCGTTTCAGATTTTTTTTATAGTTTGTCAACTTGATTTCGTCATTGAAATCCATGCATTACGTTGCAATTCATTGGAGAAAATCTGACTGTAAAAAACAAATTTACTGCAGAAATCTTTTTTAAATAGGCCACCATGCTGATCTGGTTTTGTTAGAATTGTTGCAAAATAACAAATTTATGATGTAATTAATCTTTCTTGTGCTACTTATTTTTTTGGTGACACTACACTAGTGACAAGAAATAAATCACACATGGTATTTTGAAGGTGATTTTTGTCCGAGACTGCCATTTTTCACATTGGGACATTATAAATTTGTTTACTTGAGACAAAAAGACAAATCAATGGGAATAGGCAATAACTTTCAGTGATTAGGTTGCTAGTGGGGTGTAATTTAATTAACAAAGTTCTCTTAATTGTTTAATTGACCCAATGCTTTGATTTTTTTATTCTTGAAGAGTTAACATTCTTGGAAATTAATAGCGTTAAATACTTTCTGTGTAACGGTATGTTTTATTATTGAAATAAAAAAATTATGTGAAATATGGAAAGAACACAATGTTACTGTGTTTTATATGATATTAGTTACCAAGATGTTATAAATGCTAATACATTTGCTGTTGCAATGTCCTGCAAAACAGAGATTGGCCTCAGCAGTATGTGGTGATCTGTCAGATACAATGACAGTTTGACTATCAAACCTGTAGAGCTGTGAAAGGAAGTGGTTGTTGAGTGTTGTGTGTTGTGTTGTGTTGCAGGAATCACGCGAGTGTACACACTGCAGGACCTGCTCTTCCAGAGTGACTGTGTCACACTACACTGTAGTCTCAATGAACACAACCACCACCTCATCAACGACTACACGATCAAACAGATGCGGCCGGGTCAGTAATCAGTGTAGTATACCAGTAGTGAACTTAACATGTATGGTCAGTGGCAACATACCTCCCTTCCTTATATTATTATAATATAATGCTGGAATATATGTGTTGAAAGCTGTTAGAATGTTGTTCTCATTCAAATTGTAAACAAGACATTCAGATCCCTACCGCAGTAGTAAGTGCAGCAAACCTCAAGTTTACCATTGTGGATTTTTTAGAAATGTTATTGTATGTGAACACTTACGTTCGACCATCATGGGCTTTAAATGTGTGTGAAGACTCAGAGCATCTTTGTGAACACTTTCATTTGACCACCGTGTTTGTAGGGGCCTTCATTGTGAACACTTTCATTTGACCACCGTGTGTCTGTAGGAGCCTTCATTGTGAACACTTTCATTTGACCAGCATGTGTTTGTAGGAGCCTTCATTGTGAACACTTTCATTTGACCAACGTGTGTTTGTAGGAGCCTTCATTGTGAACACTTTCATTTGACCACTGTGTGTTTGTAGTGGCCTTCATTGTGAACACTTTCATTTGACCATCATGTGTTTGTATGGGCCTTCATTGTGAACACTTTCATTTGACCACTGTGTTTGTAGGGGCCTTCATTGTGAACACTTTCATTTGACCACCGTGTGTTTGTAGGAGCCTTCATTGTGAACACTTTCATTTGACCAGCGTGTTTGTAGGAGCCTTCATTGTGAACATTTTCATTTGACCAGCGTGTGTTTGTAGGGGGCCTTCATTGTGAACACTATCATTTGACCGTCGTGTGTTTGTATGGGCCTTCATTGTGAACACTTTCATTTGACCAGCGTGTGTTTGTAGGAGCCTTCATTGTGAAGACTTTCATTTGACCAGCATGTGTTTGTAGGAGCCTTCATTGTGAACACTTTCATTTGACCAACGTGTGTTTGTAGGAGCCTTCATGGTGAACACTATCATTTGACCGCCGTGTGTTTGTAGGGGCCTTCATTGTGAACACAGCGAGAGGTGGGCTGGTGGATGAGATGGCTCTGGCAGCAGCTCTCAAGGACGGCCGCATCAGGGCCTGTGCTCTCGACGTCCACGAAAACGAACCATTCACTTTGGCAAACAGTGCGTCTTTCTGTTTTAATGTGTGACACTTATATGCCTGTTGACCTATACAGTAGTTACTTGCCTGTTGACCTATACAGTAGACAACCATTTGCACTGCTCAGACCATCTTCAAAACATGTTAACATGTTTTGAAGATGGTCTGAGCTGTGCAAATGGTTGTCAGACAATCAATATTTAGTTGATCCAGTGATCATTTGCTTTAATTATAAATGAGTGAATGCTGATCCTGTAACACCTTTTAGACAGAGACCATTTTAGTGAAACATATGAACAGATACAGCAAGGATACCTGACAAAGTAAAATCCAAATTCCAGCAACTTCAACGGAACTTTGTAACAGTAAACTTTATTATTTAAATAAAATAGAATAAGTTGTACAGCCAGTACTCGGTAGCAATGTAAAAACAGGATAAAAAGGTGAAGTATCCAGTCTGGAGAACTGCTCTGCACAAAGCATTTTACCGCTTACTCTTTGGCAGATCTGTGCAATCAACCCCGTCTAGTTTTCTCAGAAGAATACGCCATGTTGCAATTAATGTGTGAAAATTATTCCTACAAAATACACACCATTATCTTGATTGTACTCATATGGCTGAGTGAACTAGAGAGTGTAGAGTGGGTAAACTTGTCTACAGTTGACATGTCAGGACCGGATTCAACCCAGTGGTCTTTTCATCTAGCGTCCAGTATTCTAGTCACTGACCCACTGCACTCCAGTATATACTGACAGAAAATGTATTATTTAGCATTGCAAATAACATGTTTTTACCATAGCTAAACCATTAGTTACATTTGACAGAATTGCTTGCAGATGTGAGGACATGTAGACTTGTGTTTGCGTGTGTTGTCTGTGGTGACAGTGCTGGTCTTGCTTTAGGTCCCCTCAAGGACTCGCCCAATATCATCTGTACGCCACACTCGGCATTCTACAGCGACCAGAGCGTGACAGAGTTGAGAGAAATGGCCGCCGGTGAAGTGCGTCGAGCCATTGTTGGTCGCATCCCTGACAGTCTGAGGAACTGTGTCAACAAGGAATACTTTAGCACAACAAGTGAGTCAAATGTGTATTAACTGCACTGCATTATGTCCCAGCCAGTGTATTTGGTGTGTGGGTATTTTGTGTATTTGCCAGTGTCTGTGATTGGGTATTTCATGTGTGCATGACAAGTGTAGCACCATTTGCCAGTCAAAGTTGTTGTTTCATCAGCATGTGATGTCACAGTTCATGACTGACTCTTTCCCAAGATCAAACATGCGTTCTCACCGCAAGTTGACAGTCATCTTTGTCATGTTGTGTAATTGAACTCACCCCAGGGACTGTGTCATTCACATTCTCCCGATTTCCGTAAGATTTTCAACTAAGATTTTGCTCTTAGTGATCTTTTGCATTGGAAACTGTCAAACCCAGGTCATGCCACAGGGGCACATTTGCTGGTATCCCACAGATGTAATGACCAAATTTGATGATAAAGCAGCGCTTTTTTATAGTTTGAAAACAACTGTTTAATAAAAAAAAATTCTGGATAAGTGAGCTCATTATCATAGTGATATGGTTCCATGGACCAAGACATTGTAGTGTTGTTCACATATCCACCTGGTGTGTTTCAGCGGCGTACCCCGACAGCATGAATGGTGGCAGCACCTACCCTATTGGCTATCCCCCGCCGGTGCCGAGCGGTGTCCACTCGACCACAGAGCCACTGCACCACCCTGTGGCGCACGCGGTGCCCCACAGCACACACACCGATGCCAACAACCACCTGCCGAAGCCAGAGAGCTCAGAAGTGCACTAATGTGTGTGTGTGGCACGCAGGGGCAGACATTGGGGGGACGCAGAGGCGGAGCTATTTTCATAGGAATGACGACACGACGACGAGAGTGGTGATGAACAAAGTATCAGACAAACTCCTGTGAGGCACAGCACGGTGGCTGTCCTGGAGGCATTGGCTGCAGAGATATTTAATAGTCGGGTGTTTCATATGCAGTGCTGGTGACCGAGCGAACGAGTGATTCCATGTGCTCAATACCGCCATCCGCCTGAACATTGTATGACGGCGGCTAACGCCATTTCCGTGCCGACGGTCGGATTATCACATGGCGCGTATCGCAGCGAAAAAGCAGTCGTTGCCGTGGCACGACTGCCGCGAGAACACTCACAAGTGCATCGCACCAGCCGACATACATGCAGCAGTAGGTGATCCCGTGACATTGCAGCCTCGACGACGTCCAGACATTTGCGGACGGTTGGAGCCGTGCCGCCGGCTGACGCGGTGCCGCATCTGGAGAATCTGACGGTACCAGATGCTGCTTTGTAAGCATTTGGTCGAATTGTTTGTTTTTTAATATGCTATGATAGACATAATTACCTACCTAAGTGTCGTGTCATTCCGCGGTCATGCCAATGTACGTAGCGATAGAGTTGTGGTGACTAGTGTTAGGCATGCCTGTTGTGGGGGGACTCGTGCCAGTGGTGTGTACGACTGTGTACTGGGCTCTCACGACAGCCAGTCAATACCATAGCCTTCGTTAGGAGGCCGACCGACCTAGCAACTGTCTAGTTTACTGTCGGATTTCATTCGAGCAGCCTAGGTTATCGTAAAGAGTGATTGTAATGTTAGATATTTGTGTAGCTGGTAACAGTAAATTAAGGTATTAACATACATCTGTGGGGGAGGTAATGCGCACGTGGATGAACGTGCGGTCCTATGCAGCATGCGTGCCCAGAATTTTTGTGTGGAGACGATATGCATTCTGGAAACTTAAAGAAACTTTTTCTGGCTAATTACTCTTTAGAATGGTTGGAAATACTACAGTGTAAGTGCCAGTGGCGGAATGAGTGAAAGAGATTACTATCGGTGTAGCATGATAGACTGCTAATCTAGATTTAGTTCGCGCTGGGTCTACCGACTTGTTACGAACCCAGCAATAGAAAACATGCTAACGTCGAGAGAGGGTTTTATCAGTTTAAATTATGCTTTTGCGGGTAGTTCTAATTTCTACATAGATGCATTGTTCCATCATTTCATTTTTGTGCAAGGTCAACCAGGGAATCATGCAGACATTTATCATGTTCATTAATTAATTGTATTAATAGAAAACTGTCCGTTTTGTGCTGTATAGGTTATGTTTTGGCAAATTTTGTGTAGTTGGTGAGTTACAAAAGAATGAATCTAGCCGCCTCCATTTGTCCAAGGCGTGATCATAAAAGAACTATTTGCTTTCGCAAAACATGGGTGCAGCTAATGATTTCTGACTGTTATACTAATATAGCAGATGTACTTGTTTTCAAACAAATAAGGTATAATTTGCCACATTCATACTTGGTCTGGAGGTTGACCTGGCAAAAACAGGCATAAAAGATGTGGCAAGCAGTTTTTTAAAAACAGATTTATTGTTTATTAGACTAGTAATTGTGTGCCGACATTGCTGTGTGCATACGGGAGATTTTTGCGAAAATTGTAGTTAATTGACAGTGATTTGTGTATTGGAGTCATGGCAATGGCTCCAGACTAGATTCTTCTAGTCTGTTGTTCCTCGTGGGTGTCTACAGTGACACAAGCCGTCATATGTCATATGATGTCTTGTCACTGTCACACAGCTAATGTACATATCTGCCAAGTCAAGCGTAACATCAACAGTCCTTGGTGGTGGTCGTTGCAACTTGCAATTTTTTACGGAAATTGTTGCAGAAGGGATTTGCAGCACGTTTGCAGCAGACTTGAGGGATCCTACAGCGTTCTCTGGATGACAGCGGAGATAACAGTATTTGCAAGGATCTGCTGTCCATTTTGTAGAATAGATGCAGCATTTATTATTCACAAACAGCTCAAATACACAACAGTTGTTGAATTTTAGGTGTGTCTGGCGGTACTGTCTGCCATCAACGCCATCGGAACTGGTCTGGTTGGAGACCTGTGTTAATGAGTACGGGCGGAAGTGTGTTACATGCTGTTGTTTCTCGTAGAATCAGTAAAGTACCAGTTGACTGCGAGCAGGGCCCTCTCATGGTCCGGTTTCAACAAATGTCCGCATCTAATCATTGTTTACTGTCGCACATACTGGTTGCACGTATTGTAAAATAAAATGCACAGTTCAAATTATTTTGAAAAATGCGAAATAAAACTGCCGCAGAATGAGAAATATGGTGTTTTACGGATCATGAAGCATTAGCTGTGTCTAGCTTGTCACGGCCCTTATGAAAATCTACCATGGGGAAACCACGACATATTGTGGTGTTTTTAATCATGTAAACCATGGCGTACAAAAATACCATGGTGTCTTGAAATACATAAATCATGGTATTCCACAGTTTCCCGTAGTATATTTTCATAAGAGGTCATTTGGTGATTCTCCGTTATTTTGAATCATGTAGACGATGGCTCAGAAATACTAGATCTTCCAACTGATGAATAATGTATGTTTGAGTTTAATAAAAGATGAACAAAATAACAAATGTTTGTAATGTGTGTATGAGGTGTACAAGTAATCAGTTAATAGAACATACGGGTTTCAGTAATTTGTCTAGAAATTTTATCCATCAAAGTCATGTAAAATAAAAAGCACTTCAGCAATGTTTGTTTAGCATAAATTTGTCATTTTGCAAAAATTAAATGATCTTTGTAAAAGGTATCAATATTATATAAACCAGACATTAAAAACCTGGTCATAAACTGATACATGTACATCTGTGTGATTTCTCATAATAATGTCTAAAAACCTTGTTAATGCCTGGTAAATATCATTTAAAATGTAATAAAATGAATATGAGAATAACCCTGTTTCTAATGCAGTGTATTTTACAGCATAAAATTGGCCTGTAGTATGCTGCAAATACTGCAGAATCAAAGTGACAATCGTTTACATACATGTTTGTTTATAACTTGCGATACAGCAAAAAGTAAGCAAAATAATAAAACTACAAACAAAACCATATTACCCAAAGTTCAGTCGTATGGAGACATTTTGAAAACACCACTTTTGCTGAATGAATAAGACAATTTACGGAAAGAACAGAACATGGACTTTGTCTATTTTCATATACTATCCTGTGATAAACATGTGCTGTCCTCTGCAGAGTGGCCATTTTATAGTAACAAACACACTTCCTGGTAGGGGATGGAAAATATCCACAAAGTATTTATTGTATACAAAAAGTATAAATTGTATTCATCAAAATAATAACCACTATAATGCAATATTTTAGCAGCCCTTTTTTTTTTACAAAAAAACATTGCATAATATTAGTTACTACGTTGAGCTATCCTGTTAATCTATCGTAGGCTGATGACTTGACAATCTTCACTCTCAGCTTACACTGCAAGCTCTGGCAGAGTTCCATCTCCTGAAATCAAAACGGTGAAAAGGAATGCAAATAAGCAAAGGTGGACATTGTCTGACACAACATAAATGTTTCAGGGAATGTCAACTAGTTCAGATAGGCAGTAGTGTAAATAATAAAAAATACTACCTTGTAACACAGTCAGTTGGTAAGTGAGATGCCAGTCATCCAAGGACACAAATCAACGCAGAAAAAGGTGAGTGGCCCCAGTATTTGGGTGAAGATACACCTGAGTTGACATATGACATACATGTATATTATATATATAATATACATGCATACATACATACTGATAAGGCCACTAATTGTGCATCTTAATGTTTATTATAGTGCTTAACCAGAACAAATTTTTGAGTACAGTATGAGCTAAATCTCTTAACACTTTCTGTAAAATGTCTGCAAGCAATCTGTTAGAAAGATGTTTTAGTGAAATATTCATAAAAGTGCGCTGTGTAGAGTACTCTATCTGTGGCCAGAGCATGTTGCATGAATCGGTGTGCAATAACTGTTAAATTAGACCGAGAGCGTCAGAAAACAAGATTTCGGTGACACTATTTTTTACCTGTTATGAATTGTGAGCATAAACGTAATACACAGGTCGCTGAAATACAGTTTGAAATTCATGTTAGAAAAGATTCTTTCATTTACAGTATTCCATTTACAGAGTGGCCAGCCTTTCTGCAAAGGTACTGTGGTATCAGAGAATTTGTTGCTCTATCGGGGAACACTTAGCTGTTGTCTTCACCCAAAATATACAAAATACAGTACAACACACTTATAGCGAATATGCATATAACAAACTGCCGGATAAAATGAGACAATTTCTTATGTAAACATTTTTTCCCTATCTTTTCACTTATAAGCGTTCATGCATATTACGAACATGAATATAACCGAACAAATCGAATCCCCAAATCCCGAACAAATTTATCTCCACCAGAAAATCGCCTGCTTGTATGCAAACACTTTCTGCCCCACCCATTACATGGAAGCCACACTGTGGTAGAGCATTAAAGAGGCACTGTATGGGATTGAACCAAAATTTGGCCAATCTGCGAGGAGGCAGCACCATCAGTACCTAAAAATATCTTGTTGTCTTTGAATCAAACACGGACACACGCCTCTCTTTTCCTATCTATTACAGATGCTTCTACAACTGCACTGTCCAGGATCACTTTTAAAAGCCATGAGTTAAAAATAGCAACAACAGTTATCACGTGGCACGCTTGTCTTGTCAGTTGTCGCAGTTGTGTCCACCGCTCGGCTGCGCAATATCGTCAACAAGATATTTTTAGGTACTGACGGTGCTGCCTCTCGCGGGTCGGCCAAATTGTTGCCGTTTCGCGTGGACGGTTCAATCCCATACAGTGCCTCTTTAATTCCCCTCGCACCTGCGCCTAAGTAATTAGGTCAACGAGATACAAGTTCCAGGACTACACAATCACTTGGTGCTGCAAGAATACAGGAACAGGCTTCAGGAATTTCTGTTTGTCTTCTGCCCTAGCCAACAGCAAATAAACACCAATGGAGTATTTATTCAAAACAGATTAACTGGTGTCACTTTGTGTGTGTCTTCCTTACCTTGGCTCAGTCCTGCCATATTTTACTATCATGCTCACTACGCATGGAGCCAGAGAGAAGCGCACTTTGACTGGCTGGAAGATTATATTTTGGGCGCTGCCTCAGCCAACGCCATACAAATGAAAATGTAGGACTTCATCAAATATAATTAACTCACAAATAAATGTTACGCAACGACAACACATCTTTGCGTTTGATAGCAAAAATAGTATAAAAACTGTCACTTAGATCAAACTGTCACTCAGCACTGCCACCTATAGCGGATAATCATGTACACGCCTGTAATGGATTTACAGATATAACGAATTCTTAGGAATCCAAAGTAGTTCGCCATAAGCATTGCACTCTATTACAATTTACATGGACAGGCAAACTGTGTTAAATATATGCAAAGCTTTTAAAAATAACAGAATATAAAAGTGGTCGTTGATGAGTCATCATCATTACCATCGTTGTGCAGCCATAGTGCCCCGTGGTTGGGTAATGGCCTCATCATTGTGCCCCGTGGTTGGGTAATGGCCTCATCATTGTGCCCCGTGGTTGGGTAATGGCCTCATCATGCTGTGTCCAGAGCTGCCTGTCCTCTGTCTCATTTGGGCTGTCTCAAGGTTACACTTATTTGACCCGTACTGACCTTGAGTGCTTCCAGTAGGTGCATGCTGCGGGCCTGGTCAGTCTGATGGTCACTGCTGTAGTGGACCAGGTCCACCGTCACAGTGATGGTCTGTAGTCTCTCACAGCAGTCTGTGGCCAGCAACAACAAAATTGGCTAGTTAGAGACGGTCTCACCACTTCACAAGGTCCAGAAACCTCCCAGACTACACCAACAGAGAAATAAAATTAGTAACAGGAAGATTCACAAGTGACTGTGTTGAATGCAGGAGAATGATTTTGTTGAGTGCCAGTACTGTTATCAGTGCTTTACATTCAACAGTATACAGTGTTTGTAGGAGAGAAAAAACACTTAACTTAGACTAAGATTAAAATAAACATTAAAAAACATGATCAGCTATTGTAACAGAGTGTTGGTAATCATCCAAGTTATACAAATGCTACTGTGTAAAGATGCATCTGCAGCACAGACTTAAATGTGTCCAGTGATGTTTTGCTGATGTCATAATTTTCCACCATCATTCAGATAGATAAGGTGAGGAGCGGTGGTCGTGCGGTAGAGTGCCGGACTGTCAATCGAGGGGACGGTGGTTCAATCCCACCTACCACTGTTTCGAAACTTAGGCAATTTCGTTCACCCCACATTTGCCTGCGTCTTTCGGAAGAGACACTAAGAGCGGGTGTTCCCTTCTATCTGGTGTCTATGCCAGGGGAAGTAAAAGATCCCACACATGGGATAAATGTGTAACCTGTAGTGGACTCACTAATTCTAGAGAAGGATAATTCTGAAAACCAAGCTCGACAATACTTTAGTCACAAACATGTGGCTAACACAGAGTGACGAGCTAACCATAAGAAGAAGAAGATAAGTGTCCAGTCTGTCACTCACCACTGAAGTGTCTGACGGCATCGGGAGTGACGGCCGTATGTGTAAAGTCGAGTGCCTCAAGACAGGTCAGTCCAACGGCGCACATGTGTCTGGCGGTGCGACGGGTCACCTCCGCCGCGCCGCATAACTCCAGCACCTCCAGGTGGCGACACCGGCGGGCTGAGGACAACAGCAACGATGAGCTACATGGGCAGGGTAGGTTAGGACTGAGGACAACATCAACAATGAGCTACATGGGCAGGGTGAGTGAGGACTGAGGACAACATCAACAATGAGCTACATGGGCAGGGTGAGTGAGGACTGAGGACAACATCAACAATGAGCTACATGGGCAGGGTGAGTGAGGACTGAGGACAACATCAACAATGAGCTACATGGGCAGGGTGAGTGAGGACTGAGGACAACATCAACAATGAGCTACATGGGCAGGGTGAGTGAGGACTGAGGAGTACACACAACATGCTGCTGGGTTGTTACAAACAGGAACGAGGAAGCATGAATAAAAACATGCATGAAAATAATCATGTGTATAATAATAATAAAATTTTATGTGCCAATATCCTTGAAGATCAAGCTCAGTGGCGTGACAAAACCAAGGGATTATGCAATCTCGTAATCTCATCTTTCAATTACACAAATGTATGCACACACGCACGCGCGCACGCGCGCACGCACGCACGCACGCATGCACGCACACACATGAATGACTAACACTGGATCTGCTAAGTTACAGTTTACTTATCTCACTGTGAAACTAAAAGTCGATAATAATGATGTTTTCGGGAAATCAAGTTTAAATACATGCAACTCATTTCGTTATAATTCAATACAATATACTGTAATGACATTTTAGTAACACATGCTGTATATATCTCACACACAGGTAACACAGTTACTGTTACTACTCACCGACAGCGACCAGTCCTTTCACGGAGACGTCAATGCCCCCTACACACAGGACACGTAACTGAGGCCAGCATCGTCCAATCATAAGTAAGCCGTGGTTGTTGAGCCCTGACGTCTGTTGTGTCTGAACCTGTCCTCCAATACTTCTGCAAGTGAACAAACAGATGTTTACTGATTTAGAGGAAGCCTGTGTGTTCTTTCTTATTTACTACTATACATAATTATCTTAAGACAATAATAAATCTGTTGCAAGTAATATTCAACATATGCGTTTTGAGTTGCTACTTCCTGTGACTACTGGTACCTAACTTTCCATGGAAATTAAACTTCGTAGTACAGACAAAATCAGCTCATTATCATAACCGGCCACTGTGCCTGCCCTCAGGATACAGGCACACTTTACTAAAATCTTCCCATTAGAGACCCCATTCCTTCTTATTAACCACCCGTCAAAATGTTGATTATAATCAAAATAAATATTTTTACACAACTATATTAACTTAATTCACATCAACTGCCATCATCCTAGATGAAGCCTGCTGATGGTAGACACAATGTTGATGCGAGTTAAATTAAAATGTTGTTGTTTTAAAAAGAATTCACTTTTGTTTACATTCTTCCTAATTGATGAACTTGTTCACTAATGTTGATTGTATCTGGAAATGGTTAGTTTGTACTAACTCCTATAGGTGTGTTACACTGAAACATTAACTAAAACTTTTTACGAAACTTTAACTACAAATGCATATTACACAAAAACCACAGTTGCAAAGTACTTGTAAAAATTACCAAACTAACGACCAGCATCAGAAAATATTTCTAAAGATGAAAACACCAACTAACACATGACGTTTGTGAGCCGGGGGGATGACGAGGGTGGTGATGTATCGACACCCCGCCCCCAACGCCCACACAGCCTCCGAACTGATGGGATCCACCTCGCTAGTGTATGCGACTCTCTGTAGGTGGCGACACATGCAGCTCACCAGCCACAGGCATCTGAAACAACAAAAAGCCACCACATCAGAAAGAGTGTTGCACTGGTGTGTGTCCAATATAGAACAGTATGTACAAAATATGAAATGAATTCTACAGTTTGTTAAGAAATCACAACACATCTGTAGATTAAAATAAGTAAATATGTGTAGGTGTTGACAAGGATGTTCCAAATCTGCTAGGTGCTGGTCATTAACATAACAATTACATTATTGCGACTATGGGAGACTATTTAGTGGAATAAGTTATCTGTTTTCTTTGTATTTCACTATCAGACTTCTTTCTCTTTTTTGAGTAATGTCTGCATCTTCCATCTGTACAAGTCAGACCAACTAACTAGCAACCAGAAATGTTTCTGAAGAAAGGTATTACATTTGACTGTGAAATGCAATGTAACAGCCACAAGTCAAGTGAATCTCTTCACAAGTATATAGTACGTGACATTATGTGATTAATACACTGACACACATCCTCACCTGGCGGTGATGGTGCTGTCACAGTTGACTATCTTGAGAGACAACAGACTCTCCCCAGCAGCTCTGAACAGAGCCTCTAAGCCTGGCTCCAGACTGCCTCTGTGTAAACAGTTAGCCACACACGTATGTACATGTGCATGTAGTGCAATGTACACTGTCTGTACACACACAATAAGTTATACATACAACATTCAGTTCATGTGGCTGCTCTAAGCTCTTTAATAAAAATTCACTCCCAGTTCATTTGCAAACATTGTGCCTTCTCTGGGAAGTTCCGTTTTCAGGCATGCTGCAATAACCATGCTGACAGTTTGTTATAGCTTATAGTTAATAGTCACTGTAAGCAGTAACTATGCAGACAACATGCACTACTGCCTGCGGTGCTCATTCAAACAGCTGAGTGAACTTGAGCAACGTGGAGTAAACAAAATATGCAAAGTTGAAAACAGCAACAGAAGGATTCAAACGTACAATCTATCATGTGTGTGTATTATGAATTGCCATAGCAAGAACAGACACCTCAGACACAGTGCTTCACTCCCCTGACTGTTTGCTCACTGCATAACTACTCCTCTCTACTCGACCCACCGAATGTTTGCTGCGTACTCATCATCCATCTCCCCGCCCCTCCTGTCTCGGGGCCTCAGACCTGCACGAAGAAAGTGTGAAATAAAAATATGACATTCATAATCTCTGCCGCACAAATGTAGGTTTCCAATTTTCATTTTAAAGCATTATCTTTGTTGCAACATTAAATAATATACTCAACTATGCTGTGATACAGGCATTTCAAAATGTTAATTGTAAATATCTTAATAGAATAATAACTGATTATTTGAATAATGTAATTATGAATAAACAACTGGCATAAAAACACTTTTATTTCACACTGCAATGTTTTTTATTCAACCATGCAGCAGGTTATATTTTTCAGTTATATAACAGCAGTAGCGATGAACGTTTTGTATTAGCTACATATGTTGATTAATTAATTAATTAAGAGCAACATGAACATGTTTCCCCTACCTTCAAGTGTGAGAGACCGCAGGTCGCCACACCACTGAGATATAGTACTCATGTGCTGAAACAATGAAAACACTTTCTGAAGTCAAAATAACTTACAACCTTGTAACTATTCACCTAGGCAACCTGACTGGGCTGGACAACTCTTGACCACAGGCCAAATCATAGTGTGACTATATATTAAAACGACATGGTCCATTCATGGCTTTTTATTTTATTGCAAAATCATGTTCTACGGTATAAATTATACCTATTAGAGCGTAAAGAGAGTCAAAATATGTTTTCATGTACTATTCAGGGGTTGAAAATAGATGCAGTAAGGGGTGCTTAACTCTGTTTACACACCGACCACGAGGCATTTTCGAAACCGTTGTAGGCATGGCTGAAAGCCCAGAAGGAAATGCATGATCATGCGATGCAGTATCACATAAACACAAGTTGACACCACTAACGCCACACCCAGCCAGGTGCACACTCCCAGTTGGGAAAGGTCAAAGGGTGGGTGTCACTCGCGGTGATTTGAGTGACAGCGTATATTAACATTACAAAGTCAGTTCTGTTTCGATAAAACATTTATTGGTGGTCAGGACGCTACAATAGTTATAACTTATACTGATTAACATGATTTTGCAATAAAAATAAAAAGCCACGAACGGACCACGTCGCTTTTAAACTCACGTGTAAATGCAAAGGAAACTAATACAGTCAAATTCATAGAAATATTTTTCTCTCCAACTAATACCTTTGACGAAATTGTCATCCGTTTTAGTATCACAGATCGCCACAAGATGGGGTGTCGACTCATGTCCCGCCACAACCGACACACTCGCGCGACTCGACTCAGTGTCACCGTGTCGAGGTACAAGAAGACACAGAAGAGGGCGTCACGACACTGCTGCTGTCGCTCCGACGTTGACACACGCGACAGTCGCCTTGACGACCTCTTTCCTGTCATCATGGCAACTGAAACAAGGTTGTGGCAGCCATTATCAATCTTACAGTTGACCTGTTCAAGTGATGTGTGTTGTGCTTAACAACATCAGTCCTATGTCAACTTTCATCATCTTATAGGTACAGTGTACTGTCCACCATCCACCAGTAGCCTAGCAACAAAGTCTGTGAAGCTATTCAAAATGGATGTCAACCATGTGGAGCATTTTGAAATGTCTTTCTATTCTAATTATAAGGTATCTACGTTTGGGAGGACACATTTCCACAAGAGCCTGGCATTGCAACATCACTCAAACCAGTAAAAGTGCAACCCTTTGTTTCTTCTGTTACTGGGAAGTCGCCACAATTAAAATCTGGAACTCACTGACTACAGATAACTGCTTATGAAACTGTGTATTTATTAGACCGTACACGTGTACACTTTGTAGATTGAGTACCGTACATGTATGTTATAAGCACTATAATGATAACAGGATATGCATAATGTGATTACCTTGTGGAACCTGCCTGTGATATTCTGCTTGTTCAGGAAACTTCACGTGATATTTCTTCGTTTCTGGAACTTTCTTGTGATATTTCACAGGTTCCGGAACTTTCTTGTGACATTTTGCCGGTTCCGGTTGGTTCTGTCGGCCACGTGAAAGCGACACCTGGTGGTGGCCATCCACTACAGTAACAACTGACGAGGAAACTGACGACGACGTCTCAACCGACGTACTTGTTTCTGACACGTCATCGTCATTGTCATTACTCACTGTCTGTCTGGGTGGATGATTTTGCAGCTGCTGTCTGTGCAGCTGCTCGTTTGCTGTAAGCAGCTGCTGCTGCAAATGCAGCACTTGCTGTTGCAGCTGCTGCTGGTAGGAGACTGGAACTGCTGATGAGTGGTCTCTCGATATATGGTCTGAACCGAGTGGAACAAACGACCGGTCAACACTGGCCGCAGGAAGAGTCTGGTTTGTGTGTCCATCTCGAGTCCGGCCACTGACCGGTACGTGGTCATCCCTGAAGCTGACCTTGTGGAATGGTGATGCGTGTGTGGGCAGTGAGTGAGACCGGGTCAGGTCTGGACTGGACTCTGTGGGTGGTCCCTGGTGGTCAGTGGAGTGGGTGGACAAAGACGTGCCTGGCCAGTGAGACTGGACGGCTTCATTGGTGTCATGGGACCCTGGCCCCAGGCTTCTCTTGTGGGACTGTGGCTCTAGAAATGGGACACTGGTAATTACACACAATCTCCAGTTAACAACAAATACAATATTGTAGTCATGAATGAAGGTGAGTTCTCTTATGTCCTCTGAACTGTTTAAATTTACTTTACTTTACTACAACTTGTGAATGGATGAATGCTAAACTGTAACTAGACTGTTAGGTACAACGGGTGTGTCTAAAAACGGGTGTGCCACAAGGCTCGATACTCGGACCTTTACTTTTTATTATGTTCATGAATGATGCTATTTTAGAAATATCTGAAGCCAGAATTGACATGTATGCCGATGATTCCACAGTCTATGTTGCCAGCAAATGTGTTGCCGATATAAACCGGACTCTAACAACCCATTCGAAACCATTGTATCAATGGATTAATGCAAATCGCATGGTTCTTAATGCCGATAAAACCGAATGCATGCTGTTAGGCCCCAGACAGAAACTTCAACGCGCAACTCCAAACTTCTGTGTATATGGCAACAACTCTATAGTGAAACCCGTCCAGGTCCATAAATTACTTGGTTTATACGTGGACAGTAATCTGACCTGGAACACACACGTAACCAAGCTGTGCGCCAAGTTGCGCAGCCGTTTGTATTTGTTCAATCAGGTGAAACGACTAATGCCACTACATGCTCGGAAACTGTACTTTTCAGGAATGGTTCAACCACTAATTGATTACGGGTGTGTTATATGGGGAAGCTGTGGACACAGTTTGCTGATGAACGTTCATAAGATGATGAAACAATATGCGCGTGTAATTTTGAATGTAAAAGACCGGCGACAGATTTCGACTGTAACACTGTTTCGTACTCTAGGATGGTTGCCAATTGATGTTCGGATACGTTATTTCACTTCCATTGTAATGTATAATGTCATGCATGGGCACGCCCCTGGCTACCTCACTGATCTGTTCGTGTTAAACAACAGTGTGCACAATCATCACACTCGCAGCTGCACAAATATTCATGTGAAGAAATACAACCTGTCCTTAGGCCAGCGCACATTTGCTTACAGGGGTGCGAAACTTTGGGACACGATCCCGGAATGTATAAAAAATGCGAATAGTGTAGACACCTTTAAAACACACTGTTTAAAGTTTCTCGTGAAAGATGTGTACAATTGCATGCATTTCCCGATAGATACGCTTGAGTGATTGTTTGCATTTTGCAGGTAGATTGTTTTGGATTCAAATGAAATGTTAAATTCTTTTAATTTTAAATAATATATTAATGTAATTTTTTATAATTATTCTAATATTTTATATTTTATAATATTTTAATAATATGTATTTGTTTATAATTACAGTTTATCTAATTTTAGTTTTATCTATTTATTGCTACAGCGGTTATGTTTATATTGTTGTGAACTATATATTTTATCTAAAGCTTTATTGTATGTATGTATATGATGTATGTATGCATGTAAGATGATGGCCCATTGAAAATCACGATATACCACGTGACATGGTTACCATCAAGAAATAAAGCTTTTACTACTACTACTAGGCACAAAGTCTCTGGTGGTGTCTAAATATGATACCCAACATCCAGTATATTAGATGTCTCTGTATAAACATTCCATCCATACACATGCATGGTCACTGATTTACATAAACATATGCACACACATGCACACATGCATGCACACACTCACATATGCACCTATAAACACACACGCACGATGCACGCACGCACGTACGTACGTACGCACACACACACAACAACAACAACAAACCCCAATACACATGCAAAACCTGAAATAATATAATAAAATTATTGAAAAATATATGAGGATATCTTTTACACGACAGCACAAAGACCACAAGACAGGTTTACCTGAGGTCTTCTGCCACTGGCCACCAGAGGGTGCTTCTGCATAGCTGTGTGGTGTGTCACCTTCGACTACACTGACCTGTGGCGCCACCGTGAGGAGACGCTGTGAACACAATGTTCTAAATTGAAGTTTTCAACACCATGTGAAATACAACGTTTGTAATGTCACACATGTGTGAGAGGTATTCACTTAGTCTGTGGAGGGGTACCAACCATACCAAGAGGCACCCACATTTAGTTGTTGTTATGTTTGTAATTATTAATGCTTAACATGGTTGTATTTAAACCGACCTGTAGTAGACTGTCTAGTCGTCAAGGTGCAACTGTGGGACAGCTGTGGGAGAGTCACTAGGTTTGTTTGTATTTTTGTTATGACAGTAATCAAGCAGCAGCCAATGCCAGTATTTCCATCTTACATTTGCTTTCTTTCATGTAATTGGTTGTTGCTGGGAGTGTAAAGATGTACTAACCATTGGTTGTTGCTGGAAGTGTAAAGATGTACTAACCATGGGTTGTTGTTGGAAGTGTAAAGATGTACTAACCATGGGTTGTTCTTGGAAGTGTAAAGATGTACTAACCATTGGTTGTTGTTGGAAGTGTAAAGATGTACTAACCATGGGTTGTTGTTGGAAGTGTAAAGATGTACTAACCATGGGTTGTTGTTGGAAGTGTAAAGATGTACTAACCATGGGTTGTTGCTGGAAGTGTAAAGATGTACTAACCATGGGTTGTTGTTGGAAGTGTAACGATGTACTAACCATGGGTTGTTGTTGGAAGTGTAACGATGTACTAACCATGGGTTGTTGTTGGAAGTGTAAAGATGTACTAACCATGGGTTGTTGCTGGAAGTGTAAAGATGTACTAACCATGGGTTGTTGTTGGAAGTGTAAAGATGTACTAACCATTGGTTGTTGTTGGAAGTGTAAAGATGTATTAACCATGGGTTGTTGTTGGAAGTGTAAAGATGTATTAACCATGGGTTGTTGTTGGAAGTGTAAAGATGTACTAACCATGGGTTGTTGTTGGAAGTGTAAAGATGTACTAACCATTGGTTGTTGTTGGAAGTGTAAAGATGTACTAACCATTGGTTGTTGTTGGAAGTGTAAAGATGTACTAACCATGGGTTGTTGTTGGAAGTGTAAAGATGTACTAACCATTGGTTGTTGTTGGAAGTGTAAAGATGTATTAACCATGGGTTGTTGTTGGAAGTGTAAAGATGTATTAACCATGGGTTGTTGTTGGAAGTGTAAAGATGTACTAACCATGGGTTGTTGCTGGAAGTGTAAAGATGTACTAACCATGGGTTGTTGTTGGAAGTGTAAAGATGTACTAACCATTGGTTGTTGTTGGAAGTGTAAAGATGTACTAACCATGGGTTGTTGCTGGAAGTGTAAAGATGTATTAACCATGGGTTGTTGTTGGAAGTGTAAAGATGTATTAACCATGGGTTGTTGTTGTTGGAAATGTAAAGATGTACTAACCATTGGTTGTTGTTGGAAGTGTAAAGATGTACTAACCATTGGTTGTTGTTGGAAGTGTAAAGATGTACTAACCATGGGTTGTTGTTGGAAGTGTAAAGATGTACTAACCATTGGTTGTTGTTGGAAGTGTAAAGATGTATTAACCATGGGTTGTTGTTGGAAGTGTAAAGATGTATTAACCATGGGTTGTTGTTGGAAGTGTAAAGATGTACTAACCATGGGTTGTTGCTGGAAGTGTAAAGATGTACTAACCATGGGTTGTTGTTGGAAGTGTAAAGATGTACTAACCATTGGTTGTTGTTGGAAGTGTAAAGATGTACTAACCATGGGTTGTTGCTGGAAGTGTAAAGATGTACTAACCATGGGTTGTTGTTGGAAGTGTAAAGATGTACTAACCATGGGTTGTTGTTGGAAGTGTAAAGATGTACTAACCATTGGTTGTTGTTGGAAGTGTAAAGATGTACCATCCATGTGTTGTTGTGGCAACTGTCCTGGGCTGACTGTCATCCAGCCCCCCTGCGGCCAACAGGGCCCACTCACATGGCTGGGCACTGGTAGACCCCCGGCGTCACCCCCTGGCTGAAGTGAAATCACAGTTCTTATTAATTTACATATTTTATATGAAGAAAAGTTATGAAAACATTCAACATTAAATATCATGCTATTTTTATGACAGGTTTTTGTGTACATAAAAAACACTTTAAAGTGATTAATCTGAAAGAAATGATGTGTATTGCTAAACACGCATAAAAGACGGCAGCTCAGTCACAAGTACAAGGACATTTGACATGGACACATACAGGGACTTAGCCACAGGCCTGTCTGTCCATCTTAGAGACAGGCAGATGGTGGACCATGACGGGTTACAACTCCTAAGACTGGTCACATTTCCAGTTACCAAAATAATTTTTAACTCTCTCTATTAGCGCAAATCGTATGCTATGTTGCCATGCCGATGCTCTGTGCTCACTCAACCATGAATACTGGCGAGAGTAGGGATGATATAACACAATAAGAAATAAATATATGTGATGTGTTTACATATTTATTAAGTGTCAGTATAATTTCTACTGACATTTTAAATGTATTTTTTTTATATCATAGTGACATTTTAATCATACTATTTTATTTTAGTATATTTATTTATTTATCTGATTTATTTATGTTAAACTTACGTTACCAAACTATACCTCAAAGTGACATTTGTGGAAACACACATTGTGTCTGTAACACAGAAGTCCTGATAATAATAATTAGCATGTTCAATGTCATGTTTTTGTGTAGACATTCTGCACAATTTGTTGCGACACTTAATTAACAACCAGTGGTGGTGCCATGGAGCTAAGTGTCACTGGCACTGATCATAGCACGGGTCTGTGTGGTTCTCGGCAGGGCTTTAGGCAGGATGAAATTATTGCCAGTCACATGTTATGGTTTGCCAGTCACATGTTTTGGTGGACACGTTGATGTTAACTGTTAAGCTAGTTTATAAACTTTCAAATTGTGCCTGATGACCTGAAATGGACTACAAACGCACATTTGACACCATTTACACTCACTTTCAAGGCATAACTAACAATATCTATGGTTTTGGAAGACTTTTTTTTTTTGCTCCTTCATTTTTTTGCCCGTCCACAACCCGTCCTCCATATTTCTACCCATCCATATTCGTTTTTACCCGTCCAAATCACGGGTGGATGGGTCTCTAGATAAAGCTATGGTTCTCGGTGATTTGAACATTGACAATGCTTAATCCTTAAAAGTAATTCAAAAATCAACACAAATCCTGTGTACATCCAGCAAATATTCATAGGTAATTTTGGGATTGCAACAACTGAAACAACAGACTGCACAGACCCAAGCCACACCAAATGCCGGCAACTCTCAACTCCACAACTCAGTCACGGCTAAGGAGTTGATTCTTTTGTGACATTACAAGTGACCGTATTTGTGTAGCCATAATGACATGCATTAAAAATAAACAACTTCATATTTGGCACATTACTTGACAAGAACATTACATTTACATACACAAACTTTCGAGGAAATAAAAAATTATTTTAGTCTTTAATGACATGACCATACACAAGCAGCTCTGAATGAAGGCACACTCACTCTGTTGTTGTCAGGTAGTTCGACTGACATGCCCGCCACATTTGCCAGAATGCACTTGTACATATCCATCTCCTTTTTCATTGTTATTAGCTTTATCTCGAGACTTTCCTTCTGGGCCAGTAGACCGCTGAGCATTTCTTCCAGTTTTTCACGAGCAAATGTTTCTTTCTCGGCTGATGACTTCAGAAACTTAGTCAAATTATTCAGTTCTCTGCCAAACAGACAAACATCAATTAAAGTTTATCGTTGTTTGTAAATGTTAGGAAGTCAAAACAGTAAATAAGATTAATAACATAGATGAAATTCCTTGTTAGTGTATTATCTGAACTCTTACTAATCGTAGACTATAACATGAACAGAAAACTCCCAAGAACATTTAAAACTTTAAAAAAACAATTACTGTGTAGCAACAATACAAACATGTATGTTCACATAAATTCCCTGAAAAAAATTGTCTTGTAATTTAATAATTTTATGACAAAAACATAATTACGTGGATACGTAAATTTTTCCAAACAATTTACATAAAATATTCTGTAAGCAACCAGAAATAATTAAACAGCGATCTTGAAACAACAACAACACCCTGTATATGTGACTCACTCATTCTTTGATTCAAGCATCTTGTCTTTTTCTGATAAAGCGTCTTGCAGCTGCGTGATAGTTTCCAAGTGAGCAATGTTTTGTTCTGTGGCTGTACTGAGGGCCTGCTGCACTGTGCGTCTGTCCTCAGTGGATCGACCCAGAACCTCCCTCGTGCTCTCCACCTGCATGTCCTTCAGGTTCACCTGCACAGGAACACAAGTAACAGTTGCATCCCAAATGTAGCTCGTTCTTGTAATGATAACTGTGATAAGCACACGTGATTACGATTCATGATCAGGGCTTTAAACAGGATAACATTTTTATCAGTCACATGTTTTAGTCCACACATGGATGTTAGTTTACATACATGCCAGGTGAGATGTGATTCATGACCTGAGATAAGCGACAAACACACGTGTGACACCCATTTTCAAGGCATATTTGACAACATCCATGATTTTTGAAGACCATTTTTGCGCCTTCTTTTTTTACCCAGTGATATATCTACCCATCCTCAGTGGGTTTTACCCATCCACCCATCCAGTGATATTTCTACCCTTCCTCAGTGGGTTTTACCCTTTCAAATGGTGGCTTGACAGGTTTCTGCATACAGCTATGATTAAGGGCTAAGTCATTATTTAGGCATTGTTTATAGTTTCCTGGATGATGTCATGTATATTGTAACCTGCTGAATGTGACCAATTGAAAATAAATCTCATTGTTTTATTTGACTAATATAAAATATGACTGCCTATATTTGGCAATATAAATATGCACAGGAAAATCAACATTGCAATATAATCAAGTATGATTATGATTACAATGCATTAGTACCCAGTGTAATTTAATAAGAGTAAGGTAACATCAACAGTAACATTGATTAAATGGTTATGATTTCTAGGAAGTTGATTGATAAAATAATGACCGTATGTATTGATACACTTTATAATAATCTAATTTTCAGCTGTCTAAAGTGATATGATAGTTAATAAGTGATTCTCAGATAGAACTACACCTGGTAATGGATTCTGGTATCACATTATCCATATTCTTTCTCACTGGTATATTAACAAGGCAACTTAATTCAGTTTAAAAATAATTCCTGTCTAATTATGTAGGCTCAAACAAAACTACATTTACAGGTGTCCAAAGACATGAAGTGCTCAAAATCTAGCAAATTTGTGTATGTCTGAAACGATAGCATCTGGATGCAAGCAGTCATTACACTAGGTCACCATCCTCACCTGCTCCAAGAGACACTCAACCTCCCTCCACCTCCCCTCATCCTGACCTGCTCCAAGAGACACTCAACCTCCCTCCATCTCCCCTCATCCTCACCTGCTCCAAGAGACACTCAATCTCCCTCCATCTTCCCTCATCCTCACCTGCTCCAAGAGACACTCAACCTCCCTCCATCTCCCCTCATCCTCACCTGCTCCAAGAGACACTCAATCTCCCTCCACCTCCCATCATCCTCACCTGCTCCGAGACACTCAATCTCCCTCCATCTTCCCTCATCCTCACCTGCTCCAAGAGACACTCAATCTCCCTCCACCTCCCCTCATCCTCACCTGCTCCGAGAGACACTCAATCTCCCTCCATCTCCCCTCATCCTCACCTGCTCCAAGAGACACTCAATCTCCCTCCACCTCCCCTCATCCTCACCTGCTCCGAGAGACACTCAATCTCCTTCCATCTCCCCTCATCCTCACCTGCTCCGAGAGACACTCAATCTCCCTCCACCTCCCCTCATCCTCACCTGCTCCGAGAGACACTCAATCTCCTTCCATCTCCCCTCATCCTCACCTGCTCCGAGAGACACTCAATCTCCCTCCACCTCCCCTCATCCTCACCTGCGCCAAGAGACACTCAACCTCCCTCCACCTCCCCTCATCCTCACCTGCTCCAAGAGACACTCAATCTCCCTCCATCTCCCCTCATCCTCACCTGCGCCAAGAGACACTCAATCTCCCTCCACCTCCCCTCATCCTCACCTGCTCCAAGAGACACTCAATCTCCCTCCACCTCCCCTCATCCTCACCTGCTCCAAGAGACACTCAATCTCCCTCCACCTCCCCTCATCCTCACCTGCTCCAAGAGACACTCAATCTCCCTCCATCTCCCCTCATCCTCACCTGCTCCAAGAGACACTCAATCTCCCTCCACCTCCCCTCATCCTCACCTGCTCCAAGAGACACTCAATCTCCCTCCACCTCCCCTCATCCTCACCTGCTCCAAGAGACACTCAACCTCCCTCCACCTCCCCTCATCCTCACCTGTTCCAAGATACACTCAACCTCCCTCCACCTCCCCTCATCCTCACCTGTTCCAAGAGACACTCAACCTCCCTCCACCTCCCCTCATCCTCACCTGTTCCAAGATACACTCAACCTCCCTCCACCTCCCCTCATCCTCACCTGTTCCAAGAGACACTCGATCTCCCTCCGCTGACTCTCAATGACATCTGCTGCGCGACTTCGCAATGCATCCAGCTCTGTTCTGACTTTACGGAGCTCTTCCGTCAACGCCTGCTTCTCTACGTCGAAGGCTTTCTGTTTCTCTGACAACTCCTGCTTTGCAGCTAAATCTGGGACAGAGTTACTCTGGCTTTTAACCATTGCCTGATGCACCAAAGCATCACTGGCATAGCTGGTTAGAACGTGCGGGATTCTTGAATGTGATTTCACCTCGTAAGGACACAGTAAAGCACCTGACGAAAAGCGCAGGTGCTCGTTGGATTTCACCAGACCTCTCTTAGCCAACGTGAAGTCGCTGGTGCAGCCGTACAAGCCAGCCGGGGTCGGCGGCATCTTAAACAGGTGTGCCATCGTGCTGCTAGATGTCACTGCGAGCGATCCCTCGGTACCAGAAGATGGCGTTGTCATCTGGTCGCGAGATGCCAGTTTCATGTCAGACGATTCGTGTTTCATGTCAGGTGATTCGTGTTTCATGTCAGGTGATTCGTGTTTCTTGTTCTCCTCCGTGTCTTTCGCCTGGTTCACCAACTCCGTCTCCAGGAGCTTACTCTCCTTTGTCAACAGGTTTAGGATCGGCAACGAGTCCACTTGACCCAGCTCTGACCTATTGACCTTTGATGGCAACCTGCAGATATGCGCGGCTTCGATGTGTGAGTTCAGCGCCTCTAGTGTCAAGAACGGCTGAGATGTACCACATTTCGGGCAGTGGAACGGGATTGTCGCATCAACACCTTCGAGGAATGGAGGCTCGGACGTTTCTCTTGTTGTCAACATTGCAGGGACGTCACGTCAATGACGTCATCCTTGATTCTCCTGGTCATAAAAGCAAATACATAAACAGTTAATTAACACTGATCCAACGCACTCCCCAGCGTCAGTGGTGGATCTGGTATCACTGTGACACAATCAAACTGTAACATTTACAAATGCAAATAGCTGTCTGACCAGCCAATGTACCTGTCTAGCCTTGTGTGCATGCCTTGTAGACAGTACAGCACAACCTTGTGTTGTTTCCTTTAACATAACGGCTAACACCATCTGCTATTGATTTGCCAGTGCTGTATGACAGTGGCCACAGCACAAACACCAGCTGTCACTGTGACACAGCCAGCAGGATCAATCCTGTGGGGCAATTATGAAATTGTTCAAAAGATAATTAACATAGATGTGACTACTTCAATTCATGCCAAATCAAATTTGAAAGCAAATTAATTATTCATTTGTGTCAAAAAGGGGTTGTTTATGATTGAAGCTTTACAAATTATAATATACTTCATATTTAGTCACTATCAAATCCGTGACTTGCATGCACCACATTCATGGGTGATTACAAAATTCAGTGTTTGTATGCATGAGTTCATGCAGGCAAACACACACATACATGTATACAAACACACAAACAAATTCTATCAAGGTTATTGAAACCTAGCATGATCACACATAATATTCTAATTATACTATATATATATATATATATATATATATATATATATATATATATAATATATATATATATATATGTATATACTGAAACAGACATATGGTAAAAATGTAAATTAATTCTCTTAGTTTTTATGAATTATTTATTTTGAATTACTGTTTAATCAACATTAACTGAAAACACAATCTCCCTGACTAATATATATATATATATATATATATACATATACATATATACATATATATATATATATACATATATATACAATATATATATATATATATATATATATATATATATATATATATAGTGCCCAGGAAATGTTTAGTTAACCTATGCTCTGATCCAATCTGGGATCATGACTCATGGTGATCGATCTAACCTCATTCTCTCATTACAACATGCTGTTGTTAGTCTTGTTATCTGACGACAATGTAGTAACATGATACAAAGTTCACATTGATCATTCACCAATTTTCTGATTGCTAATATAAATAATTAAACTGAATTTGTGAGAACCATTAAATATTGTTATGTTGTCATGATGTACTGAGATTAGGACATTCCTTATCAAGGTGGCTGCCAATACAGGTGTGCTGGAAATACAAATATATTATTATTATTATTTATAATAATTACCAGGGTATATATTATGGTATATATTGACATAATCAGCAGCAGTAAAACCTGTCACGCGAAGATGAAAGTGATTAATTGTTCCTGCAGAATGCTAAAAATAGCAGATGAATGGGCTCATTTTGTGCTGCTGTATGTCTATTACCCAGGTATACACATAATGATTATTCAGTCTTCCTTTACTATCTTGTGACATGAGCCAATTATCTTGCATTGTGCCTTTTCAGCTTTTGTTTTCAATAAAAGGTGATATATACATATATATATTATATATATATTATATATCAAAGGTAATATATATATACATATATATACATATATAAATACATATATATATGTATACATATATATGTATATATATATATATATATATGTATATATATATATATATGTATATATATATATGTATATATATATATATATATATGTATATATATATATATATATATATATATATATATATATATATATATATAATGTCATTAGGCTTTGTTATTATGATTTAAACAAATCCATGTTTCATTTGAATTTTTCAAAGAAAACCAACACGTCTTACTGGCGTGCCATATACTTACTCGATTCACTTGGATGGCTGCCAAAATGCTCCAGCGTATGCTGTCTTGTTCAGTGAGCGGATGAGTGAGTGTCGGTCTTCCTCTACTCTAGTCTTTACTGCTTATGCAGGTAAATAATGCCGAGGCAGCGAGTTTCGATTCAAATCAACCAACATGTTGCGTGTTAATCGTGGCGCTTGTACGATTCAACGGATGCTTTGTTTGCGTTGACAACATCCACAACGAATAGCATATCTCACATGCATTCACTGATAGATTAGATGGACGAACAGCAACTAGAATTATACCCACATCTGCTTAGTTTTCGCCCGACACATGAACATTCGTCATCGATATCGCTTTGCAGAGCGAGACGCGCGTGTAGACGTCGGGATCATAAATTATTGCATCGATACAGCGTCTTAATTAACATTTATTATTAATGATTAATCACCTATGATCGCTCGTTATGACACGTATACGCGTGTCCTGATTATATAAATCTGTGTTTTATTACTACTATATTATCTGGATCACAGGCATTTTTAGTGCTGTCACTAGTGTGCTTGGGTCAGTCTAGAAGTCGTGGTATAACAAAGTATTCAGGGCGACAGTTTCACTGAGTCTGAGGTAATATAACAAGTTATCATTAAACAGAATGCGACACTTTCTTAAAATACAATAAACTGCCGCCACACCATTATCAGATTATAGAACACACTACTTCCTTGACATATTGACAGTCCTAGTGTTGACCTTCTCGTTATGACGGAATTCCGGTTGAAATTTAAGTGTTTCAGGTGTGAAGATTTGTCTCAAAAATAAAATGCAACATAGCTGAAATCTTCCAAGAGAAATAAAGATGGTGTTTGTTTGAACATGTCTGCAGGCAGTAAAGTGTAAATTGCTTTGAGTAGTTTTGTTGACTGGATACTACATATAAGAATTTACCTTTAGGAACACAATGAACAAAATCAGACGTGTGACTAGTTGTAAGCACCAGTTGACGTCAGTAAGACAAACACGTGGACAGAACTGACAAATGACTTGTATTCATTTTATTCTACGTAGAAGTCAACAATATTGCAGATGTAGGCACCGCCCGCTATGCACAGTTCAGTGCATCTCTATATACATTAGATTATTGAAGGACAGAAAAATCTGGCTCCCAACAAATTGCTTCATAAGAAACTCAACAGTTACACCACTAAACATCACGCCCTAGAATACAACCAGGAGGGCTGTAATGATTCATTGCTGTATCTTGATACTTTCATGTCATACATGATATATTTTACACGATAAAACTGTACATGATAATTACATAAGCATTTATTTTCCATGGTTTTATGCTGTTGAAAGCTGCCAAAAGCACATGTTGGAAATGGTTTTGATGTTATAAATGTTGGATATCTGGGGCCAATTTCATTTTTTAATGCTAAGATGACTGTCTTCCTCAAATTGTGTACCTCAATTTGGAATGGTCATCTGGGTATAGACAAAAGAAGATAAGAACAAAATATAAAGCTGTAATACAAGAACTCAATTATTTAAAGATTACTCAAATCTAAAACGATTTATCATTATGTATCGCAGTATATTATACTGTATCATAGCACAAGTATCATGACACAAGCCTTAGCTTAGTGCATTATTTGTCCTAATGGTCTTTTCCTGGGATAGTCCTGTAGAAATAGACAAAATGCCTACAAAGACCTTAAAGACAGTGGGAAAATTCATTCTATGATTTACAGTTTCAGTTCATGCAAGAGAAATTACATGTAAAATTCATCAAATACAGGGTGACCCCAAAAAAGCCACCCACAAAAATGTTAATATCTTCTACAGGTGTTCAACAAATTACTTTATGTGGTACACATTAACTTCAGTTTGAGCATGGTCATTCCACAAAGTTTCCAGCTTGTGGGTCAAATGTTTTACGTTCTCTCCAAAATGTGTTCCAAATTACCCCCTTGGCATGGCAGGCACACTTGCAAGTGGCGTGCAAAATTGTCAATAACACGAATGAATTTCTCTATGGGGATTGCCTGATCCTGGCTGTAATTGCTGTCTTCAAGTCACCAATTGTATGGGGGTTCTTTTCGTACACTCTGTCCTTCAGACAACCCCAAAGATGTTTTTTTTTTAAATGAGGTGTCTATGGTGCCCACCCAATGTCCTGATGAGTCAACCCCCGAATCGCTGCCTTAGCCACAACAGAGTGTTGATGAAAGTGTGAGGGGCCCCATCTTGCTGAAACCATTGCTCATCTCTAGTGATGCACCTGCATCGGCCCAACACTCCTTAAGCATCACTAGGCAGCGGTCAGTGTTCACCATGACAGACTGTCTGTTTTCATCCTCGATTCAGAATGGACTGATGATGCCGGGTTTTGAAATGGCCACACACCCTGTGCATTTTATTGAATATAATGGCCACTGGAAACACCCTCTGGCAGGGCTATACCCCAGGAAATGTTATTTTGCTGTTGGCCAAGAGAAGAAAGTGCGCTTCATCCAAGAACCACACATTATCCAGGTGGTCATTTGGAAAACATTTTGGTGAAGATAAGTCTGACCATTTGATCAACAAACAGGAAGCTACGTAGAATGACCATGCACCGAGTGGATTTAATGTGCACCAAATATGAAGTAATTACTGCATACATGTAGAAATTATTAGCATTTTTATGGGTGGCTTTTTTGGGGTCACCCTGTATTATAGACACAAATTGAATTGTTCCACAGAGTCCCTGCCCATGACTAAAGTAATAAATCTAATAATCTTGTTAGCCATGTGACACACAGTAGACTTCGACAATGGGCATCATAGTAAATCACCGAGACAATAACACAACACTGACATAAAATTCTTTGTGTCACATATCTAACAATATATATTTATTATTTTACAGTATATTTATGTTTTTTAATTACCCACAATGTCATACGGTAACTATGGCTTTAGAACATGTCTAGCTTTATTTTAGCAAACTTTATCGATGTCTATTTTTTATTACATTTCAGTACTTCTATTAATTATTATATACGAAATACTATTTTGGATAAATTTTAAACGCCATTAAATAATGTTGTACTATTATTTAACAAATCGCTGTGCTGAGGTTTACTTATTCCAGAGGATAAGTAATAAATCTTAAAGTCACGACAAGTTATGATGGAACAATTCAATACCATACAAGGGTGGCTGCATAACTTCTCACTACAACAGCCCTAAAATACATTAAGTATTACACTGGGAGTGATTTGGCTGTCATCGAGTAACTGGATGAAAATGCCCATGGTGCCTCCTGGCGAGTAAAACACTAATGCAAACTGTTCCTAATAAGCAATTTTGGATTGTACAAATTCCTCCAAGTCAACACTACATTTCTGTGGGGGTTGAAATCATGTTGTTTACGACAATGTAAATGTAAGAGAGCATTCCAATTTTAAATATGATCTTGCCCCTGACTGGGTCAGGGCAGTTGAGATTGGGAGTGACATTACGCGAATGGTTCGCAGCCTGCTACTTGAACAAGTACACATCCATCTTGTGTGATGACGCTGCAGAGGTCGAATGACATGGCAGTTTCATGCGACGCTCAGTGACTCTGCCATTGACTGTGTCATCTCGTCGGTGTTGGACTAGAGTGTTGGGTACACATGGTGTAGATACAGTTTGTACAGCCCAGTTGTACACTGGGTGTACACGTCACTGTATGTGTATAGTTTGCACCTCCAGGTTGCCGGTGGTAGCCCGGTGCTCTATCTGTCCGTTGCGCTGGTGTCCATACTCAAACTTGATGCGCAGTTCCCCGATGCGGCTCTTGGGCAGGATGTTGGGGATCCACTCTATGATGAACGGAGTGGGCTCCTTCTGGTCAGCTGACGTGTTCCCTGCAACAAGTACAGCATGTCTTAAAGGCCATATGTTGGATACAGATAATGTTGGCGAACCTTGCAATGAAACAGTGGGAGTGTTTTTTTATTGATACTCGGATGCTAGTAATGATAAAAGTTACAGCATAAAACCAGAGGAAAGCCAAAGTATCGTGTTGTAAATGTAATATTCATTCCTATTCATAAAATGCACATCTGGTCTTGAAATGAAGATGCCAACTTTGCTGTACATTCACTGGGAATACCATACTCAGTGGTCACAGCAGATCAGGACTGTAGGACTGAAATGATGAAAGGATTGGTGTCTGCTTCTAGACCAGCAATTAGCCAGCGTAGTAATTTGCAACAGGACGTCTAGAACATGGTAACATCAAAGGGCACCAGGGTTAACTTGGGTCACCTCAGCATATTTATTACCAATAAAGCTTGTTTTAATAAAAAGTAAAGTAAAGGCAAGTTCTTATATAGTGCAGTATCCAGTCCTCAGGACCGTTCAAGGCGCTTTACACTTTACTTCCCTGACAGACCTGTTCACTCAGACACCATCTCGGCTTCTCTCGGAAGCATCCAACCATATGCTGCAATTAATGCGCGAAGGCTGCTCGTACACATATCAACCACTGTCTATAGTCAGGTACTCATTTAAACAGCTGAGTGAACTGGAGCAATGTAGAGTGAAAAAACTTGCCCAAGGTTTTTAACGCCGCAGCCAGGATCCGAACCCGGGTTCTCGTAATCGAGAGTCCAAAGCTCTACCCCTGAGCTACTGCGCTCTAATACTGGATGTTTTATTCATCATCAGTAGATTTATCTCACTGAAACGTGTCTGTCAAAACTTAATGTACATGATAATGATAGCTTATGATGTATGTTAATGGCCAATGACATTTGTTTGTGGAATGTTTTGTAACTAATGCCTCCAATGTCTTTAGTTTTTTCTTGATGGTGGTGCCAGCAAAAAGAAATTAGTGCATTCTTTCGTGTGGCAGCATAATAATGTTATGCCTCTTCATGTACATTAGAATCGATAGATTTTATTCCCATTTGTCACACACCGTTCGTTGGTAAGTGTGTCTACTGTCTAGTGTCACAACAAACTGTGTAGAAAATTAACAGAAAAACACAACAAAAAGGGACATTGAACAGGGAGAAGGGAAGGTTTAACATCTTGACTGGATAGCAGGACACTATTTTAGGGTCTCATTAATTCAGACTGGATGTAAAAGATACATTTGTGACGAGGCACGCCAAAACCAGGCGCTTCCCGCAGATCCTCGATCGGCGCCAGGGTGTAAGTAGCCAGTATACTCTCAAAATGTCGAAAGTGGCGGAATCAATCAGCAAAATCATCAATCTTTCAATATTTCCATAATAGATACCATAAAATAGTGTTGAAAGGGGTAATAATGAGCATTTTAATGCAAGCCCCTCATTAATTTCACAGCTAATTAGTCTAAAACAAAGCCTAATTTAGCGCACTATCCTGCACCCAAATAATTACTGAACGGATAAATTTCCTACTTCCTGCGAGACAAATGTAGCCATATGTATTGGCTGCTAAATAACAAAAAATAAATCAAGTCCGTCATGAACGTTTATTTTTATGATTGTTTTCAACATCGAGGTAGGCCATTTTAGGCCGCCCGATCGCTACTACATTCGCCTCCAGCGCAAACCCCCTGCGCGAGCGGTGAAATGTTGCGCTGACAAATGTTCGATTTTTTTTACTTTCACATATTAAGAGAATATACCATCTCTAGGTCTATGCAAAATTTCAGAACAATTGGAGCATTATAAAGATGTGGTTGCTATGGTAATGTTCCACGATATCACTTTTTATGACCGATCACTTTAAAAACTCATTTTCTCGGAAGTGACATTCCACAAACTTATGCACTTGAAGTGGAATATCTTCGCCCAAGCACAAGATAGAGTGTTCACCTTGGTATCATTGTAAAGCTCTTCATCTCCTCTAATTGAATCAATAATAATATGAAATTGTCAACTTGCCGACAAAAGCCTGGTTTTGGCATGCCGCGTCACATTTCACTTAGACTCTAAGGATCTCATTCATAGGCCAACATCAAAAACATTCACGTTCAGATCGATTAAAGTTAGATCATTATTGCAGGATAATAGAGTTCGCAACATTGTCATTGTAGTAATGATTTCACCAGGTAAGCCTAAGTTTTATCAATGAGTACAGGCCGCTATTGTCAAAATATGCTAGACGAATTTATGTGCAAGCTACGTGAATCATTGAGTTCTACTTCAATATGAAATTTTATGTCAGAAACTCTGGCTTGAAACAAAAACCTCCAAGACACTGTGTTTGTATTTGCAAGCATATAATGTTCACAATTTACTTACCGACTTTGATGTAGGTCTTCAGCTCAAACGGTCGGATGGGTGGTTGGTTTTTGGAGAGCGGAGTCTCTGAACCATCCACACTGGGTGCTTCGTAGTTGTCAAATGTCCCGTCATGATTCTCCACAAAACTGCGGGTGATGTCAAGGGGCATCTACAACATTGAGGTCTGTACATTACCTCACTGTTGGCCTGACAGGTGGATGACATTTTGAACAGACAAATGAGTTCAGCTACATTGGGGCCAACAGATGGAAACTTAGAGTCTGAGACGTACAGGCAAGGATCAACCAGGCTAGAGGAGCATTTGTAGCATGAACGGCATCTAGAAGACCAACAAGATCAGCAACAGAACCTAACACCATCTGTTCAAAAGTAACGTCTTGAGTGTACAACTATTTGCTGCAGAATCATGGAAAGTGACCAAAGGCATATGTCAGATGCAAGACGTTTTTCAAAATAAGTGTCTCAGGAAGATTCCGCAAATCTACTGGCCAACAAATTTCCAACACAGGACTCCAGGAAAGGCCATACAACAGACCTCTGGTGGTAAGAGAGGGAGACCAAAGAAGATGTGGAGATCAGTAGAGTGGGAGACAGAAGCACTTGGGGCCATTCAGTACGTAAGTACCGGGCTCTTTGTATGTTCATTTCATCTACAAACTGGCAATTATATGTTATCAGTGGATATGTGAGTCAGACACTTTGGAAAATGAACTAATGGAGCAGTTCTCAGACAGATTCGCAGTATGAAAAAGGAAGTTTCAACGAGAAACGATGAGACAAGGAATAGACCATCTTCATAGTTAAAAACATGATTATTTAGTTAATGATTTGTCGCATCACAGCCTGTATAAAATTGATGACTGAGCACATTAATGGTATGTTACACATTACACTGAAACTCTCTTAATTTGGCATTTAATGAACAAAATAAATGTGTAAATGCAACAGTTCATTTATACAAATAAATTATTCAGGAAGACCCCGTAAGTAACCCCATACTGACCTCAGCAGTGTCAAAGATCTGCTTCACATGGAGTATATTTGTGATGTTCCATGTGTACTTTGTGAACATCCCCAGTGGCAAGGCATCCCGGCGCACGAACCCTGTCGTTGAGTTGGGAAGACGTTTCTTCTTGTTCCCTGCCGATATCCTCTGCTGGAGACAGTCAAAGAACCCCTGGGGGGCGTGGAACACCAGCGGTTCAGGGTTACCTGCAACAACATACAACAACGTACATGACTGTCAGAGAGTATCTTCTTCAAATAAACATGTGACGTGACAATGTCTAGGCTAGCACTGTGCCTAAAATCTGTTTAGCCAATTTGGCTAAAGGTCAGAAATTTGCTTAGCCAAATGAGATTCTCTTTAGCCATTTTTTTTAGATCAATTAAATTACCCGGTATAAAAATGCAAAACAAGACATAATATAATATAAAATTCTATACAATATTCACACGAAAAAATGCCCAATTTTAATTAACTAAATATTTATATATTTAGCTACACATATATAATGCAAACAAACATCCAGTATAATTTAACAGAACATTGATTAACCATAACATGAAAGTTAAACAACTGTTGTGACTCTGCAAACTTTATAGAAACAGCACCTAACACATACTATTAATGTAATAAAATTTACATTACAGGTGTGTATAACAAATTGAAAGATACACTTTTATAACAAGGCAAAATAATTAAGAACCACCTACTCTACTCTTGCTGCCCCGCAGTGATTCAAACAGTGTATTGATAATAATTATTACCTATCTTAAAACATCACTTGACTGCTCAGTAATTGATTGATTGAATACAGACTATACAGTAATTCACCAAATTAGTTAACTGGTCGACTGTAATCCTGGCCTGGGTGATGCAGGCTATGTGATAAAACACGTTTTTGACATGCATCTTTCTATCTGTAATGTTTTTGGTGGTGAAAGTTGTCAAACATACATGAATTACAATCTATACTGGCATATTATTGAATAGTAACCAGATGGCACATTGATTAATCATTATCATTGACAATGCCATGCGACTGCGCCGATACTGAGCGATAATGTGGAACCTGTCAGGTACGGCGTTGTACTTGTCTCAAACTTGTAATTAGTGCCATCAGGCAGGTCCCCAT
Organism: Oasisia sp. SBJ-2009; assembly: GCA_964017155.1. Taxonomy (NCBI): domain Eukaryota; kingdom Metazoa; phylum Annelida; class Polychaeta; order Sabellida; family Siboglinidae; genus Oasisia; species Oasisia sp. SBJ-2009. The sequence continues at coordinate 4,594,239 of OZ024864.1, read as the reverse complement.
TGTCTAGCAAACACACTTCTTGATTGTTTTAAGCCCCCGTATTGTCCGTGAGCATGGTTAAGTGGAGGGATTAGCGACCTATTGTTTACCCAGTGGGTCACGTTGCACCAACTGGAATGTGCGATCGTTTAGGCAACTTCCACAGAGCTAGGTGTTGAATAATAAAGTCATGTATTGCTGATAACATCAATAATAATGGCAGAAATAACGTTTCGCTAATTTGGCGAAGAGTTTTTATTTATTTTCGCCAAATAGCAAACCGTTTCGCCTATGGTGCAAATGGCGATCGACAGCGCTAGCCTAGTATGTCCTTCTGTGATTATTTCCTAGCTCTCCCAAAACCCATGTGATGACATATTAAATGTGTGAAGGCTAAATATACGCCTAGCTACTAGCTTTGGTGGCAAATTATCAGCTGCAATGATGTAATACTATTTAAAGAAAAATGTTCAGATATTACTTAAATTAATTGCACCCTAGATAGTATTACTTTAATAAATTGCTTTATTCATGCAAAGGAAGCAACTTTACTGGAAACATCTGATGCACTGGGGATTTTTAGCAACTCTCACTGAAAGACAAGAATTCTTGCAACAATGTAAATAACAGACCCATTATTACTATCATTTCATTTGCTGATTGTATGCATGAGGTAAACAAATAAATATAACTGGGTGTCTCTGAAGTTGAAACCATAACTGTTCCACAGGAGAACATCAGGTACTCAGCATACCAAAATAATTTTGCAAGCTCTCAAATTCTGCTGTAGTATTCACAGTTTACTCAGAACAGAATAAAAAGTTAGGCACCAGAACCTCTAACAAAACTTTGGGAAATTGTCAGGTTATCTTGGAGAACTTCAGAATACCTCTGACCTCAACTGACATCTTATGGTACCAATAGGCAGCCAATCAACAGTCTCACCAAAGGAGCACATTACATTAAGTCATTAACCATCACTGATTTACGTATCACAGTTTTTACTACAACAGCACGAGAATTTTTCAAAACCTACTGGTAGTCACACTTATCATAATATCTTTCCCAATGCGTGAGCAGGTGTTTGATGGTGATAACATTTACCAGGGTGAACTGTTAAAATCATATTTGGACATCATTTGAATCTGACAGAGGCTGGTGGGACCATACCGTATTTCATTCTAAGTACAGTGGCAGGTTTGATAATATCACAAAATATAATGCTCTGATATCGACATAAATATGTTTCTCTACTACAGTACTAGCATCATAAAGATAACTGTTAACATTTCAGGAATGAGCTATGTCATGTTTGTACGATGTTTCCATTTGTATTTACACACACAAAATAATGCCTGCTCCCAAAAGCAAACCATGTGTCAATGGTTATTCTACCCATGGATATACCCAGTTTCTCTTCAGGCATTCTCAGTTTCACTCGGGTTATGATCTTGTCACTACGACCTTATCTAGTCTGTTGATGTAACATCGATTCACACAGACCCAGAACATAGCAGACGGCCTCGTTTTGGATGTATGTGTTAAGTGGTTCCCCCGTGTATCTGTAGTTGACTCACCGTCAAACTGATAATGCATAGTCTGGTTGATTCTCTCTGTGACACTGGCCAGCCACTGGTGGAAGGACAGACTCACGATGAGTTCATTCAGTGGAGTCGCTGTCCATCAAACATACAGTGTTAACACAATGTCTCCGGTGACACTACACATTCTAACTTACATCAGTATTGTTGCAAGACAAGGCTTAAAAGCCAGATGCCGGAAGCCCTAATCACAAAGTGTAGTTGAGGAAATGTACAAGATCAAGAATTGCTGTACAACAGTGTTTAATTCCGGCATGATACGTTTGATAAGAAAACCACTAAGGATGATATTCTCCTGACTAGTGACAATCTTTAGTGTCATCACAGAAAGGTCAGCTTGGCGACATAAAGGGGCTGACTTGTTTGCCTCTTTAGCACATGCAATTCTAGTAACTGCATCAAATACATTGGACACACCTTCAGATTACTTAACACCCAAAAATAGTTCATGTCCGATGATTGGCTGCACGATCTACAGATGGCACAATATCGCTGACAGCTGTTGTCACAGCACATATAACTTTGACAAATACATTACTTGTTGAGGTTTTCTTGACATTCACGACGGCCTGCTTCGTCTGGCCCTGTTTGACGGGACTGTGTTTCTTTGACGCCACGCCTGTGTCCTGCAGCGTCAACAGGGCACTGCTGGCCTGTGCTGTAACGCAACAGTTTCTGTCAGTCCAATCTACAACGTGACCGTCTACCAATATCACGCACATCACACCATCTAGGCTTGAGTAACCAGTTTTTATTATCAATTTTGGTGAATTCCACTGCTAAATTGGTCAATTTAACGGCGGAATGTTCCACTGCATACGGGTAACCATGTGATTGTAAAGAATTTATTATTTATATTAGTAACTATTGTTTTTCCCACCCGGTTTTACCAAAGTTTGATGATGGTCTTACATTATATTTAACAAAAGATTATCGATTTAGCTATAGTACAACTGATTATAACAACCTAAAGCAAGAGTTCTGTTTTGTATTTTGAACACTATTAATATTTGTTCATAGGATTTAATTACTTTAATGTCACTATTATCACTACTGTGTTCAATAATGTTTATACTAGTTAAAGATTGTAACTGTCAAGAGTAAATCAGATTTTTTTGCACACACTAACTACTACTAGCAACTAGTGCACATGATTGTGTGCATGCATAATAGAATAAATCACTGCTACACAAACCGCCAGAATACATGGCAGATATGGTTCTGCAAATATAATGATTAACCATTACTCCATCATTGGTACAGTACTAAAGCATAGTTAGCACTCAGCAGTAACCATACCAAATACAGGACTGATCCTACACAATCTGCCTACTGACATACCAACAGTATCGGTGCCGCCAATGAGATCATCTATACGCTGTCGCTTTGGCTCAGATGCAGTCAACAGCCCGTCCTCATCAATGATAACTTCGACACTTGTCTGTTCATCTGTGACGTCCACAGTTTCAGCTGTGGTGGCAAGTGCGGCAATGGCTTGTTCGTCCGGCTGGCTCACGATTGTGATCAACTGACCACTGAGTATTGTGGCTAAAGCACAAGACAATGTCCAGTTAGTGCAGCTTGCAGTCCTTTATGCAAGATAACAATATTGCCCATCCAAATATTTTGTCGTCGAAACATATATGTAAACTGACATAAACATTATGTTAATTAGAAAACATAATATTCCAGAAATAAACAACTAACATTTTCAAAGCATAACGGATATTATAATAATCATTTCTGAAGACATTTTTGCCCCTTATTTTCTTACCCATCCCAAAGAGTTTTACCTATCAAAATAACCAATGGATGAAGCACTACATAAAACTATATTAATTAGGCCCATCAGAATTTTCAACCACTGTCTGCACATTTTGTGATATTTCTGCATGTATTGTGCACAATTTGATAACAAGGGTTGTTCTGAATCAGAGAAGGTGGATTGTTTTTGCAATTTGCAAGCCGGTGGTCATGGTATTACATTAAAATATGGTATCTGTGTTACTGCTATGCATAGACAATAAAGGTGACAAAAATGGATGTTTACTCTGGGGACTAGTGTTATCAAGTGTACAGATTGCTTATAACTGCAGATATAAGGCAGACTATATTTCAGATACACCACATTCACGCTGGGCAGTATGTTGCATATGACTGAAGATAGCCTTGCATAACTGACACCACAGTTTGCAATTGTTGGGTCAAGCTGGTACAGGGGGGCAAATTGGCAGGCATAAGTAACTAACTTACATGATGTGAAACTTACTGTTACAGGATGAGATTGTGTGAATTACATGGAGACATATTACAACATCAAGATGTTGCAATCCAGACTATTTTTGAGTAATTTATAATGTGACAGAGCAGCCAATATGTGAATCGGATCAAAGTATAATTAATTTACCCATATTTTCATTAATACTTAATCTGTTTTATAACTGCTTTTGGCGTTCCTGTGTGAGAAAACAGCTATGCAAAACATCATACAAATTTGTTTGGTACAGGAACAGCAAAAACCACAATCAATGCTTCATTTTGAGATTAAATATTTCAAGGTTTTACACTTACCAGCTGCTGAATGTACAAGGTTGATATAAAACATAAACTCTTCTGCTAACTGGTCATCACTGGAGAATGCACATATACATGCGTAGAAATGTACACATCTGCGCTGACTGTCTTCCTTAATTGATGTTCCTTGCCTCACCGACTGAAAGCAGCAACATGTTGCAGTTCATATTTAGGCGAACTTGTAAATGTAAAACACATTAATCACTGCACATGGGGCAAAATATATATCCAGTTCAAGACCATAACTTATCATTTAAAACAATAATCAGCACCACTCTTACTACTGCAAATACATTAATTTAAACCCATACAATGTTAAAACGAAATGCAGCAATATAACGTAAGGTAACTAAGGTTATTGTAAACTTAACCTTCTGAAGCAGAACAATATCGTTTTATTATGACACATTCTTCTGATGTCATTTTATTTTTCCAGTATGTTACCTCAGATGCAATATAAATATATACATTGATAAAACCCTGCATTGTTTGACAATGAATGACGTCTGGACAAGATTAGTTAATAATAACACTTATCCAAAGCAACGTTCCCTCACATAACTACAACATGCCTCCATACACTCAGACCATTCACTCACCTTAAAGGCTTTACAGCTGCACTGGAATTTGTGTTCCGGCTGCGAACGATTCCGACTCGTCTCGAAGAATGAGAAATGGAGAAATCCTAGCGGTTGCTTCGAGTGCGACTTACACTTGACAACCATAATGTTCTTGGTGACCCGCTGCACCAGAGGCCCTGTCGTCTCGGTGGCCAACAGCCAGATGGCCTGCTTCATGTCACCTGACACAGGCAACATGTTCAACACCGAGTTCTTAAGCGTCAGAGGCTCAGCCTCCTGCTCACAGGCCAGTGCCCCGCGAATGTGTGTACATGTCGACTGAGTGTTCCCCAGCGACTGCTGACTACGACTACACGTGTCCACGTAGCAGTGGGCCGTCTGAGCCAACATGTTTGAATCGAGCACAGCTGGATTACCTTCAAAGTCATGCACGGCCGGAAACTGGACAAAGCCGCGGTAATCCGGGCCGCGATCGCGCAATCGAACAGAGAACAGTTGACTGGTGGATCCGGTGAGGATCTTCACAGCATCGGCGCTGTGACCTTTCTTCTTCTCGCGTTCCTTGAACACCACATCGCAGTCTTTGTTCTTGCAGCTGATGCCGCGGGTGCCGTTCAGGGTGCCACATTTGGGACACTTGCGCACGCCGCGCATAGTTGGTTTGCCCAGGTCCTCAAAGAGGGCTTTCAGTTTGTCGGGCGTGAGCGACATGTTGAGTAGTTAGGTTCTAGCAAGTCTTTGACCTTACTGGCTTCTTCACGTAAGAGTGCGGTTTATCATTGTAGCTCATCAAAAAGACAGCATCTCTGCAACATAATGGAATCATGTTAGTACTATGTGTATACACGACAGTAATAATTTGTGGTTATATATATATATATATATATATATATATATATATAAATGTATATATATATATATATATACACGCACATACTGATATGTAATTTATGAATAGTATATATTTACAGTAACTGTTGCAGTGGTACATGGCACCAAACTATAAACTGCTTTATATGTAATTAGTACTGTTGGGATCAATGGATACTTTGAATGATGAAAACAATAAGTGTGGTGAAAGGTGATTTGCAATGAATGAAACCACACATTACATGTGATTGTGAAACAGGAATGTTGATACTCTCTAGAAAAATATTAAAGGACAAAAAAGGCTACGGCTTCGTGTCATACACCTAATAGAGTTTATACAAAGTAACAATTTCCACATATACTAATTTTTTTAACGTCAGCGGTTTACTCAGAATGTGACTTTAAAGTCTAAAATTCTAACGAAATCCACGATGGTCTAGACGCCGCCATAGGTGAAGGGTTAATTTGGCTTGGCCATTCAGCACGCGGCATTCTATATCTCGGTCAGCTTCCGGCCACGTCGTCAAGGGTCAACAACTTCGAGTCTTCGACAGTTCGTTCAGTTGGCGTGACATCTAGCAGCTGCTTATAGACGTATATCTAAATCTGTGGTTAAATCTATGGTAAACTTTAGTAATTATGCCTTCATGTTCGGCATACGGTTGCAATAATAGTTGAAACAACCGGTAGTATTGAAGCAATGGATTCACGTTGGTGATTTGCGGGCGTACTGTTTGGCACTTTGCTCGGTCCATTTTGAGGAGAAATGCTTTGATGTAGACATGTATCATCAGTTGATGGGATGATTTCAGCGATAACAATAATAGACAACTTTATATTTACCGTCATCAGCATGTTACGCGCGTTGCCGAGTTGCAGCCATTTCATGACAACAGCCAAACCCTATGCAGGGAATCTACGTGGAGAGCGCCTCGATCACCGTCGTGACGTCATTCTTCGTCTAAGATGGGGTAGCTCATAGAATTTGGATGGCTGGGTGTTAAAAAAAAAAAATTCTGGTAAACCGCTGGCGTTAAAAAATTGAGTATATGTGGAAATTGTTACTTTATATTAACTCTATTAGGTGTATGCCACGTAAAAGTTAACTTTGTTTGTCCTTTAACATTTTGGGAGTAACTATGGGGAAAAGGTATTTTTGCCGCCCAGGTAGAAAGTATTTCTGCTATGCGGTTTCTACCCATAGGGCCGAAACATGCCAACCCTGGTTTACATGAGAGCTTATTTTTATTCCTTGTACTGAGTTGTACATATGGTCATGATTTTTCTGCTTCAGTTCAGAAAACATTACGACTTATTACAAAGCAATGTATGTATGCATATACTGAACACATTATGCTTTAGCGGCTACTGGTACAATTAATATGGCTTACAATGTGTGGTCACTGGTCACATGGGGGCTTATCCAGTGACATGAGGTTGTCCCGGTGTTACAATTAGTGTTGTGTATTATAAACATTAAACCTGTGTTTACAGCATGTGTTTATTAGGTTTAATAACAGGCATCTAATAATGCAGTAAAAATTCTCAAAACAGTAAATTTTTCGCTGGCTGTTTTTCCCTGCTACTGGGTGGAAGCAAAAGTCGAAGAGAGGGCAGTCTGTTGACCTACTCATCTGGCGGTAATCTTCCAGTTAACTGGCCTAAATGGTTAGGGCCTTTTCAAAACATTTTTACCATCTCTTTCAATATCCCGGATGTCTCCAAATATCATTAATTTGTATTCTGCATAATGCACATTTATTTGTTTTAATTTACAAAATATTGCTGATTTTTTCTATATTTCGACTTCGCATTGCACACTCAAGACATCGCCTTTGTGGTCCTGAAGCATCTGTGATGCTCTAATCACTCAGCCCCTGTGATAGCGGCATATTTACGTTGACTTGAGTAACTTGACGGCATTAAATTGATATAAAACACAATTTAAAAAAAATCATTTCAGACTTCTTTGTACCGGTACAGATGTAGAATGACATTCCAAACACATACACATTGAAAAAGGTGTTAAAACGTTTTGAAAAGGCCCTAATAATTTAGGCCAGTTACCTGGATGATTACCCATGATCTGTCACGTCACTTGACACTTACTTAAAATGACGCCAGTTAGACTCTACTAGTACTACTATTGACCATTATCCATTAACAAACATGCTATCATCTAGCAAACTTTAATATGTACATCCCAAATTAACCATTAAACTTGACTGACTCTGCAATTGCCACCTAATCTGACTCCGTCACTCTAGTCTTGTGTTGTCTGTACTTAGAATTAGAGAGATGTTGAGAACCCGCGTGCCAGTTATACATGCGCATAAACGGTTGATTATTTTATGCTAGACACAATACTTATACAGTTCAACATTGTACTTATACCTGCTCATGGATTGCAAGAAACAGCTTAACCCACAAACTAATGCCCACATAAATCAATAAATAACGCCTCAAAACTCCATCCTTCGAACCTTAAACATCGTCCATCCAAACGCTAGAAGCAGAGGGACAAAGGAACGCAGATGGCCATTGGGCAAAAGTTACCTCGTGACTTCGGCCAACGGCTTAGGCAATTTGATTGGTGATCTCAAATAGCCTCGGTTACCCAGACGCCGTTAGGTGGCAGCACTTTCTAGCTCCTCCCACCTTAGCTTTAATTACCCAGGCTCCGTGAGGTGGCATCACTTTTAGCCCTTCAACGCCGTTGATATGACTACACAACAGGTGATACATCGCAGCTAGTTACTGAGTAACAGTCATCACGGTAACGTGTTATCCATCGTTATTTAGTCTAACAGTTCAACGTTGCATATTGTAATCGTCCGTGGCATTGTGGCAGTCATTGTTTTGATACAAATGTTGTTGAAAAGTGAGATGCGACACGTACGGACGTACGTTTCAGCGACTTTAAGTTTGCTCTACAAATCGAACAAAACACTTACACACATGCAACATACATGTTAGTCGAACAGACAACCAACATTAGTCCCGTCTACAAACCACCACAAGCACCAGGTCTGGATACACAACAGGCGAGTCCAATCAACAGCGCGAACCTTTTCTATACGCTCAGTCGATTATGAGAATTGCAACGGTTCCCCATAACAGTTACTCACCTCGTCACAACACTAAACAACCCTGCTAAAACTAAAAGTGTACTACATTTTACTATGGTAAACCATGGTAACTCCATGGTAAATCAGAATAAATCACAGTAAACCATAGTATCTTTTATTTTACCATGCTTTCATCATAGTAATTCCGTACCTAATTCGGATGTTGTGTGCTCTCACCCATGACGAACGGCGCCTACCGATGTGTAGTCGAAAAGGCTGATAAGAGACGATTGGAGGAACTGAGAGTGGAGGTTGCAGTGAAGGAAAGTTTTAAGAAGAAATTGGTGATAAGTAGATTGAAATGGGTCGGTCTTGTGGAAAGAATGGCCGAGATATTAAAAATGGCAGAGTGCGGATTTCCAGACAGTGGAGGGAAAAGGGTGTGAAGAAGACCGAAATTGCGAAGGGTGAACTGTAAAAAATGGGAGAAGATTGGAGAACAAGAACAACAGATAGAAAGAACTGGCGATGCCACTCTATCCGCGTAGAGAGTGAAGTGGCTGGTGTCGTCTGCTGTTTCTTGAGCCACACCACATTGGTAAGTTGCAAAATTTATATTATTAAATTTCTACTTATAATAATTTATAAACGAATCTATTATTGTACGATATCAGAATGTAATGTACCTATGATGAGATGCTTTGAACCCATCAGAAATACACAACCCTTCCATAAATATTGGTGCTAAAGTGCAGCTAAACCTATATCCAGCTCCATCCACAAATATTGGGGGATTCAGCCAGTTCTCCCCGGTAGCCACCAGGAGCGTAACTTTGTCTGGTATTGGAAAATTACATTCTGGGATAATTCCTGACTCTATTTCTATTACTTTTATAAAGCCTATGTTTTAACAATAATAATTTATAAACGAATCTATTATTGTACGATATCAGAATGTAATGTACCTATGATGAGATGCTTTGAACCCATCAGAAATACACAACCCTTCCATAAATATTGGTGCTAAAGTGCAGCTAAACCTATATCCAGCTCCATCCACAAATATTGGGGGATTCAGCCAGTTCTCCCCGGTAGCCACCAGGAGCGTAACTTTGTCTGGTATTGGAAAATTACATTCTGGGATAATTCCTGACTCTATTTCTATTACTTTTATAAAGCCTATGTTTTAACAATAGTGTGGAGGCGCCACCATACGGACATTTTAGCCATCACAACATTGTTTGCAAACGTATGACTGGGCAGGTATAACGACGATCCGGCACAACAGCAGCAGTGGCTCAACGACACCTGTTACAACCGATAATGTAATAATCGCCTGTTAATGTAATAATTAACTGCCTGATAATGTAATAAAATCGCCTGATAATGTAATAACCGCCTGATAATGTAATACCATCACCCAATAATGTAATAAACTTGCTGCCTGATAAAGTAAAACATTTCGCCCGATAATGTAATAATTAAACTCCTCATGCCTGATAATGTAACAACTTTCGCCTGATAATGTAATAACGTACCCATTTCATGTTTATTACATTATCGGTTGTAACAGGCCGCATGTCTCCGAGTCACGTAGGCGTTCACAAAGGCCCAGTGTCTTGATTATAAAAAAACCACAACAATGTGCTGCTTTAGGTGCTGCATTGAGACGTGGCAAGTTAATGAGATCAGAACCACCTGTCATCCGCGTGATGCCACGGGTACCTTGAACGGAAATGGATATATATATATATATATATATATATATATATATATATATATATATATATATATATATATATATTGCCGAAACTAATGATAATTTGTTATATATAGTCTACGTATGTATGTATATATACGTGTTTTTAGTGTGTCGTTTTAAGTGTATGTGCATATATGTTTGTAAAGCGCCCGAGAGCAATTTGTTATCTGGTCCTATAATATATATATATATATATATTTGCCGAAACTAATGATAATTTGTTATATATAGTCTACGTATGTATGTATATATACGTGTTTTTAGTGTGTCGTTTTAAGTGTATGTGCATATATGTTTGTAAAGCGCCCGAGAGCAATTTTTTATCTGGTCCTATAATAAATATATATATATATATATATATATATATATATATATATATATATATATATATATATATATATATATATATATAATATTTTATTATTATTATTTATTATTAAAAAATAAGGATGGTTAGATCAGGTTAGCGCTGTCTGGTTTAGGCGGGAAATATTTATAAGGCTAGTTGGTATCTAGGAAAAACACTGTGAGGGGACAATATTCCTTTTTGGTGAGAATGTTTGCCAATTCAGTCTCATCAGCACGCGGTATTGACAGAATGCGTTAAAAATGTTCTAAGCCAGAAACTGGCTGCACGTCTATGTACTGCCTCGATCTGGTTATGTTCACATTCTAATGGCATTTAATGGGCACTCTTTGATGGGTACAGACCCAATCTTCAAATTCCGCTAGAGAAAACTAAGCGTTCTGTTTGCATTTGAACACACGTTGTATATGTGCTGTTCCCACATCAGACCAGAGCATTCGTTGTTTATGTGCTGTTCCCACACCAGACCCGAGCATACGTTGTTTATGTGCTGTTCCCATATCAGACCAGAGCATACGTTGTTTATGTGCTGTTCCCACACCAGACCCGAGCATACGTTGTTTATGTGCTGTTCCCACATCAGACCAGAGCATTCGTTGTTTATGTGCTGTTCCCACACCAGACCAGAGCATACGTTGTTTATGTGCTGTTCCCACATCAGACCAGAGCATTCGTTGTTTATGTGCTGTTCCCACACCAGACCCGAGCATACGTTGTTTATGTGCTGTTCCCACACCAGACCCGAGCATACGTTGTTTATGTGCTGTTCCCATATCAGACCAGAGAATACGTTGTTTATGTGCTGTTCCCATATCAGACCCGAGCATACGTTGTTTATGTGCTGTTCCCATATCAGACCAGAGCATACGTTGTTTATGTGCTGTTCCCATATCAGACCAGAGAATACGTTGTTTATGTGCTGTTCCCATATCAGACCAGAGCATACGTTGTTTATGTGCTGTTCCCATATCAGACCAGAGAATACGTTGTTTATGTGCTGTTCCCATATCAGACCAGAGCATACGTTGTTTATGTGCTGTTCCCACATCAGACCAGAGAATACGTTGTTTATGTGCTGTTCCCACATCAGACCAGAGAATACGTTGTTTATGTGCTGTTCCCACATCAGACCAGAGCATACGTTGTTTATGTGCTGTTCCCACATCAGACCAGAGCATTCGTTGTTTATGTGCTGTTCCCACATCAGACCAGAGCATACGTTGTTTATGTGCTGTTCCCACATCAGACCAGAGAATACGTTGTTTATGTGCTGTTCCCACATCAGACCAGAGCATTCGTTGTTTATGTGCTGTTCCCACATCAGACCAGAGCATACGTTGTTTATGTGCTGTTCCCACATCAGACCAGAGCATTCGTTGTTTATGTGCTGTTCCCACATCAGACCCGAGCATACGTTGTTTATGTGCTGTTCCCACGTGAGACGAGAGCTGACGGTGACACCTAAACATTTTTATTTTTAAAGGACATTTCCGTGAAGCGTACCGCTTTGGTTGAAGAGTCCAGTGACTGTAGCCCACTTGGATTCTCAAGTGGACTCATATATCAAAGTTAGACTGAAGTGTGGCAGTAGCACTCTGCGACTCGATAGCTGTATGAATGCCTACTTGGTTATAGAGAGGGTCGTCAATATGTGTCTACTACAAATAATCTTCGCGTATTACTTGCAGCGTGGCTGGGTGCTTCCCAAAGAAGTCGAGATGGCGTTCGACTGAACAGGCTTGGAAACAGTGGTGTATAAAAACGTATCGTTTTACCTGTTCATTTACTTCGACTAAACAGGCTTGGATACCTACTGGTGTATACAAATGCATTGTTTTACCTGTTCGTTTAGTTCAACACGTATACTCTCATAGTAGGCTAAGTTTGGTTCTGATATGCATTTGTTAAACGGCCAGTGTAACAAACAAAACAATACGCGTGAGACCATATTATAACATAATATCATATCTTCCATAGTAGTGTGGGGCATCGCGTCGAAATCGAATTACCAAAACTACTCTTGAACAAGGGGAATAGACGATGAAAACCACGAACACGAATCGTTGGAGTTGCTGTACTGAAATGACTTAATATTTACGAAAGTTTATTTCAGAGTACCTCAATTCGTACATGACCCGATTTATTATGTTCATAAAAGTAACATTACATCGTGGTTTTGCGTATGGAATCTTGCCTTCCATATTTGACGCTGTTAATTAATTAGTTCGTTAATGACAGGCAACATCGATCACGTCGTTGTCTTTCATCCATCCTCACTAATGTCGCACACTCGAATTGACAGAGACGCACCCACGTACTGTTATACAAAGATTACAAATCACTAAATTCCACTAGTACTGTCTGCAACAAGATCACTTTAACATCATGATGTATGTGCTTGTATTGTGTTTATGGTTTGGGAATGTCTCCGCCTGGTACAACGAGTGCTCATATATTTCGAGGTGGACGTGTGGCACCACAGAATTAGATCATTACTCTTCTATTTATATCTATGCATGGCACCTGTCGCAGCACAAGCAATGTAGGTAAAAATCGTGCCAGATGAACTCACCCAGTTAGCAAACAATACGTCCTTAAAAACAGCTCGATTTCCTTAATTAACGTGATTGGTAACAACAGTACGATATTACTTTAGGACAAGTATAATTTTAACATTCTGACAGTAGTAGGATAAAACTGGACGTGAATAAAATGAGATACGAATGCCACTGTGATTGTATATAATTGAAGTAATCGCCCAGCTAGCTTCAAAGAGGTGAGGGTGTCACATAAATAATGTGGGTTTCTCTCGCTCTAATGTCCACCGCCGGCACAGTGGCGACAGTCACACGCTGACACGGCTGTCGGTGCATAATATATCCTGTTTGAAGCTTTCCCACATATTGTCATTATATTTTTCATTTACGTGTTATAAGAATAGTTGTCAAGCATAGTTTGTTGCGTAAAACTGCACGTTTACATTAGTAATATGTATACGTAATGATATTATTTAACAATGCACAGCTGTAAGGACAGAAATGGTTGACCAAATCACATTCGTCGACCCTTAAACGATTTTTAGTCTATTAATTCCCCGCCCGTCAGTGATCAACCCATTCAATCAACACAACACGTTGTTCGTTTCCATTAGAACGTTAATGAGGTTATATTAATCAATTATACGCCCGCGTATACTCACACACACACACACACACACACGAACGCACGCACGCGCACGCGCACACACACACACACACACACACACACACACACACACACACACACACAAACGGGCTTAAACAATCTACATGTAATATTCTATATTGCTATTTTATGGAAACGAGGACAGATGTGGTTCACGTTGAACGTTCACAGTTTCACAAATGTTAAAGTGTTACCCAACATTAAAGTCAAGTTAGTGGCGACCCCCCCCCCCACAGTGAATGGAGTCACTGATGCATGACCATAGACGTGACTGTCACGTTCGACATCCTTCAACATAAACGACTAGCATGGGGAAGGTGACAGTTGAGCTGTGGACACGACAGAGACAACTTAGGACCTACTCGAGATCAGCGGCTGCGTCACACTGACAAAGGTAACATCGTCATTTCATGTATGGATATGTGTATGTATGTAAGTGTGTGTGTGTGTGTGTGTGTGTGTGTGTGTGTGTGTGTGTGTGTGTGTGTGTGTGTGTGCGCGCGCGAGTGTGTGTGTGTGTGTTTGTGTATTGGTGAGTTGGTTTGTTGGTGTGTGTTTGTTTGCGTACATATGTGTTTGTTTGTCTGTGTGTCTATGTATTTCTGTGTGCGATCGCGCGATCGCATGTTGTGAGTCACTGATTCTGTTACAGGTAATCTTTCAGTGGTTTTAGATTGTTTAGATACGTCAATATATCACGGATTATTTTAGCGATTGATAAAAGTAGCTAGCGGTCAGGTTAGAAGGCTACATCGTAGAAATGGTGGGGACGCGCTAAGACGATTGAAGTTTTATTTCAATGGTGTACGTAATTTAAAATAATTTTTCAAAGTCAGTGGTAAGTGAATCTTTACTGGTCAACAGCGTCAACAGCTTAGTTTTGCGAAATATCCTTTAATGTATTGGAACACATTTTTAACTGATAATATTATTGCTATTACACTCAGGTCAGAACAGAATGAAATGAAACGTAGAAACGTATTGCGCCACATGAGTCTTTAGGTTTCTTACTTCGACAATGCAGTCTGACTACATTGTAACATCATAACTGCAGTGCCTCAATGTCTTGATGAAACTCAAACTAATAGAGACACGTCCTTCATAACGTTATACATTAATACAACTACATGATGTCAATAGATAAGTTGAATAAATAAGTTAACAAAGAAATGTCAATAATTTGATATATTTGATAAACCCATAGGTCAATGGTAAATTTAAATAAGCTCATTAGTTTAATACATAAATAAAATATGTAAAAAAAAAATTAAACTGTTGTTTCTGCTGACACCACAATGTAAGAATGGTAACGGAGTGTGTCTGTATGTTACAGAGATTACTAACGGAGTGTGTCTGTGTGTTACAGAAGGATGAATTGGTTTCTCGTCTTCATCGCGGTGGTTGTATTTGTCGTCGGACCGACTGCTGTCAATGTAAGTTTCGATTATTTACAAAACGACACTTAGCCAATAGAGAACTATTGCGAAGCTGCAAGATGACTCTAAAATGAACGAATCTACCATATGACACCATATGACACAATTTGTGTGTGTGTGTGTGTGTGTGTGTGTGTGTGTGTGTGTGTGTGTGTGTGTGTGTGCGTGTGTGAGCGTGTGTGAGCGTGTGTGAGCGTGTGTGCGCGTGTGTGCGTGTGTGTGTGGATGTTGATCTTTCTATGCAATCGTAATCGAATTAATGGACCTTGCATAAAATAAATACTAAAGTTTTATTAGACATTTTAAACATGCAAGTACATTTCATATCAAATAGAAATGCGTGTGTGTGTGCACGCGGTGCGCGTGTATCTTTTTGTGTATGAGTATGTTGTTATTTCTAGGCAATCATAATCGAATTAATCGATCTTGACATAAAACAAAGACCATTAAATAGTTTCAAAATAGTTTTTCATTTCGGTTTGAATAGAAGTTGATTGTTTCTTCGAATAAGCAACTAACATTACTGTGATTTTATTCGCATTTCAGGGTCAATGTGGTGAGTGAGACAACATTCTCTGAGTCTTATTAGACATTGTGGCCGGGTCGCGAGGAACAGTCTACATGTCACGTACGCCAACGTTTTTGGACCCCCCCCCCAGCTCTATTACACATACCTTCTACCTACCTTCTTTTGTACGCATCAACTCATAACCCACCCTTTTCAGCATTACCAATCAACCATGGGCCTCCATCGTGTACCTAGCGTGCATGATGTCGTACATTCGCGTTCATGGCATAAATTCGCCGAAAAATATACCTGATAACCATAGCCAGTGTCTCTTAGTAAATATGTATGTGTCTTCATTCATCCTCTAACCCACGAAAGTGAGCTAACCTGGTGACCAAAACCATCAATGACAAGATTGGATATCAGTAAATCGGTCATCGGCTTTTACATGCAATTAAAGGGACAGTGGTCAAATGTAGGACACGTACTATTCACAGAATAAGGGAATGTATGTCGTTTTATTTATTCGACAATTTCTATCGTTTTATGTATTCTGCTATTTCGTCATTTTGCAGAAATGGCCCACTCACGAATAAGCCATTTTACCAGTTGTGGTCGTACAAAACAGCACGCATGCGCTGTACAATTGCGTTTCCGGTAGTGTCTGGTCCTGTTGGTGTGGACATTTCTGTTCAAATATTGTCATTCGTTGTCGATATGTCTACCTTGTGTATAGCACGTAGAAGTTGTCCGTAACATCCCCCTTTCATACACCCCCTCCTCCTTGAGTAGGACACACTCATGTATGAACCCGCCCCCATTCCTCTCTGTGTAGGACACAGTTTCATGGACCCACCCCCTTGTGTACGTGATTTGTAGACAACCTCTGGGTTGGTGCTTGCCGTGCTATTGGTGCCTCGGACGGGACGTATTTAATACAAATCTATTGCTAGCTGTGCTAGTCAACGGTGAGATACATTAGCGCGCCGTTATGTTTGCTATATGGTTTCAAATGCGCGAAATTCCTCAGAATCTCCGGAAGCATCCTATAAATCTACTATTGGTGCGTTAAATGTTGCGCTCCGTTTTTATTCATTTTCTGAAAATAATCATGTTTACCGGAGTTTCGCAGCTCCTATGTATCATAATATTTGTTATCAGAAGAAATAATGTATCTTCTATACTATACGCCTGTCATACATTTATACAAGGGTGTTATTAACATATATATATATATATATATATATATATATATATATATATATATATATATATATATATATATATATATATATATATATATATATATGTGTGTGTGTGTGTGTGTGTGTGTGTGTGTGTGTGTGTGTGTGTGTGTGTGTGTGTGTATGTGTGTGTGTGTGTATACACATGTGTGTGTGTGCGTGCGTGCGTGCGTGCGTACGTACGTACGTACGTGCGTGTTATAGCTTAAGACTATTTGTCCAACTAGTTTTGTCGTGTGAGCTACCTGAAATTGATAGCGTCGAGAACGGCCCTGGGGCATGCCATTGTGAGGCGTACCCTGGCTCCTTCATGCCTGAGAAGCCAGACAGATGCTGTTTGTGTGACTACTCAGGGTACAACCATGGCGCCAATTGCAGAATCGTCGCACCACCAAAGTAAGTAGTCTTGCTTAAAATAAGGTTGTTAGTTCGTTTTTACAATACAAATTGTATCTACCATGATTGTCTCAGTATGTTTGAATAAAAGAGTTTTGTTGAAATTGAAATGCTCTGGGAGAAAACAGGTTTATATCGCAACGGTTTCGATGACTTCAGGTCCTATTGCTGATGAGATGAATATGTGTAGGGATTTTTCAGCGATAAGTATTATAATTATATATAGATATATCTATCACTATTTAGGGCTACTAAAGCCATGCATATATGCAAATACGTACATAATCACAAGGAGGGTGTTTACCCGGTTAAGAGACTATAACCAGTATGGAAGGTTTCCTATGCAATTTATATGGTAATTTTAGGGCTATCTGGCTGAGGCAGAGGACCAACCCTGGTATTTTGGGACGCTACCAGGGGAGGGAAAGTTCACTAGCACTGCAGGCTCGTCTATGCTAATTTCTAGGGCCATCTGGTTGAGGAAGATGCTCCACTTTATTGTTGTTGGGGGAAACCACAGGGTGCAGAGTCCGCTGGCACCCTGCCAAGATTTCTAGGGGTAGACGCGCTGGGCAAAATATTAGGTAAGGCGTCTAGCGTCTGTCCTCGGGCTACAGTACCACTAGTATAAATAGGGAGTATTTTAATGATTCGAGGGAGAAGACTGGGGCTTATTACCGGGGGAACATGTATTGTTCACCCCGGGACACGCGCTCGAGAACACCCTGTGACAGGCTTACTGTCACAGCATATAGTATGAATATCATGGGAGAAGACTTCTGGGGCCTATTACCGGGGGAACATACGCTGTTCACCCCGGGACACGCGCTCCAGAGCACACTGTGACAGACTCACTGTCACAGAATATACGATGTGTGTGTCATATTGCATGGGCAGACTTCTGGGGCCTATTACCGGGAACACCTACGCTGTTTACCCCGGGACGCGCCGCTCCAGAGGGCCCTGCGACATGCTTGCAGTCAAGGCACATACTGTGTGTTATTGACGGGCTATACTGTGTGTTATTGACGGGTGGACTACTGGGGCCATTTGTCGGGGAACACACACATACGCTGTTCACCCCGAAACACGCCGCTCCAGAGCGCCCTGTGACAGAGATACTGTCACCGTACATTGTGCTGAAAGAAGTTGTGCCGTACGAGGCATATTGTTCTCTGATTGAGGAACCACACCACACCTGTGGGTGAGTTCTTTGCTTGATCGCGTGTCAAACACGCTGTCAGTACCGTCACATTTGTATTGTGTTTATATTGGTTTAGTTAGTGAAGTATTTTAGCGAGTGTCTTAGATTTGTACTGGTAGGATTTTGATGTAATAAACTGTAGAAACCATATATATATTGTTTGTGTTAGACTGGTTAGACTGAGTGAGTGAACGTGTGCCCGAGTCCGCCACTAGACGCCTCCGTGCCGACCGCTCGCGCCAAACGATACGATTTGGTGGCGGGGTGTTATCCCGCAAACGCTACAATTTGGTGGCAGCCGGGGTGGGATTTCGATAGATAAACCTGACCGTATTCCTCTACGTTCCGTAGTAACGGTTTTTGGTTAATCTATCTTGAAAATCTCACTTGAAAGAACTCACACGAGCCGCACGTTTACTCGCTTCAGATAGATTAAAGTAGAATAGTTTAGTGAGAAGTTATTTCTCTGGTGGCAGCAAAATAAATACGTAAAATGTTAAACTCGTAGTGATAATTCCTCAGTGGCCGATGTTTATTTTCGGTACACTGGACACTGTCTGCAATGGCAGGGGGCCATCCAACCCTGCAGATGAAAGGCCACTGTTTACAGCTTGTCGCCCTGTGGACGAAGCTGGCTACAGGCTGGCTAATGACGGTCAGTGGGTCAGCAGACACTCACTAGATAGTGGTCCTGTTAATGACCCTTGAGCCATGATGATGCAATCGACAACACAGCAGGTCAATGGTTGTCCTCTCTTCCCAGCATCAGGTTTTCAGGGGTCAGCAACTCAGGCCATGGTAGATCGTTTCTTCAGGGGATAGCTGGATGTTTTGAAGATATGTTATATCTGATATAATGTCAAATTACTATTATAGGTGTTTGTTTAGTTATAGTTTCATGGAATTAGGGTATACAGTAGAATGTTTGGCGGATTCTGGATTTGATGTATGGTCATATAGAAATAACGGCTTAATTCGCTGTCTATGACAGACAGCGCTAACACATATTATCATTAGGATATGTCACACCCAACTGAGTATGATAGTCGGCAATGGTATGTTTTATTGCCTAAGAGAGATTCACAAAACACGAGGTCTGCTAGATGCAGAGCCAGACCTGACAAATGTCACGGTGTAATCGTTCATATGATTTGTGAGATTCACAAAACACGAGGTCTGCTAGACGCAGAGCCGGACATGACAAATGTCACGGTGTAATCGTTCAGATGATTTGTAAGATTCACAAAACAGGAGGTCTGCTAGATGCAGAGCCGGACCTGACAAATATTTCGGTGTAATCGTTCATATGGTTTGTGAAATAGTCACAAAACGCGAGGTCTGCTATAAGCAGAGCCGGACATGACAGATGTCACGGTGTAATCGTTCATATGATTTGTGAGATAGTCACAAAACGCGAGGTCTGCTACAAGCAGAACCGGACAATACATATAAGTCGGTGTAATCGTTCATATGGTTTGTGAAATAGTCACAAAACGCGAGGTCTGCCCCGTGCAGAACCGGACATGACAGATGTCACGGTGTAATCGTTCATATGGTTTGTGAGGTAGTCACAAAACGCGAGGTCTACAGTTTGTAGAACCGAACATCACAAAACACGAGGTCTGTGACAAGCAGAACCGAACATGACAAATGTTACGGTGTAATCGTGTCTACCCTATGTCGTTGTAACCAATTATTTTCAACACATGAAAGTTTGGTTTCAAAGATTGTTTAAAAATAAGTGATTGTTTTCGTTCAAGCACTTTCCAACAAAAAGTTCCTGCACATATCTGCCCAGTCAAAGTGGACGGAATCACTTGCTGACATGGACAACTATATTTATTTTATCATCATCATCATCACCATCCTCATTGCTATGATGCCATATACAGCTTTCAACTTTCTGCGTTTTATATCATCATCACTTCGAATTGTTCATCTTCTCATCCTGATTTTTGCCAGCTAGGTCTTGAAGCATAGTTCATGCATTTATTTCAATTATAGAGAGTAGTCTTGGTCAAACAGAAGTAATTTGACCAGCCAGTCAGTGAACTGGTCATTGTGGCTGTTTCAGGCTGTGAGACCATCTGGTTAGATTATGTCAACACACAGCATGGCTGCAGTCTAGGGGTCAATGACTGGCCCAGTGGTGTAATGAGAGAAGTTAACGAGTATCAACATAGTTCTGTTCAGGGCAGCTTCTGGCTTAATAGACATTTAATTGGCACAGGGTGTGTTCTGCTAAACAGAATAGGATGAAGTTGATTAGAGTTAGTTTTCATGTGTTAGCTCTTGTTGGTCATATATATAGATATCTTGGAAGATTATACTGTTACATACACAGAGAAACTATACTAGAAGAGTTAGTAGTGCATAGGCCTGAGAACAGTATCTCAGCCGTAGTTGGCCACAAGGAATCTGTATCACAGGGCAGCTTCAAGTCCCTAAGGTGCAGACACTGTCTGATGGCAGAGATAGCGATTACCCTGGTCAGGCCAGGCGACCTTAATGGGCACATTCTGTGTCTGAGGGCAAGGATATGATGAAGTTCTATCTTTGTGGATGTGACAAGGGTTGTCCGTTATTCTCCTGGTACATGTCAGTGCTGTGACTTGTCAAGCAATGGCGAACGATGTATGACCACGACGGTCATATGACACTAATTATGGCAAACACCATAACAGTGCTGCGTACGAGATACGTACACACAAAAATGCAGGAACCAGAATTCATTCTGGTCACAACCTGCAGCGTTATCTGCAAAGAAGATGGAAGAAGACGCATGAACCAGAATTCATTCTGGTCACAACCTGCAGCGTTATCTGCAAAGAAGATGGAAGAAGACGCAGGAACCAGAATTCATTCTGGTCACAACCTGCAGCGTTATCTGCAAAGAAGATAGAAGATGGAAGAAGACGCAGGCGAGATTGAGCTGAGCGTCCACTACTAGCGGTGAACTGACGTGCGTCTACCGTGCGTCCATGAAGTGGGTTACGACGGAGGATATCATCGGCTCAACATATGCGACTGACGATCGCGTGATGGAAGACATATCAACCGGACATGAACATTTGTGAAAAGTGAACATTTGAGTATAAATTGTATGCTTTCTTTTTCAGCATTGTATTGATTATTATAATGTTGCATGCATGTTACCTGTTATAATTTCGGGACGAAATTTTAGTGGGGCGGGGGTAATGTAGGGATTTTTCAGCGATAAGTATTATAATTATATATAGATATATCTATCACTATTTAGGGCTACTAAAGCCATGCATATATGCAAATACGTACATAATCACAAGGAGGGTGTTTACCCGGTTAAGAGACTATAACCAGTATGGAAGGTTTCCTATGCAATTTATATGGTAATTTTAGGGCCATCTGGCTGAGGCAGAGGACCAACCCTGGTATTTTGGGACGCTACCAGGGGAGGGAAAGTTCACTAGCACTGCAGGCTCGTCTATGCTAATTTCTAGGGCCATCTGGTTGAGGAAGATGCTCCACTTTATTGTTGTTGGGGGAAACCACAGGGTGCAGAGTCCGCTGGCACCCTGCCAAGATTTCTAGGGGTAGACGCGCTGGACAAAATATTAGGTAAGGCGTCTAGCGTCTGTCCTCGGGCTACAGTACCACTAGTATAAATAGGGAGTATTTTAATGATTCGAGGGAGAAGACTGGGGCTTATTACCGGGGGAACATGTATTGTTCACCCCGGGACACGCGCTCGAGAACACCCTGTGACAGGCTTACTGTCACAGCATATAGTATGAATATCATGGGAGAAGACTTCTGGGGCCTATTACCGGGGGAACATACGCTGTTCACCCCGGGACACGCGCTCCAGAGCACAGTGTGACAGACTCACTGTCACAGAATATACGATGTGTGTGTCATATTGCATGGGCAGACTTCTGGGGCCTATTACCGGGAACACCTACGCTGTTTACCCCGGGACGCGCCGCTCCAGAGGGCCCTGCGACATGCTTGCAGTCAAGGCACATACTGTGTGTTATTGACGGGCTATACTGTGTGTTATTGACGGGTGGACTACTGTGGCCATTTGTCGGGGAACACACACATACGCTGTTCACCCCGAAACACGCCGCTCCAGAGCGCCCTGTGACAGAGATACTGTCACAGTACATTGTGCTGAAAGAAGTTGTGCCGTACGAGGCATATTGTTCTCTGATTGAGGAACCACACCACACCTGTGGGTGAGTTCTTTGCTTGATCGCGTGTCAAACACGCTGTCAGTACCGTCACATTTGTATTGTGTTTATATTGGTTTAGTTAGTGAAGTATTTTAGCGAGTGTCTTAGATTTGTACTGGTAGGATTTTGATGTAATAAACTGTAGAAACCATATATATATTGTTTGTGTTAGACTGGTTAGACTGAGTGAGTGAACGTGTGCCCGAGTCCGCCACTAGACGCCTCCGTGCCGACCGCTCGCGCCAAACGATACGATTTGGTGGCGGGGTGTTATCCCGCAAACGCTACATATGTGCATCATGTAATATACACATATCACACCTTCCTCGGATGTTGATATTAGTTCAATAATGTTAGTTAACTAATTATAAGAGAAAACAAGTATACTGTTGCATATAAAGAAAATATGGAAAACATTCCGAGCTGCAATTGTACAGCCATCTGTTTGTTTTACAACTAGCGAAGGACTACCGCCTCCTGATTCACGCGAATAAGAGGACGATGACATTCGGGGCCTTCAGAATGAAACACAGGTAAGAACGGAGAATGTCGGTGGGATCCAATATCATTCACTTAATCATATTCGTGCAGAATTTGTTTCCATCCACAGAGGATGGAAACAAGGGTCCTCCACCTCGCCCTGACTGCAGCCTGCTTTGCAGCATGGGTACGCAGCACGACCCTTACTCAGATGGAGCCGCTTGAGTTCTCTTACTGTCTACCTCCGTTTTATTTGTGTGTGTGTGTGTGTGTGTGTGTGTGTGTGTGTGTGTGTGTGTGTGTGTGCGTGTGCGTGTGCGTGTGCGTGCGTGTGCGTGTTGTGTGTGTGGTGTGTGTGTTGCGTGCGTACGCGTGTATGCGTTCGTACATATGCGTGCATGTGTGCATTTATTCCCATCAAACATTATATACGTTATTATACAATTGTGTTTGCTTTGGATCAGGATCGACTGAGCAATCAATGACATTCATTACGTCACTTCCGTTGATGAAGAAATGGACAGTGGTCATCGTGGAGGAGTGGTCATCTTAGCGAAGTCTACGTCATTGTCTTGCACTAACGAAATATGTTATTTACCGCTCTCGGAAGTCTATGTGAATCACATACGCAGTGACTGATTCTAATAAACCGCTTCGACATCATGTTGTGTTGGTATTTGTGTACAAGTCGGATACAACTGTGAAGTGATCGTGTATATTAAAACACTAACTTAGAGGCATCATACGTATAACTCCTCGCTAGTTCCGAGGTCCGCTTGCCACTTTCTAAGTTCATTCGCGTCCTTGGAACATTCACCTCAATCATATTTATTGGAGATGTATTTTAACGTAACACACACACACACCACACACACACACACACACACACACACACACACACACACACACACACACACACACACACACACACACACACACACACACACACACACACACACACACACACAAGGGGCGTAGCTAGCCGTACGCACGTACGCACGTACTTCCACATCATTAAGGCAACCACAAAATGCCCACTTCAAATAGTGGCCAGAGGAAGCCCAGATGTGTTTACAGCCTTTGGGAACGAAAACGGCATCATTCACTTGTAACAATTTGTCAACATTTTGACAACAGTGTACAGCTGTAGCTGCTATACTCAGTTTGCAGACTCGTGTGCACAAGTAGATGCCTCCGCCTGGAGGCTATCTTAGCAATGCAGCAGCCGAGTAAATACGAATTCACTAGAAACAATTTATCAATGTTTTGACGTCCAAGGGCTAAGAATAAAAGATTAGAAGTTAAACTGGCATGAACAACACACCAAAACTACAGTCGCTCTGTGAGACGAGATGGACTAGACGTGCCAACGCACTGTACACTTTCAGATCTGCCTTCACAGCTGTAGTGTCTGCTCTGGAATATCTGGAGGCTGATGGAGCTATAGGTCAATCCAGCAATGTCCCTGACGCTTTCCGAGTTCTACGTTGGCCTGCACTAGGTCCTTCTCGGCACATGATCCACCTCGTACTGAAATGTAGACAGAACTGGTGAAGGGAGTAAAACCAAGGAATCCGTTTACACAAGTATATAGAATTACATGAAAGCACACACATACATTGAACACACTCTGGTTTACACATTGCGCACGCACGCACGCACAAGTAAATTATAAAAATAAAACACCCACATTTGTAATGTTGTTTGTTGAATAGTTTTAAGGTCGCCATGCATTTGGTATTGTCGCACAGGTGCGACTCTTTCGTTGTTTCATCAGACGTAATCGGCGATGCGGTTTATGCGTCGCGTGATTCAATAAACACGGTCGTAATTTATCATAGTGCCTCTTATAACACTTTTCTGTCAACTGGCGATCGGGAACGAGTGATTTGTGAAATCGTGCTAGTTACGTTGGTTTAATAAGTTTGAAAGCGGTTGACATCACGTGCTCGGTTATAATGTGTTGGTATATCTTCTAATAGAGACCAAAATAGAATAGTTTATCTCTTTTTAATGGCAACTGTGTTTTATCACAGTACACATGCAGGTGACTGAGAAGACGCGACGCCCATTTTCAGCCGAGCTGTCACGCACTACTGGGAGAATATCAACGGGCGGTCATTGTAGCGTTTCTTTGGCTGTGTCAATGTAATATGTTACCCAACAACGACCTTTCCACTGTCACAGCTGACTGAGTTCCGAGTAACACGACTTGTAACCAATGACCCACCTATAAGTCTGTAAGCAACATAATAGTCGCCAACTGCCCAATGGGGCAATGACATCACTCACGGTGAACATCACATAGAATTTCGTTTGACACTTCCCCATAATCGCATGCTATAAATAAATGATAGATGCCATTAGCTAACGCATTAAGCGCTGTACGTGAACGTATGTCTCCGACTCACGTAGGCGTTCACAAAGGCCCAATGTCTTGATCATCAAAAACACACCGGTGTGCTGCTTTAGGTGCTGCATTTAGACGTGGCAAATTATTGAGATCAGCACCACGGGTCATCCTCGTGATGCCACGGGTACCTGGAACGGATATATATATATATATATATATATATATATATATACATATATATATACATATATATATATATATATATATATATATATATATACATATACATATATATACATATATATATATATATATATATATATATATATATATATATATATATATATATATATATAT
The DNA here is from genome assembly GCA_964017155.1 of Oasisia sp. SBJ-2009. Lineage (NCBI taxonomy): Eukaryota > Metazoa > Annelida > Polychaeta > Sabellida > Siboglinidae > Oasisia > Oasisia sp. SBJ-2009. The sequence continues at coordinate 4,568,041 of OZ024864.1, read as the reverse complement.
ATATATATATATATACATATACATATATATATATATATATATATATATATATATATATATCCGTTCATCCGTGGCATCACGAGGATGACCCGTGGTGCTGATCTCGATAGCTTGCCACGTCTCAATGCACACACACACACACACACACACACACACACACACACACACACACACACACACACACACATACACACACACACACACACACACACACACACACACACACATTTTAAGACTAACATGTGCACAGAACCTTTCGTAATCAGACAATATATACTTGTATACACTTTTGATGAACCGCTTTGATTTTACAACACATGTGAACATTTGAGTTTCAGACTCTCAGAAACTCAGGGCTTAAGAGATTAACGTAATAGATCCACGGTAGATTTATATGTATATGAGTTAAGCATAAACAATTTGATAGGCGTTAAAAAACTGTTTATGTCATCATTAATTAATTTACTTTTGTTGTATCATGGTTTATTGTATGGTTTAATGTTGATGTATCTAACAATTTAAATATACTAATTTATTATTATGGTTAACCATGCTTACTATGATTTTACCACAGTATTGAAAAATATAGTATACTATGGTTCACTATAACTTACTATGGACCTACAGTTTACTACAGTTTACTACATCTTCATATTTATCTTTACTATGAAAGCATGATAAAGTGTAGTATACTATGGTTTATTGTAATTTACTATGAATTTAATTACTACATCTTCATGTGGATTTACCTATAATAAAAATGTTATGTAGTGACTAAGTTCACCATCATCATCATCATTGTGCAGCGACAGTATCCCGTGGTTGGGCAAAGGATTCAGAATGCTGCTTCCACATCTGCCTATCTTGCGCTATCCTCTGCCAGATGGTACCCTTCCAGAGGTCGTCTAGTTCGTCTCTCCACCGTCTCGCCGGCTTTCCTTTGTGTCTCTTCCGTTCGTAGGGTTTCCAGGTGGTGATAGGCGATGTCCATCAGTTATCTCGTATTCTGCTGACGCGCCCTGCTCATGTCCACTTCCGTCTTCTGACTTGTTCAATCACGTCTGTGACCGTTGTCTTTTCTCTTACCCAGATGTTCGTTTTTCTGTCCCGGTATGTCAC